>OZ022423.1:831194-1271346 GCA_963989365.1 Rhimphoctona megacephalus
TGCGAAAATTATTTACGTCAAAAAATTGCATCGTCAAAAGCAACAAATATTGGTAGTACATCACAGATAAATACTGAGCAATTCAGATTTATTGAAGAAGATAATAATGTATATAAACAAAGGGAACCAAGACGATCAGTTAGAACTTTCGAGCAGAAAAAAGTAACTACCAAACAAGAAATTATTAGTACGCTGTCCCAACGTACAGATTCAAACTCCATCGGTTTAACCTCAAGTGGCTCTCAATTTATGACTGCAAGTCAGAATAAAGAAGAAATTGATCGGATCTTAGTAACTCTAGATTTACCTATATACGCGCAGCAAAAATTATATAAAACCAGAACTCAATTCCAAGCTGAAAATTTAGTTCAGCAAGTATCTGAAAAGGTTGCTAAAAAGTTGTCTAAAGCAGTTGATTCAGAAATAATATTACCTGATTGTGTAACAGTTAATTCATTTCAAGACAGTTCTGCATTAAGAGAAATAATTAAGAATTTAAAACAACTATTTGACAATGCTGAAGACATTTCGCAGAAATTGGAATGCTTGGCTTTGTTACCAAAAGAATGGACACTACCGACAATTTCACAATATTTTAATTGCACTCGTTATATGTGGTCAGTACTCAATAAATTTAAAAAAATGGATGGTAAGTTTTTGTACAATCATAACTTATTTTCAAAATTACGGCCATTTGCATTAAATTAACGAATAATTTTTTTTTTAAGGCTATCCGGAAAATTTAAGGAACCATCAAAGTAGAAAAATTTCAAAATTCAATCGGGAATTACAAGAAAAAATTCAAAGTTATTACAAAAGTGATGAAAATACTTCTACATGTCCTGGAAAAAGAGATTACGTAACCAGCAAAGATGAACAAGGACGAAAAATTTTTACTCAGAAAAAATTATTACTCTATACGCTGCATGATCTGTACCTGAAGTTTATTGATGAAAACTCAGGCAATGATGAGAAATTACCAAAATTTTCTTACTTTGCTTCTTTGAAGCTAGTAGAAATCATTCATGCCGGAGACCCTGGAAGTCACAATATTTGTGTCTGTGCACAACACGAAAATGTCAAACTTAAACTTTATGCTATATCGAGAAAAATCAAATACAGAGATTTGTTGCAAGGTGCTATTTGCAACGTCGACAATGAAAGTTGTATGCTTCATCGATGCGATAGTTGTCCAAAAATATTCGGAATACAGGAAGTCATCGCAAAAGCTGATATCGAATACGAGAAAGAAACTATCACTTATAAAAGGTGGATAGATGAAGGAAGTCGAGCATCTTTAAAAACCGTCACAGAAAAAGCTGATAGTTTTAAAACAGACTTATATAATGACATTTGGCATTTGACACAGCATCATTATATTGCAGATGCTCAAAAACACTATTTAAGTCACTGCAAAGCTAACTTAGATTCAGATACATGTATCATTTTAATGGATTTTTCCGAAAATTATTCATTCGTTGTTCAGAATTCCGTTCAAGCCTTCTATTACAATAATGCTCAAGCGACTATACATCCTTTTGCTATGTATTATAAGGATGAGAAAAATGAATTATCAAACATGAATTTCTGCGTCATTAGTGATACTACTGATCATTACGCATACACAGTACATACTTTTATAGACAAGCTAATGTCCACGATAAAGAAAAAATTAATCTGGATCAAAAAGGTTATTTATTTTTCGGATGGAGCACCAAGTCAATACAAAAACAAGTAATGGGATATTTTAAGTTATTAACTGCATGTCTTAAAAACGTATCTCTTAAATCAACAAAACTTAACTTAAAGAATTCCTTTTTTATAATTATTGCTGAAAAAAAAAATTTAGATTATATACATTAACATTGTAGTAAAATCTTTCATAAAGTAATTAATCATTAAGAGGAGTGCTATCCGACAAAATGGACGAGCTGTTAAAAAAAGCTATTTAATATTAGTGACAAGTGTTACAATCAAAGGTTTAATCGCCTTTTACACTGTTTTGTAATAAATACTTTTTACACTTCATTCTAGGAACCATTTAGCCAATATATACTGTCATGAGGAAGACTTCAAATTCAAAGTTATCTCTTACAATTTCTTTGCAACTAGCCACGGAAAATCGCTTTGCGATGCGATTGGGGGAATTATCAAAAGATTAATTATGCGGTATTGTTTAAGAGCACCACCTGAAAAGCAAATTACTTCTCCTTTAGAAATGTACGAATATGCAGTTCAAGAATGTAAAACTATTGAGTAAATATCGTTCTTTTATTTTATTTTTGATTATTAGTATTAAATAATTCTTATTAAAAAATGAATTATACTAATAATTTCAACAATACATTTCAGAGTCTTATGGGTGCCACATACAGATGTAAAAAAGCACGAAAAAAAATTGAAAAACCGATTCTCAACAGTAAAAACGATATTCAATACACGACAATATCACTGCTTCATTCCAGTTGAAGATAATTCTTTTAAAATAAAAGTGACGTCTTTTGATATCAAATCAAAGGTCGTCAAACTGTTATTACCTAAAAAAACGAAAAACTGACACAGTATAAGGTTTTGATTAGAAATATTTAGACCATACATATCGTAACAGTATGATGTATATTATTTCTTAAGAATCATTATTCTAGGCAAAAATAAACTATCATTGATTCTAAAAGTTAAAAAAAATAGTTTTATTTTCATTAAAGCCATCCTATCCTTCCACAATTAATTTATTTAATACAAAAAATAAGTAATTATTGAGAAGCCCTTGAAACTTTTTTATAAAGACAATTCAAATTGTATTACATACGAAAATAATTCATTTTCTATTTATAAAAAAAAAAAAACATTTTTGAACGAATCTAAATAATGAGATTCGTAAAAATTAAGAGCTTATTTTAATTGAAGAACTGAAAAGATATTTTTATTTTAAAAGAAATAAACATAAAATAATTTAAAGTAATAATTTTGACTTAAATATGCTTTTTATAACGTGATAATAATGTTAAAAATTTCTTTACAGTTTTTGACGCAATGTTAGCTTAAATTTAGTGTGACCGTATTGAAATGTGCGTAAAATAATCTTCAAAAAAAAAGTAATGACCACTGCATCATTAATTTTTTAATTCAAAAGTAATCAGAATTATTGTGATCTTCAGCAGGCTGTAGAGAGTGATGGAAGTTCGGGCCAAAAAATTCCTTAAGGGGAGTCATTCTAGATATAAAAAACTAGTCTCACCTAAATTTTGGTAACGATTGAAGTTGATAGAAATGCGTAATGTAAGGTCAAAGTCAGCGATTTTTCGTAATATTTCAAAAATGACTAACTTTGAAATGAAATATCTCTGAGTTCCTTTACGCAAATCAATTTTTTAGCCGCATTCGCTTGAAAGGTATAGAAGAACGAAAAAAATGAGCCATGTTAGAAGTCAGTGAGATTAAAAATGAATTTGTGACGACAATTTTAAAATCATCATATTATTGAAAATTTCAAGTTATTTAACTTAGTCGGGATAAAAGGCCTTTTGGTTTAGGTGACTCAAATTTTTTTTCTACAAATTGGATGGCATACTGAACAAAATGTGACTTGTATCATTCAATTTGAACGTGAGATTTTCATGAATCATCATTTTGAAGATAGGCTAAATATGGTGATTTTTAGACATTTAAAAGGCTCGTTCTCATGACCTTGGGCACTTAGACAGTTGAAATTTGGTATTTGGCAATAGTTTTTGAGGTACTTCGAAGTACCCAATTTTCAGCAAATTCGAAAGACCCCTCCCGAGAAAATGATCGAAAACCAATGGATCTACTCATATATATATATATATATATATATATATATATATATATATATATATATATATATAGACCTGCAATAGCTCTCTTTCTCTATCAAGAGACTCGGTAGAGTCTCGGGACAACTACATTGACAGCTCTGTCGTCTGCTGGCCCGAGGCTCGCCGAGTCTAGTCTTTCTCTGAATAAAACGATTCGCGGTGGTGGGGGTAAAATTGGCATGTCTTTTCGTTTAATTACGAAGCTCAGGAGTCGTTTGATATAACGAAAATTGGACTGGAGACTAATTGTCAAAAATACTTTCGATTGAGCCCAAAATCAGCATAATCGGTGGCGTAATTGCTAAGAAAAAACTTTGCACAGGTCAAAATTATGTATTTTTCTATAATTGTGTGAAGGATTTCGACGTATCTGTATACAACACCATCGAAGGCCTCTTGTCCCTTTCGAGTTTCTGATTGGTTGGTTTCTGACTACCGATACCAGTGAATGACGTGTCTGTATATAACACCATCAAAGACCTCTTGAAGACTCTCGAGTTTCTGATTGGTTGGTGTCTGTATCTGTGATAATACCATTAAAGTTGTGTGATCTGTGATCGTGTTTGTTGGGTCTCATCATTTTGATGTGAACAAGTGCGCATGCGCATAATGATGCGCAACACGCAACTGCGCATTGAAACGTGTCATGCGCAATGTGTGAATTTGTGTGAAACGGAATTCAAAAAATAAATGATGAAAATAGTGCAGGACGTGTGGAAGAGTTTGGTAATAAACAGTAATAAATAACCGATTTAATGCGCATTCGTCGTAAAATCGGGAATCAGTGACAAAATTCGTAAAAATCAATCGGGATAAGTGATAAGTGACAATAGTATTTATTAAAGCGTTTTTTGAGGTTTGAAAGATTGATCGAAGTTTCGTAAAAACAGTGCGGGATGTGTGAGTTTAGGTCAACAATAACCAGTTGACGGGCACTTGGACTAAGTGTCGAAATTATTGGAAAAACGTCGTCAGCGATATTAAAGTTTAATCGGAGTTTCGTAAAAACAGTGCGGGATGTGTGAGTTTGGTTAAATAACACTTATAATCGTTGAATCGTTTTTACGTGTTTATTCGCCACTTGTCTATTATCCTTCGTTTGTGTCAGGCTAGAAAAAATGTGTGATATCCATTGTAAATTTGGAACTTTGGTTGAAGAAATATATATTATTTTTTTCCCCCTTTCGATCGCGACTAATTAGAATCTTGTGGCTTAAACAGTATTGAAAATATTAATGTTTTTTCACGAACAGTTGTGAGGTTATAAATATAGTGGTTAGGTTCGATCGACTCTTGGTTACAGTAATAATAAGAAAGTGATGGTGTGAAAATAGTGAAGTGCTATTAATCAACTTTCGAACAGTGCTGAAATCAATATGTATTTTTTTATTATTGTTAACCCTGCAGTTTTTATTTCCCACACGTAACTCTACGACGGAAACGAAAGCGATCTCTTTTCTTTTTCGCGATTAAATGTTCCTCGTATAAGATTTGTTGAGAAATCATTCTTTTCGTTTCTTTGATAAATATGAAATGGTGTACTTTGAACTGTTAATCATGATTGGTGTGAATCGATGTAAATTTGGAAAAGAAACTCTATAAAACTAATAATGAGTGCCAAAAAAATGTATATGGCAAAGTTTGTTATTATCATGCCGAGTTTTGAACAGTGTCTAATAAATATTTTTGTCAACTCTACACCGTTGACAATTTATTTTATTGGTCCCTTTCCTCTTTATTATAAAATGTTCCTCGCTTGCCGTAATAAGATTTGTACATCATAAAATGTTCCTTGCATGATAATTGTTGGTCCATTTCAAAAGATTTTCGACGTCGTTTTTCTATCCAAAATATGGTGTAGAATCATCTAGCATTTGATGAATTCATATACAAATACACTGTCAACCTGCATATGGATATATATGGATGCATCTGGATGATAACCGCAATAAGCAACAATATATCTTTGTGTCAAAATGGCTCGTATAATATATCTTTATGTCAAAAGACTGGCGGTATATACTCCATATCCTGGTATTATCAAAATTTGTATCTTTGGATTGCAACGAATACTTATAGACTCTGGAAATTCTGTGAAGCGACAAATGTACCAAATATTTCCATTTTTTGGCTCCGATTGTAGCCTTATGAATTGAACATTTTGTTATGAAAATTCTTTGGTTGCCCATTTGTCAATGGGATCAAAAATATTGTCTTCGGAACACCTTGGATATACGCAAAATTTCAGAATTTTGTTTAGCTCAATATGCTCTATATTTTCTCAAATCCCTGCTTTAGTTGGAGCATAATGTATTTTAAAAAAATATTTCAGAAAGTCTTCCGATGTGTTTTTTCTGACATTATCAACATTTATATCTTTGGATTGCAACGAATGCCTACAGACTTTAGAAATTGTGTGAAGCGACAAATGCACCAAGTATTTCTACTTTTTGCCTCCAATTTTAGCATTTTGAATTGAAAATTTTGTTATGAAAATTCTTCGGTTGCTTATTTGTCAATGGGATCAAAAATTTTGTCTTCGGAACACCATGAATATTGTAACGAAAACACTTACGCGCAGTCCCGGTATATTTCTTTATAAAAACATTATCCTAATTTGTCATCCTGAAACGTCCTATATCCGACTTTTTTGTCCAATTTTTGCGAAAACGACGCGACAACGTCTCGCGTGCGTTTGTGACTGTTGTTGTCGGCGGCCATCTTGAACACTATGCGAACGGCGAGGCTACACTTACGAAAGCGTCTGGCCGCCGCCTATCGTGAAAAACCGGAACTAAAAAGTGCGTACGTGACTTTTTGCACGTTTCAATAATTAATTATTAGAAAGACATTACTGTAATTAAAATAACGCGTAAAATATGCAGAAAAATCCGACAAATCGAAGTGAATAACTCGCGCGGTGAATTTATGCGAAAATAACCGGTAATTTAAGAATAAAAAGAACGAATGTTTGTGCGCATGCGCGTGGGACAAGCGTCAAGGGAACGCACAAATGAGAGAGTGTGTTTGCCAATATTTCAAAATTTATTAAAAACTCTTTAATTACTGAAAAATCTTTGCGAAATGTTTAAACAAATTTAGGAAATGATCAAATGTGATAAATTTATTATAAAAATTGGTAAATTACGAAAATTGTTAATTCTTGCGCAGGCGATGCGTAAAGTGGGGGGAACATCGAACAAATTGAAGTATGAGAATGCGAGAGTGGGGGAAGCGAGGAACGAATCATAAAAAGATTGTAAATAAGCGTGCGCAGAACGGGTTCGAGACTACCCAGCGAGCGAATCGGAACTCGAGCGCGAGAACAAAGGATCTGCTGGGTATAAAAAGCCGTGCACAGCAGCAGTGTAGGGGCATTCCGATCATTCTGAAAACAGAGCTCGGAGAGACAATACGCTCTCAGCAGCAGAGATCCTTCCTAGTTCCAGCAGCATAATAACCTATCTTTCTTATCATATTTGATGCTTGGAGTATCGGAGCGGTTCGGCGACGTTCAACTCCCATAGTCCAAGGTCAATTCCTATTCCTTTCATTTTTTCCTATAATTCCTTGATGCTTGGAGTATCGGAGCGGTTCGGCGACGTTCAACTCCCATAGTCCAAGGTCATTCTTTAATTTTTTTACATTTTTCCTTTTACCTGTGGGTGCTCGGGGTATCGGAGGTGTTCGGCGACGTTCACATCCCATAGCTCGGGGTCTGCATCCTTACCTGTGGTGTGTGGGGTATCGGCGTCGTTCGGTGACGTTCGGGGCCCGTAGCTTGCATACTACGTTTCCTCTAATTAATTTTATCTTTTGAATTTATGCCTGCTGGAAGTGGGAAGCCTGCTTGCTCTTTTTTAATTAAAATTTGCTAATTAAATTTATGTTTTGAATTATTTTATTCAAAATACTTTTCGATAAAATATAATCAGTCTGCATCACTTATTATGCTCAGCAATCCTCGTCTATCCTAAAAATCATCAATAATTCTGAATTCGATAATCCAAAAGGCCGCGGTAAGATTATCCATTATATAGAATCAATTAAAAACACAAAATTATTATTATTATTATATCGAGTCAATCCACTTTTGGATTATTAAAATTTTGAATTATTTTTATAAAATAAAAGTGAATTTCGCGGCAACGTAAAGCCCTACTAATTGTTATTTCATATTAAATGATTCAATTATGGTTTGAATTATTTTTATTATTATTCTGTCGACAAAGCTTCATCGAGTATTTCAATTATTATTGTTAATTAGCCTCGAAGACATCGTTTTTAATTATTTGACCATTATTATTGTTATTTTTCTCATTTAAATGATAATTCTGACGTGAAAAGGGAATTAAAATAAATATCATCGTTTGAATAGTTACCGACAGAGAAACAGAATTGATACCGTTTATTTTTTTGTTCTGATCCGGATTAATAAATGAATTCATGCAAATAAATAATCCGAACGCGAAATAAAACAAATATTCATTTATTGTAACAAAAATCGGAAAATTTACATTGTTTAATTGAATAAATTAATTTTGTTATTATTTTGAACACAAAATCCGCGTTTCTCACGTTTCTTTCATACCTGCTCCAAAATTATTAAAAATTATTTAGGAAGCTCGGACCTGCGCGTAGCGACGTTTAGCGTATGGCAAAAGCGTTCCGTTACAATATATGCAAACTTTTAGAATTTTGTTTGGCACAATATGCTCTATATTTTCTCACATCCCCGCTTTAGTTGTAGCATAATGAATTTTAAACAATTATTTCAGGAAGTCTTCCAATGTGTTTTTACTGATATTATCAAATTTTGTATCATTGAATTGCAATGGATAACTACAGACTTTGAAAATTCTGTGAAGCGACAGATGTGCCAAGTATTTTCCGTTTTCGGTTTCGATTATGGCATTAGGAATTGAAAATTTTGTTATGAAAATTCTTCGATTGCTCATTTGTCGATGGGTTAAGAATTGCAGGCTTCAGAATACCATGCGTACATGTAAAATTTCAGAATTTTGTTGGGCCTAATGTGCGCTACATTTTTTCAATTCCCTAGTTTAGTTGTAGCATAATGAATTTTGAAAAATTGTTTCAGGAAGTCTTCATATGTTTTTTTACTGATATTATCAAAATTTGTATCATTGGATTGCAATGGATACCTACAGACTTTCGAAATTCTGTAAAGCAACAAATGTACCAAGTATTTCCACTTTTTGGCTCCGATTGTGAATTAAAAATTTTGTTATGAAAATTCTGCGGTTGCTCATTTGTCAATGGGATCAAAATTATTGTCTTCGGAATGCCATGAATATATGCTGAATTTCAGAATTTCATTCGGCTCTATTGAGCTATATTTTTTCACTTCCCCACTTTAATTGTAGCATAATAAATTTTGAAAAATTGTTTCAGAAAGTCTTCTCATGTGTTTTTACTGATATTATCAAAATTTGTATCATTGAATTGCAACAGATACGTACAGACTTTGAAATATCTGTGAAGTGACAAGTGTGCCCAATATTTCCACTTTTTGGATCGAATAGTGGCATTATTAGGACTTGAAAATTTTATTATGAAAATTCTTGAGTTGCTCATTTTTGGATGGGTTTAAGGGAGCTTTCCAGTGTGAAATTTTCAAAAAATCGATTTTTTTGCTTTATCGAATAGTATACACTCTTCCGAATATTCCCTGAAATTTTCATGCCGAAATTCAGATTATTTCGGTTACTGCACAGCATTTCTTGGAAGAAGGCAACGGAGCGCTACAGCTGCCGCGTCGGCCGTCTGCCCGTGCGACCGTTATTTCTATTGTCTCGTTCCTACCTGCTCGTGTACCTTCCAACGTGCGTCCGGTTCGTCTTTCAGTTCGGTTTCGACATTCAAAATGGATAGATCTACGAAAGAGAAATGTGCGTGGCAGGATAGAAAAGGCTCAAGAAGCGGACATCCGCGAAATGAACGAAAAAGATCCGCGGGTTTCAAGGGAACAAATCGACACGATATCGAAACGGATCTAACGTTTGCGAGCACTTCGGCAGCAAAAATCTTGAAAAAGAGTCCAGAGTTTGAAGTCCGAATCGATCAAACGTTTAGCTATGTGATTTTGGAGTTCTTTTTGGTTTTCGGCGCTCTTCAGGAACTGTTGAAGTGCAAAAAGTGTAATAGCGACGTGAAGTTTTTTAAAAAATCGATTCGCGGATTGGGCTTCAAAATTTGTGTTCAGTTGGCTTCTGAAATCCAGGGGCGCCGGGCGTCCCTGGATAGCAAAGAGGCGAGGACAGCTCGTCGGACTGAACAATCCATTGAGCACGATCTTTTCGAAGAAGCAGAAGGGATATTGTATGGACCTGGCATCGCTGATTGACCGTAAGTAAACGATTTACCTAAAATTTCCTCACTTGAAACTTTGAACGCGTTTTTCTCGAAACAGCATTTTTCAAAACGGTGTCCAACTTGGAGGGCAGAGTTTTAACGCTATCGAGTTGAATTTTTTACACAATATTACGTCATTGTTTATAGTGCTATGGAAGCTTTTTTTTTTTGACATCTTCCTATTTTTTTGTAAAAAAACTGCCAAAAAAAATGCTAAAATCGATACTTTTTGTTCAAACCGGCGCCATTTTTGCAAAAAAAAAAAACCTCCATAGCACGAAAGCCAATTATATACCGATCAATAATCTTTTTGTGTTTTTTGTTTCAGATCAAAATTGTGACCCCCAACGTGGACACCACATCCAAGTGCATTTTCTGCAACAATTGTTTCATCATTTTTATAGATATTAATTAATAAATAAATCGATCTTTAAAAAATTGTTTTGTATTCTTCAATACCCAATTAATATACAAAAAAAAACCAGACCGATTAGATTATTTTTTCTTTAAAAAAAAAAATCGCGAAAAACAGCGATTTTTCGGGCTGTCACACTGGAAAGCTCCCTTAAAATGTGGCTTCGAAAAGTATTGGCTACATGCAAAATTCATCAACTTTATTGAGCCCAATGTGTGGTATGCTTGAGTTGTAGCATTATTAATTCAAAAATTTGTCAGAAAGTCCTTGGTTCCTTTTTTTCTGAAAGTATAAAAATTTGTTTCATTGGAACGCAACGTATACTTACAAACTTTGGTAATTTCCTGGAGCAACATGTGTGCTCAGTATTTCTACTTTTTGGCTCCTATTGTGGCATAATGAATTGAAAAATATTTTTAAAAAGATTTGCTCTACGGATGCTCTGGTTGTGATGGTACGAAAATTTGCACGAAAATAATGCTACTGGTACAACTCAACTCGATCCATTTTCTTGGGCATAGTACTGATCTAAGTTTGCCCGCTTTGTTGAATTTATTGTTTTAAAATATCCATAATATACTTTCTAAACTTTTCAAAATTCAAAGATAATATTAAAATATCTGTAAGTTCTAGTTTTGAGGCTTTCACGGCCATTATTATTAGAAATATCAAAATTTGTATCATGGGAATGTAGCCGATACCTACAAACTTTTAACATTTTGTGAAGCGACATGTGCACCAAGTACTTCCACTTTCTGTCTCTGTGCGTTATGAATTGGAAAATTTATTACAAAAAGTCTTCGGCTGCTCATTTTTGGATTGAATTAAAATTTCTGTCCTCGGAACGCAATAGATACATCCAAATTTTCTCAACTTTGTTGGGCTTAAAGTGTACTATGTTTTTTCACATTTCCACTTTAGTTGTGGCATAATAAATTTAAAAAGTTGTTTCAGAAAGTCTTCGGGTGCTCTTCTTCTTCTGATAGTATCAAAATTTGTATCATTGGAATGTAGCCGATGTCTACAAGCTTTGAACATTTTGTGAAGATAACACATGTGTGCTAAGTATTTCCACTTTTTAGCTCTGATTATGGCATAATAAATTGAAAAAATTTCATTCTAAAGGCTTTCCTCTACAGTCGCTCTGAGTTTGATGGTATCAAAATTTGCTCAAAGCTAATGTGACTAATACATCTAAATTCATTTCATTCTCTTGGGTACGATCCTGGTCTGAGTTTGCCCGCTTTGTTCAATATATTGGTTTGGAGTTCCCATAACATACTATTTGAACTTTTCTATATCCAATGAGAATATTGAAATAGTTGTAACTTTTTATTTTCATGGTAGTAACTTCTTCAATGGTATTGAAATATAATCATGATTCCACCTTGTTAATAAAAATAATAATGAAAAAATTCGTAAACTTTTTTCACAATAGATTCGATATGTTTTCTCTAAACATACGTGAAACTGGTTTTTTATTTTATCATTAATCAAAAATGAAAAATTTCGAAAAAAGTCGCTCCATTTTTATCAACAAGCTGAAATAAGCGTAAAATTTTTTACCACAAATCGACAAATATAACAAGGAGATACTGCTATTTAATATGTTTCTTCGATAAACACAAATTCAAATAGCTACAAATTCTATGGAAAAGTTCTGACTGCTCTAATCTAGCCCTCAAATGCTTTGTAAATTTTTGTATCAGACTCCCAGTTCCCGACTTAGTTTAGCCTGATTCCAGAAAGGTAAAGCGAAATGTCAAAAAAATTTGACTGGCTCGAGAATAAAAAAAATGCCAAATTGAAAATTCCAAACCACGTGTCCCTTTATTTCATGGGGAAAAAACCTGACTCGAAGTAGAAGGGGTCAGGGTTTGGAAATAAAAAAGCGATAATTTCCCAATATAACCTTTTTCTAATCTATATAAAGCGAGATGTTTGAAAAGAACGAGAAAAAACGAATCATATCATGCATAAAATTCCCCTCGCGGAAAAAACCTGGACAAGTATATTTGTTGACCGTCGCTCCCATATTTTTTCACGAATATACATACACTGCAAAAACCTTTTCTCGCAAAAATCCCTGAGAAAATCAAATTCTATCAAAAAGTAAGAAAAGTGACCACTCTCAATAAATGTATCAAATAAATTCAAATCACAAAAAACAAAATGAGTTAATCCTCGCGAAATGCTAAGGTTGGGTTTCGCAAAAAGTAATAAATTAAATTGAGCTATACTAAAATATATGTGGCCAAGTACGGGAAGCTTTATCGTGTGACATAAAATCTTCAAATAATGTTAAATGTTGATGGAGAAAAGGATCAAGTTCGAAAATGCAGTTGTTTTACCAACCAGAATGAAAATAAAAACTCTGTATCAATAAGTGTCCGAAGCAAAAAATAGATTGCAAATGAAAAAAAATTAGATGAAAAAGAATTTCGGCCGAAGTACTTGGCGAGGTTGTCACCATGACCGATGATACGTTATGTAAATTAAGTGAAAAAATATTCGTCAAGTACTTTGGCTGAATTTTTTTTTAATCTAATTTTTTTCTATGTTTTATAAAACAATTTGTAAGTCAAGGATGATGCATCATATTCTTCCGTCATTTCATCTTTGAAAGAATAATAATTCTGAGGCTCCTGACAGTAAAGTTAAATATAATTATCTATTTATAGCTTAGACCGAAATTGCTAATATCCTCGCTGCCATTTCGCCCCTGAATGTTTTATTCTAATACACAACTTGAAAGCTAATGATAAAGTATTTAATTTTCTGAATTTTTGCCTTGGGGAATAACTAGTACTTGAGGTCTTTTCTATAACACCTTTCTGCCAAACTATAATCGAATAATAACCTATCAACGAATTACTAACATCTCGAAAATACTTCGAGTCTGTAGTTAACTCTTTTGAAAACATTATAACTTTTTTTCTTATCAGAGAAACGAAACGCTCCTATATTTAAACAACCTCAATAACAATGAATTTATGGTAGAAAATCTGTCTCATTCTGTTATGTCGAATTAGTAGTGTGAGCAGTACTGATTCCTGACATTGAAATAAATCGATGATGTAATGATGCAAACATATTGTAAGTTTTTTTGTTATATACAGACTCCATTGGAGTCTATATAAAGCGAAATGTATGAAAATACTATAGAAAAAAGAAGTGATATCAAATAGGAAAAATCCCCTCCCGGGGAAGAAAAGCCTGGACAAGTACATTGGTGGTCCCTCGTTTCCCTATGATATCACAAAAAATCAAAATCCCACTTAAATTTTTTTTTTTTTGATGTTTACTAATTTTATTCATATCCCGGAGGGAAACCAACTATATAGATCACGAAATATCCGGCCAAAAAACCAGACTTCAAAATAATTGTTACTTTGAATTTATTTCCACAGAACAAAACAAGAATCAAAACATTAAAAAATCAGCGTTATCAAGATGAGAAAAATACTACTTATAATTGGTGTGTAAGAAGTATCAATAGTCTAGAAAAAAATGAAAAACGGTCGACATCTACGTTACGTGCAGCAGTAAAATTTATGATATCAGTACTGGGACAAGTATTTCTTTGGTGACTGAGAAGATATCAATATGGACGTACCGGCAACGTAGAGCATGCAGTTGGTGCATTGCTTCTGGGATCTTTTAAGTCGAGTAGTTACTTTTGTTTTGGCTATGGCGCGACCAATGTTGCCAAATAGTATTTACTTATATGACCTAATGAAACAACATTGCCTGCGCCGTGGCTAAAATAACGAAAAACAAGCAGGAACAGGAAGTTTCGCATAAGATCCCGTGCTTTTGTAATGTTAAAAAAAAAGCTTTAATTTATGTCTGTACATGATAGCACAGTTTTGTTTGATTGGTAATTATTTGATGAACGTTCACCACCGTACGTTGAATGTATATGCACAGAGTACTTGTCCGGCCCATAACTTTTTATTAAAATTGCTCATTCAAGTGAAAATCAAATTGGAGGTGCTTTTCGTTGCATGCGTTGCTTTTCGCCATCAGAAATTTATAATAATATAAAAAAATATTTATAATATATAATAAAAAGTTATGGGCCGGACAAGTACTCTGTGCGTATACATTCAACGTGCGGTGGTGAACGTTCATCAAATTATTACCAATCAAACAAAACTGTGCTACCATGTACAGACATAAATTAAAGTTTTTTTTTAACATTACAAAAGCACGGGATCTTATGCGAAACTTCCTGTTCCTGCTTGTTTTTCGTTATTTTAGCCACCGCGCCGGCAATGTTGTTTCATTAGGTCATATAAGTAAATACTATTTGGCAACATTGGTCGCGCCATAGCCAAAACAAAAGTAGCTACTCGACTTAGGAGATCCCAGATGCAATGCACCAACTGCATGCCCTACGGTGCCGGTACGTCCATATTGATATCTTCTCAGTCACCAAAGAAATACTTGTCCTAGTACTGATATCATAAATTTTACTGCTGCACGTAACTTAGATGTCGACCTTTTTTCATTTTTTTCTAGACTATTGATACTTCTTACACACCAATTATAAGAGGTATTTTTCTCATCTTGATAACGCTGATTTTTTAATTTGTTCATTCTTGTTTTGTTCTGTGGAAATAAATTCAAAGTAACATTTATTGTGAAGTCTGGTTTTTTGGCCGGAATTTCGTGATCTATATAGTTGGTTTCCCTCCGGGATATGAATAAAATTAGTAAACATTAAAAAAAAAAAAATTAAGTGGGGTTTTGGATTTTTTGTGATATCATAGGGAAACGAGGGACCACCAATATACTTGTCCAGGCTTTTTTTCCCCGGGAGGGGATTTTTGCTATTTTTAGTATCTCTTTACACTTGTTACACCTTTCTTTCTCTCTGAAGGCGATCTCCGATGCAGCTCTCTCTTTTTCTCCTTGTATTAGCTTTGCTTCTATACCTACTATATATCTCTCTCTCTTTCTCAAGACAGCCGTAATTATTTTCACAGTAGAGCACACATATGGAACATGGGGGTAATGAGAGTCAGAGCTTAAGTGATGAGGATGTTCGATCATGACGTCACGCAAGTTCAATAGATGGATGGGTGACCAAGTAGATGGATGGATAGACACCACACATACGACGTAACAGGGTGCTCCACAACATTATTATGTGGGGGATATTTATCATTATTACACAGTAATCTACGTGAAAATCGAGCATTGAAACTTTTCGAAGGTTATCACACGATCCGTAGAGATGATTCCAATGCATTTTGTTTACACCGCACGTACGAGAAATATAGGGATAAGCAATAGTATCAAATTTCAGCGGTGCACCACCAAGGACTGAATAAAATTTTTAAGATCTATGTTAAGGGTGTATCAACTATAAGCATAGCTCGTACGCCTTTCATACACTCAGAATTTCAAGAATTTAAACGCAAAAAAAATTACATTATGCTTTACGAGTGAAAAATACAAGTTCAAATATGCACCAACAAGATTTAGAAATAGAATAAAAAAATAATATTAGCTCCGTAAGAGGACCAATTTTATCTTATATACAATGAAAAAATCCATCACCTTTTCAATTGTACCATCCAGAAACGAAACGTGAACGAATCGAATGATCATTAAAACGTGTTCAGCAAAACGATTGAGTGATACACAAGAGGTCAGCAGATCCTTCGTTATCGAGAAATCAGACATTTAGCACCAAGATTAAAAATGAATTTCATTTAAAAATCAATAATCTCAATAGTCAGTTTTCATCTTAAAATTATCTGAACCGAAACTCTTGACATCCAGTTATGCGTATATGAAAAAGATGGAGCGAAGGGTGGTGGACAATTTGAATAAAATTTATATCGTATCCCAGCAAGACTGACCGCGCCTATGAAAACTAAGATCTTTTCAAGAATATTATACTGTTATATCACTGAACGGAGTTGTCTCAGTCATTACTTGATGCTAAATACACTTAATTCGAAAAACGACAATGGAGCAAATTTCAAAACTGAAAACATGCAATTCTTCTATTTTTTCATGAAAGATTTTTTGTATTACCTGAAATAATTTTTAGGTTATAACAGTGGACGACGAATGACTGAGTCGGACACTGAAACACTTTAATTTTATTTAAAAATTATTAATTTTTTTTTTCATTTAATACTTCATGTTTCACATTTTAATAAATTGATTCATCACTCTCATTTTGAAACAATATTAAATTTAAATTTAATTTCCATTATCTGCATTGAATTTCTTATTTGAATCTTTTTTTAAATTTTGCGGAAGAACATTTTTCCATTTTCTTCCATTCTCTCCATTGTCATGACACCGCCAATTTCGACGAATGCAAAAGTGTTGTTGCTGAGGACTGACATTGCGTATAGAGCAGTTTCAACAGATTCACGGATGATGTTCATGTCGGTGGACACAGTCCACTCGACCGGTCCGAAGACATCGGATAAAATCTCGATGTATTCTGAAACAGATAAACAACAAATTATTAGGATTCCAATTCTATAAATGAATACAGAGTGAACAAAGACTACATTTAAAGAAATAAAAAGAAATAAAATATTCAAAATTTTATAATTGTAGGAATTTTTATGATGGAATATTTATATGAAGGAATATGTCGATCATAAACAGGTAAAAAATAGATACCAACAAATTATAAATTAAAACAAGCAGATGAAAGGGAAATATGGTTAAAAATCATTTTTTAAAACACTTACGATTTTCAGTTTGTCTTGCCATTTTTGATCGCTGATTTCTTGTCCGTAGAAAAATGTAGCGTTATTCTTTTTGCGTTCAATTTTTCTCGTCACTTTGAGTTTTTTATTCTAAAAGGAATAACAATTTTTATTCGCTTTTAACTTTTTTTTTCATTTGAGAGAATAGCGATCATTTGATTGATGCAGACTGATGGAAACTGAAGAGCTGGTCCTTCATTATATATCTCATGATAAATAGTGTGATAGATATATATATATATATATATTGCAAAAATTCAACCGTCGTCTGTGTATATGTGAATGAATGACACGTATACTTTTAAAATGCTGCTCCAAGAAGTGTCTGAAAAACAATGTAACTTGACGCGTTAGTTATCGCTCGAAGCTTCGAATATGCATCTCATCAATAACTTCATAAACACCCAAAAAATCTCGAAGATTCAAGTATACCAAAGCATATGTGTAGCCCTGACAAAGGATAATAATTGGGTTGGGAGCGACAAATACGCAGCGTGTTGATGCTGTAACCTGATCCCTTGCTATATATGCTTGTAGATTTTGATAATGGAGATTTTACAGTGAGATAGTCTTAAGGAAATGAAAAATAAGACACAAAATATGCATACGATACACATTTTTTTGTGATGCCGAATATAAACTATGACGGGGAAAAACGGGATAGGAGGAACGATCCGAAAAAAAATGCGGCAAGGACTGAACCGGGGTTCGAACCCGGGACCTCTCGATTGCCGGTCGAGTGCTCTCCTAACTGAGCTATCCAGGCCGCCTGCCACACTTAATTCGAATCGCTCCCGTAACGTGGTGTGCCACCACGTTACAATCCCCCCCACCAGAGTTGATTCTGTCTCCGACGGGTCAACTCGTACTCTCCTTACGGAACTGGGGATTCAAGGGGTACTACAGACTGGGATTGTCTGAGGGACAGGGTGCTATGGGTCGAATGGGCCATGAGGGAGGGGCAGGGCTAGCTTGGGTTAGGGCGGGAAGCTCGGGGAAGATTCCACGGTAACCACGGCAAATTTTTAAATAAATTTAGTCGTGGTTGTTCAGAGGCCGTGGCCCCACGTTGGGCGCCAGTTTATGACGGGGAAAAACGGGATAGGAGGAACGATCCGAAAAAAATGCGGCAAGGACTGAACCGGGGTTCGAACCCGGGACCTCTCGATTGCCGGTCGAGTGCTCTCCCAACTGAGCTATCCAGGCCTCCTGCCACACTTAATTCGAATCGCTCCCGTAATGTGGTGTGCCACCACGTTACAAAATTTGTGACGATATTTCGCCACCGATCCCTGAAATGGGGAGAATTAGGGAGGCAATAAAATAATAATTAATGCGGAAATTGTTGGAGAGGGTCAGTCACAATTTTATTCAATAATAACACAGCTGGGTTTGAGCGCCAGTTAATTCTGTTTTTGTACAACTTAAAAAAAAAGAAATAACAAGAAAAAAAGGATGAAATAAATACTGGCTCCTCTGACCTCTCAACTTATTAACAAAAGGGCTTAACTTAATAACTACGATACAAAATGGGGGAATAGCTCGGGGCAAAAGAAAAACACAATAATAATACTTGAGCAAAGACTCGATTATCTTGGGTCGCGGGCACCTGTCACTCAGGCGTCTTATAATACCCGTGAACAATTAGAACGAGGACTAGTACGAAAAAAAAGGGGAGGGCGTTATTCACTTCGCGCGATTGTCGACGAAAGGGGACTAACACAAACTAAAAGCAACATAAAAGAAAAATAAAGAAACTGTATGACCGGGTGACCACGGCGTGAACAATAAGAAAAAAAGATCGGGGAATAAATCGATGTATCGATTGGCGATTTATTTAGGCGCGGTACAACGCTGACGCCGCGTATTTTCGCCGTACAAACAATAAGGGGACAAGAAAAATAACGTAACTCGAACTCGCCGGCTCGCACGTGGTCACTGGGGGGGGGGGGGGGGGATACCGGGCCGCTGCCCGCGCGCACTATCTTCGCTAAATCCTTAAAAATTAGCACCACAACACTGTCCCGGTCGCGTAATCGGCAAAGCAAAAATGGGGAAGAAGGAAAAAGGGGCTTCAAACGAGTCCAAAAGGGGCTCGGAAGATAATTGGGGCAACAATAATGGCTTTTCAGCGGAGTCGATTCGGAAGTCGTGACGAAAGATGGCCGCCGGCCATGTGCTCCCTTCGTCGCGACTTGTACAGGAAGGAAAACGACTTACTTGGCAATTGTCGAGTCAACACAAATCGTCGTCGCTCTATTTATTCGTCTCAAATAAATCCAATCAAAATCCCAAATATCCAAATCGTCAAAGCAGGGGAAATAGCCGTGGTCGTTGTAATAAAAGAAAATGTCGCCAAAAATACAAAGATGAAGAATGCCGGAGAGCCACGGTATGCACGCCGAGTCGTGATGAAGTCAAGCCCCCCCACTAACCCCGTAAACCTACCCCCCTTTTCATTCCAGTACCTTAAAATAGTATTAGAATGGCCAATTTTATTTGTGGATCCCTCGTCCCTGATGTAGTGTCTGGCAATACATCGCGGAAAAGTGAGAAAATGGATCAAACAAATTAGAAATCGTATCGAATTCCTCTGATGACCTCCTCATTAAAGAACAGTATGATATCCCCATGAGTACACTCAAGTTTTTGGAGGAAGAATTCGGGAAAGAGTCAGTGGTGGATTTTAAAGCCCAAGACCCAGTCCACAGATCTCCTACCCCGTATCACGATGAATCCGAGAAATGGCTGATCGATTTAGAGTCGGAAGTAGAACAAGATCCCCCCCCCCCCCCCCCCTTTGCGAGTTCCGCCTTTACATCCCAATTTCTTGACCAGTCTTGGAACAGACGTTCTCCAACGACACACAATCGTGTCAAAATTAGTAGAGTTGAGTCAGGGTATTTTGACCGAAAGCCCCGATCAAGGAATAAACTTCCTGAGTGATGTAATCAAAAGTTTGCATATGTTTCGAGAACGCAGAGGTTACCCGCATGAGCATAGCTCAGAATCTAGTAGTCCTTCCTTCGGTGATAGTAGAGAAGTCACACCATGTAATGTTGAGCAGTGTGGATCAAGACAAGACGAAAATGCAGAACTCGAAACGAGCGAGGTCCGTGAAGGTCCTCATACGAGTGCTAGCTCCAGTCCCGCCCCTTCCTTAACGTTATTTGACCGCAGTCCAAACGCACCAGGTTACTCGGCCGAAGCCCAGCAGCCTGGTATTTATAGATCGAGAAAATTCAAGCGAAAAAAGATATTTGATTCAGCTCGTCCCCGTCCAGTCCTCCCAGTATCCGAAATCCGACCCTTAATGGAATATCCAATCCCTCCCCCACCTCCGAGCCCGGAAATACCAGTATTCAGATTTTTATTCCCCAGATACCCTCCAAATTCAAATTCGTACATTCCTATAAAGCAGTCACTGTTAGAAAAACATCATCAACCTCATTGGTCACGATCCCTCCCAATACCTGTCCCAAGAACACCATTTCCCATAGCCACAATGTCAAGACAGTATCGTCCGATTCTGATGAGTTATTGAAAACCTCCTTTCCCTGTTAGACCCAACGTCATAGTTGACCCGTGTTAGCAATCGCGCTAAAGTCTTTGTCACAGAATAGTTAAAGTTTGAGTTAAAAATTCCCATTCCCGGTCAGTTAAAATTACCGTCCCCAGTAAGTTAAGAGTTCCCTTCCCCAGTCAGTTAGAAGCCCTTTCCCTATTGAGTCCAAGTTCTCTTCCCATTGAGTTACGATTTAGCCTCGTTGAAAGTCCCCTTCGGAAAATTCCCTAGACCCCTCTCCCAACCCCCTTGCAGTCCATACCTTTTTCCCTCCCCGCGAATCGACAGGCCAAATACTACAATCGTAACCGCCAAGATACCCGTTATCAAGTCGGCGACATGGTCCAGAGGAGGCATCGGGTGCTCTCCTCTGGCGTCCAGAAATTCGCCGCGAAACTAGCCCCGCGTTTTAATGGCCCCACGTTGGGCGCCAAAAATTTGTGACGATATTTCGCCACCGATCCCTGAAATGGGGAAAATCAGGGAGGCAATAAAATAATAATTAATGCGGAAATTGTTGGAGAAGGTCAGTCACAATTTTTATTCAATAATAACACAGCTGGGTTTGAGCGCCAGTTAATTCTGTTTTTGTACAACTTAAAAAAAAGAAATAACAAGAAAAAAAGGATGAAATAAATACTGGCTCCTCTGACCTCTCAACTTATGAACAAAAGGGCTTAACTTAATAACTACTGTACAAAATGGGGGACTAGCTCGGGGCAAAAGAAAAATACAATAATAATACTTGAGCAAAGACTCGATTATCTTGGGTCGCGGGCACCTGTCACTCAGGCGTCTTATAATACCCGTGAACAATTAGAACGAGGACTAGTACGAAAAAAAAGGGGAGGGGGTTATTCACTTCGCGCGATTGTCGACGAAAGGGGACTAACACAAACTAAAAGCAACATAAAAGAAAAATAAAGAGACTGTATGACCGGGTGACCACGGCGTGAACAATAAGAAAAAAAGATCGGGGAATAAATCGATGTATCGATTGGCGATTTATTGAGGCGCGGTACAACGCTGACGCCGCGTATTTTCGCCGTACAAACAATAAGGGGACAAGAAAAATAACGTAACTCGAACTCGCCGGCTCGCACGTGGTCACTGGGGGGGGGGGGGGGGGAATACCGGGCCGCTGCCCGCGCGCACTATCTTCACTAAATCCTTAAAAATTAACACCACAACACTGTCCCGGTCGCGTAATCGGCAAAGCAAAAATGGGGAAGAAGGAAAGAGGGGCTTCAAACGAGTCCAAAAGGGGCTCGGAAGATAATTGGGGCCACAATAATAACTTTTTAGCGGAGTCGATTCGGAAGTCGTGACGAAAGATGGCCGCCGGCCATGTGCTCCCTTCGTCGCGACTTGTACAGGAAATAAAACGACTTACTTGGCTCTCGTCGAGTCGACACAAATCGTCGACGCTCTCTTTACTCGCCTCAGATAAATCCAAATACAAATCAATACCCCAATCGAATCCAAAATCGTCAAATCATGGGGGAATAGCCGTTGTCGTCGTGATAATAGAAAATGTCGCCAAAATACAAAAAAAAAGATGCCGGAGAGCCACGGTACGCACGCCGAGTCGTGATGAAGTGAAGTCGTTACCGGCGTCCGTGAGCTCGCTTCTTCTTGCGCAACATCGATCGATAATTGATCGATGCGCGCGTCGACGGGGGGTCCAATCGCGATGATTTATTTCGCGCATTGCGATGGGTTTGTTGGTGAGAGGGGTGAGGGGAAGGGTGACGGGCTGGGAATTCGGGACTCTATTGGCGGTTTGGCGTGACGTCACGAGGTCTTAATTGATTGGTGATCCAGGCGCGGCGCTGAGAGGCACGGTCTCTGCTGACTAGCGCCGCGGTGGTCGATGGTGTAACCACCGGTGAGCGGCTCGCAATGTTGTTGTTGACATTCGAGAAAAGTGTGCCGCGGAAATACGGGCTTGAGTGACGTGCGAGTGGATCCTCGCGTTCCTGGTGGGCCGTGGACTCGTGACGAGAAGTTCGATGAGGCCTTTTCGACGCGGGTAGGAGCCTAGACGCCGGGAGGCGATTCCTTGTCGTTACACGGTCGAGGACCACGCGTAACCCGATGACGACGGGTGATTTTGAGGTTAGACGTCCCGACACGGCTCCGGTGTCTGTGCGATGTTGTTTTCTTCTTTTGGTAAGGGATTTGATCCCTTACCGCGGTGAGTTGCCAATTTTCTTCGGGGACTAGGGAGTATTGGGAGTTCGGGGAGGGGTTAAAGTTGTGCGGGCTAAGTGTTTGTGGGGAATCAGGGGGTAAAGTGCGAGGACTTGTTTGTTGGGGCTGGGATAGGAGTGGTGAGGAAAAAGGGGATCGCGGAGTTGAGTGTCTCCGCGGGGCTCGGTGTAGGTTCTTCTTCGCCGTCGTCCAAATATTCAGTTGGGTTGCTGGTTTTCAGGTGATGTTCCGGAGTGCGGTGAGCCGGAGACGACCGGTGTTGGCGGCGTACGCAGGCGACGAGCTTAACGTTAGGCTGTGACATGGGGGACTCAGACGGAGTCGCCCATAGGGAACGCTTAAGTCTACGGCTTAAAGCTAGTACCGAGGACAGTGCTAGGTGGACCGCCACCACGACTCGTGACGAATTGGCCACAACGTCACAACTCCCCCCGGCTTGACGAAAGTACCGGATGAACGGTCTTTCCGTCACACAACGCGGCTCGTATAACTGGTCGCTTTGCTTCCCTGTCCTTCGCGAGTCCGATATTCCACCCAAACGGGTGGTATCAAAAATACTGAAAAATCTCAACAAAGGCGTTCGACGCCGTCAACAATTATTTTACTGACTCTGGTGCGCAATAGCACGTATTACCTATCAGTCTTACGTTGCAATGATCACAGTCAGGACTTATCAGGACTAAGCTTAAGGACTACGGACTAGGCTTAATAGCGCAGGACTAGCGTTAACTGGGGACTATTGCGGGGCTGCGTTGGCTGTACTTACTTCGCGGCTCTACGGGGACGTAAACCGGTGCGACGGGGAGGAGGGTTTTCGATCTCTCCTGCTACTGTCTCGACGGGAGGGTTCTCGCTGACTTCGACCACGGGTTCGGTGGGTTCTGGGGGCATTCCGAGGGGCTTATACGGCTTCAGGTCTTTGATATGGACTCGGGGGTTCTTACGACCATCTAGGTCTTCGATCTCATAGACTACGGGGGAGAGGACTTTAACGATTTTATGGGGGCCATTAAAACGCGGGGCTAGTTTCGCGGCGAAGTTCTGGACTCCAGAGGAGAGCACCCGATGCCTCCTCAGGACCATGTCGCCGACTTGATAACGGGTATCTCGGCGGTTACGGTTGTAATACTTGGCCTGCCGCTTCGCGGCCATTTCGAGGTGCTGGTGAACATAATCATGGATGAACGCCAATCGTTTCATCCGATCACTCCACAGGGTAGGGTCTCCAGGGACTATGGGCTGGGGATTCGGGTCTTCGTGGCGGAGGCTGTTGATGGGACGGGGGTTTCTTCCCATGTTGAGGAACGCCGGGGTCATCACCGTGGATGAATGCACGGCTGTATTGATGGCGTAACACAACTCCGGGAGGTGTTTGCCCCAGTCTCGTTGGTCGTGGGTAACGTAGGAGCAAATCATTGTTTTTAGGGTGCGGTTGACTCACTCCACGGGGTTGGCCTGGGTGTGGTAAGGGGGGATCGTCGTCTGGTAGACCCCACTCTGTTTCAGCCACTGCGTGACGTAGTGGTTGACGAACTCCGTCCCGTTGTCAGTCAGCAGGTACTTCGGGGGTCCCCAGCGATTCAGGACTAGGAGGTCGAACGCGGCCATTATTGACGGTCCGGTAGCCGTCCGGATCGCCTTGGCCTCCACGAACTTGGTAAACAAGTCCTGGAACACGACGATGTACCGGTTCTGGGACTTACAACGTCACCGAGAACTCTCCTCCGGCGCTTTGGCGAAATTAACAAAGGGGAAAGTTGCGACAAGCAAACGATAAAATTGAAAAAAAAAAATTTAATCGCGTGTGCGGGGGGGGAGGGAACAAATATTAAACGCGGCAAACGATGGAATGAAAAAAGAAAGTTTGCTTTGGGGCCGAGGGCAACAGAAACAAAGAAAGGAAAGAAGCGAATGTGTTGAAAAGAAAAAAAAACGAATATATGGGGGGGGTCAAGCAAAAGCAAAAAGAAATAGCGGGATTGATGGGCAACAATGGGCGATATAATGACGTGGGGGGGGGGGGGGGGGGGTGATCACTGCACGGGCGCGGCGAAATCTCGCACGCAGCGCCAAAAATACAAAGTCAACAAAGAAAATTCAACAAATCGCAAAAAAGTGCGATTAATAATAAAAATGGCGAGTCAATAAAACAATTCGTTGACACAATGCTGAGTTGCCGTGCGCGATTACTTTTATCGCGCCCGGGTATTGTGGTGCACTACCCTAACTATTTCACGGGTGAGCACTAGTTTACGGGGGAGGAAATCGTAAAAATACGCTCTCAGGAATTATTTGGAGAATTCCCAAACACTTCCCTAACTCTCGAGAACACTTCCCAAAGTGCTTCGGGGCTTTCCCAAACTTTCCCAAAAAAAAAGAGAGAAAATTATTTGAAAAATTCCCGAATACTTCCTTAATGTCCCGAAAGTGATTCCCAAAGTGTTTTGGGGCTTTCCCAAACTTTCCCAAAAAAAAAGGGGGAACTTATTACCGGAAACGAGAAAATTTCCCAACACGGTGATTTATGGTGAGAATTTATCTCGGAGCGTAAATTCGGGGAATTGACAGGCCAAATACTACAATCGTAACCGCCAAGATACTCGTTATCAAGTCGGCGACATGGTCCAGAGGAGGCATCGGGTGCTCTCCTCTGGCGTCCAGAACTTCGCCGCGAAACTAGCCCCGCGTTTTAATGGCCCCTATAAAATCGTTAAGGTCCTCTCCCCCGTAGTCTATGAGATCGAAGACCTAGATGGTCGTAAGAACCCCCGAATCCATATCAAGGACCTGAAGCCGTATAAGCCCCTCGGAAGGCCCCCAGAACCCACCGAACCCGTGGTCGAAGTCAGCGAGAACCCTCCCGTCGAGACAGTAGCGGAAGAGATCGAAAACCCTCCTCCCCGTCGCACCGGTTTACGTCCCCGTAGAGCCGCGAAGTAAGTACAGCCAACGCAGCCCCGCAATAGTCCCCAGTTAACGCTAGTCCTGCGCTATTAAGCCTAGTCCGTAGTCCTTAAGCTTAGTCCTGATAAGTCCTGACTGTGATCATTGCAACGTAAGACTGATAGTTAATACGTGCTATTGCGCACCAGAGTCAGTAAAATAATTGTTGACGGCGTCGAACGCCTTTGTTGAGATTTTCCAGTATTTTTTTTTTGATACCACCCTTTTGGGTGGAATGGCGGACTCGCGAAGGACAGGGAAGTAAAGCGACCAGTTATACGAGCCGCGTTGTATGACGGAAAGACCGTTCACCCGGTACTTTCATCAAGCCGGGGGGAGTTGTGACGTTGTGGCCAATTCGTCACGAGTCGTGGTGGCGGTCCACCAAGCACTGTCCTCGGTACTAACTTTAAACCGTAAACTTAAGCGTTCCCTATTTAGCGACTCCGTCGGAGTCCCCCTCGTCACAGCCTAACGTTAAGCTCGTCGCCTACGTACGCCGCCAACACCGGTCGTCTCCGGCTCACCGCACTCCGGAACATCACCTGAAAATCAGCAACCCAACTGAATATTTGGACGACGGCGAAGAAGAACCTACACCGAGCCCCGCGGAGACACTCAACTCCGTGATCCCCTTTTTCCTCACCACTCCTATCCCAGCCCCAACAAACAAGTCCTCGCACTTTACCCCCTGATTCCCCACAAACACTTAGCCCGCACAACTTTAACCCCTCCCCGAACTCCCAATACTCCCTAGTCCCCGAAGAAAATTGGCAACTCACCGCGGTAAGGGATCAAATCCCTTACTAAAAGAAGAAAACAGCATCGCACAGACACCGGAGCCGAGTCGGGACGTCTAACCTCAAAATCACCCGTCGTCATCGGGTTACGCGTGGTCCTCGACCGTGTAACGACAAGGAATCGCCTCCCGGCGTCTAGGCTCCTACCCGCGTCGAAAAGGCCTCATCGAACTTCTCGTCACGAGTCCACGGCCCACCAGGAACGCGAGGATCCACTCGCACGTCACTCAAGCCCGTATTTCCGCGGCACACTTTTCTCGAATGTCAACAACAACATTGCGAGCCGCTCACCGGTGGTTACACCATCGACCACCGCGGCGCTAGTCAGCAGAGACCGTGCCTCTCAGCGCCGCGCCTGGATCACCAATCAATTAAGACCTCGTGACGTCACGCCAAACCGCCAATAGAGTCCCGAATTCCCAGCCCGTCACCCTTCCCCTCACCCCTCTCACCAACAAACCCATCGCAATGCGCGAAATAAATCATCGCGATTGGACCCCCCGTCGACGCGCGCATCGATCAATTATCGATCGATGTTGCGCAAGAAGAAGCGAGCTCACGGACGCCGATAACGACTTCACTTCATCACGACTCGGCGTGCGTACCGTGGCTCTCCGGCATCTTTCTTTTTGTATTTTGGCGACATTTTCTATTATCACGACGACAACGGCTATTCCCCCCTGATTTGACGATTTTGGATTCGATTGGGGTATTGATTTGTATTTGGATTTATCTGAGGCGAGTAAAGAGAGCGACGACGATTTGTGTCGACTCGACGAGTGCCAAGTAAGTCGTTTTATTTCCTGTACAAGTCGCGACGAAGGGAGCACATGGCCGGCGGCCATCTTTCGTCACGACTTCCGAATCGACTCCGCTAAAAAGTTATTATTGTGGCCCCAATTATCTTCCGAGCCCCTTTTGGACTCGTTTGAAGCCCCTCTTTCCTTCTTCCCCATTTTTGCTTTGCCGATTACGCAACCGGGACAGTGTTGTGGTGTTAATTTTTAAGGATTTAGTGAAGATAGTGCGCGCGGGCAGCGGCCCGGTATTCCCCCCCCCCCCCCAGTGACCACGTGCGAGCCGGCGAGTTCGAGTTACGTTATTTTTCTTGTCCCCTTATTGTTTGTACGGCGAAAATACGCGGCGTCAGCGTTGTACCGCGACTTAATAAATCGCCAATCGATACATCGATTTATCCCCCGATCTGTTTTTCTTATTGTTCACGCCGTGGTCACCCGATCATACAGTTTCTTTGTATTTCTTTTACGTTGCTTTTATTTTATGTTAGTCCCCTTTCGTCGACAATCGCGCGAAGTGAGTAACCCCCTCCCCTTTTTTTTTGTACTAGTCCTCGTTCTAATTGTTCACGGGTATTATGAGACGCCTGAGTGACAGGTGCCCGCGACCCAAGATAATCGAGTCTTTGCTCAAGTATTATTATTGTATTTTTCTTTTGCCCTGAGCTAGTCCCCCATTTTGTACAGTAGTTATTAAGTTAAGCCCTTTTGTTAATAAGTTGAGAGGTCAGAGGAGCCAGTATTTATTTCATCCTTTTTTTCTCTTGTTATTTCTTTTTTTTTAGGTTGTACAAAAACAGAATTAACTGGCGCTCAAACCCAGCTGTGTTATTATTGAATAAAATTGTGACTGACCCTCTCCAACAATTTCCGCATTAATTATTATTTTATTGCCTTCCTGATTTTCCCCATTTCAGGGATCGGTGGCGAAATATCGTCACAAATTTTGGGAGGAACGATCCGAAAAAAATGCGGCAGGGACTGAACCGGGGTTCGAACCCGGGACCTCTCGATTGCCGGTCGAGTGCTCTTCCAACTGAGCTGTCCAGGCCGCCTGCCACACTTAATTCGAATCGCTCCCGTAACGTGGTGCCACCACGTAACAAAACAAATATAATTTCATTGAAATTCAACTATTCAATATATTTCAAAGTATTGAAAAACAGTGTGAGCTCGAAAGCCTGCTACGCTCTTATATAACGTTTTTCTAAATATTTCAGATTTCCAAACCGCTGTTACAGGAAAAAATGGTTGGTGTATAAATTACTCATTAGATTACCCATGAAATGTTGATTTTTACATTCATCTTTGTTAAAAGTAAGTCGGTCCATGCGATCTAGAGATATCATAATATTATGATCAGATGATTAGAACTTTTATTTCTGAGAAGTAAAAGGGCGTAAGTCTATTATGTTTTCATTGAACATACATCCTTTACGCGAAACATCTGCATTTTATTCAGTCCGATATTACCCCCAGTCCTCTGAATGAGGCTTCCTCTTCATCTTCATTTTCTTTCCTTTACAGGAAAGGTAATGGAAAGCAGCGTGCTGTTTCTCTATTTCCTATCGCTCACACTCTCCCTCTTTCTCTCTTGATCATGTTATTAATTTATGTATAAATATATGTATGGAATCGCGTGTCACACATCGTGTGCTCTCTCTTCCTCCCCCTTGCTGCTATATATGTTTAATTATTTATGAAGAACGAAAACGATGTTATTTTATTCGTTTTGTTTTCTATTATATACATAGGCGATATACAGTATGATGGTTTCGGTTTATTCTAATTTTTTTTTACACAAATAATGATAAAAATAAACATGAAAAGAAGCTGTGACTTTTCATGATTTTAAAGGTGGAATTGCAAAATCATAATCAAATAAAAAAAAAAAGTCAGTTCAATTATAATATTAGCAAAATTTGTGAAACATTGATTTTTAAAAGTAATTAATAAAGCTCTTTTCAAAGTTTGTGAGAAATATTTTGATCTGTCATAAAAATATTCTTGAAAAAAATTTGATATTAATGAATAAAAAAATTAAAATTCATCAATGATAATCACAATTAAGACATGTTAGAAGTGTCATCATTTTTTTAATTTTTACATAGTATTTGAAAATATATTTATATTTTTTTTATAACGCGTGTCTATACTTTTTTAAGTATTTCATGGATGCTCTATTTATAGTAACAATGATTATAAATAAGTGAAAGTTAAGTATGTATTGTTTATCATTTATTCCTTATGTTTTTATTTCCATCCTGATTTTCAAAAAATTTTCAATGAGAAAATAACATATAAAAACTAATTGGGTAAGTAAACCACATGATATTATTTTATGGTACATGTTACAAAGTAAAAAAAGAACGCCAAGTATTAAAAGACGCGACCTTCGTTATAAAATAATCATTCTATTCTCAAAAACAATGATCAATAATATTCATCTTGATTTCGAGGAAAAATTGAAGTTTCACGATTCTTATTCCACTATTGGTATGTGCTCAGTTACTTTAACTTGAAAAAAAAAAACATACTATGAAAATGTTGGCCTTCATTATCGAATTAAAACCTGTTTACATATTTTATTTTTTTATTCTTGATATATGAGAAGTTATCGTACATCGAAAAAATATCTAGTTAGAAATTGTCGCTCATGATTGAAAAAAAAATGAAATCATTTCAACGTAACCAAGAATAGGTGAATGAATTACGGGTTTCTGCATGGAATCATCTACACCTTGAACAGTACCTGCTGAAGGTTTTTGTCACCTCAAGGGCTTCAAGAATAATTCTGTGGATATAAAGAAAACGTTATTCTGCTTTTATGCTAGCTAAGCACTAAGAATGTACAACACAATTCCACAGAGAATAAAACAAAAAACAATTACATAGAAAAGTGCAAATACGCGTACAAGTGCACGCATTGTATCTACACGTTTGTACCGCAAAAAATCACTGCAAATATTACACATAGACTTGGCATGCATGGCTTTTAAATGTAACTTCGGGAAGACACGATTAACCCTTGGCGGCCCCAGTGTAATTTCGATGCTTCCGCGGTCACACTGGGTCGAAAACATCCATGTGCAGTTTTCAACGTGTCAAAGCGCCTTGAAAAATCTAAAAAAAATCATAAATACTGTTGAATCCTTCTAGAATGTAAATCTATAATTATTTAATTATAAAAGTTATTATATTTTGTACTATAAATGGGTAAGTTTGGGTAAAAACAGGCAAAGTGAAATTTTGCCGGGACGAAATCGCCCCAGTGTGGCCGCGGAGGGTTAATGAAATATGCTATCCAAATCGGTACTTAATCAGTTCTTCTATCGATCGTGAAAAAAGTCTGAACTCTGGATAGAACGCGAGAGTCCCAATTGATGATTTGATAAACGAAATAAATGACTAGTACATATAGATGAAATGGTAGAAAAGGACGAATGGATAATCAAATGAGATGAAGCGAAAAGACGGATGAATGAAATGGGTGAATAGTTGATAGTTGAACGGTATATATCGATCGATGAACGGATCGGATGATTGAATCGATGAAACGATGAATGAATGGGATAGATGAAGACTTAGATTGTATAAATGAAAGATATGGAGAAAAGATGTACGCCCGGAATTTGGACCGTCCATACATCTTCATTCTGATCCTATCTAACCGTTCGTCCATACACTCATTTTTTGAACGTGCGTAGGATGAACAAATAAATAAACAAACGAGTAAGTGAAAGTTCATAGATAGACGGATATTCGAGTTCGCTCAATGTACAGATGGATGGAGCATTCCTTCTCCAAGGTTACATTTGAAAACCATGCACGCCAAGTTCATGTGTAATATTTGCAGTGAATTTTTGCGGTACAAACGTGGAGATACAATGTGTGCACGTGTACGCGTATTTGCACTTTTCTATGTAATTGTTTTTTGTTTTATTCTCTGTGGAATTGTATTGTAAGGGTGTCCAATAGGAAGTTGCTAAAACTAAATAAGTGTCTCTTCCCTCCATGAATTCAATAGGGGTCCCTTTTTCTAAGGCGCATACCTGAGGCCCCGCAGTTTTATTCCAGTCGTGGTTGAAGCAAGTATGCGTGCGTCAAAATGAGTGAGCTCACCACGGAAGAAAAAGTATATCTTATTGAGTGCTTCTTCTCGAGGGGAAAAATTTATAGTAATGCGTATATAGGGTTTCGTACTAAGTTTGGAACTTACAGAGTTGCCAGCGAAAACACTCTGAAAAGGTGAGAATTTAATATTTATTCATATTCATCTATCACACAACTTGTGTTTCAATTCAATTAAACTGCATTGAAGTAATTTTACGTTAATTTTTGTAGGATAATCGATAAATTCGTGGTGTATTGTACACTCCAGGACCGTAGACACGAGTTGCCAGGTCCATCTGTTACGGTGACTACACCAGAGAAGATCAACGAAGTTGAGAATTATTTCAAACAAAATCCAAATGATTCGATTCGGAAAGCTACTCAAGCATTAAAAATAACCAAATCATCATTACACAACATTTTGAAATATTGTTTAAAGTTTCATCCGTATAAAATAAGTATTCATCAATTGTTAACTGAACATGCCATGACGATACGCATCGAATTTTGTTCGAATTTTGTAACACTATTACGGGAATGTTTGAAGCCGAAGAACTTAATGAGAAAATGATTATTTATTCCGATGAAGCATATTTTTTGATGTATGGGTACGTAAACAAGCAAAATTACCGGTTTTGGGGAACGGAAAATCCCAACATATCGCTAGCGAAGTCCCTTTATCCATAGAAAGTAACGGCATGGGCAGCGATTTCAGTAAAAGGAATTTATTTGCAATTCTTGGAATCTACGGTAATAGGAGAGAGTTACAAACAGCTTTTGGAGACTACATTCTTCCCTTATGCAAAAAAGAGGGGACTGGTTAAAAATTTTTACTTCATGCAAGATGGAGCGACGCCGCACCGGACTCATGAGGTGTTTGTAGCTATTCATCGCGTATATGGGACTGGAGTAATCGGTCTGGGGTACCCTAAATTTGCTCAAGGCGGACTAGAATGGCCTCCGTACTCACCGGACCTGAACCCTTGTGATTTTTTCTTGTGGGGTTACATTAAAGATCATTATTACGCTAAAAACCCCAGCACAGTAGAAGAAATGATCGCGGCCATCCAGGAAGTGGTTCGCGGCGTTACGAACGTTATGTTGGATACAGTTTTTCACAGTTTTCAAAAGAGAATTGATGTTTGTGCACAATCTAACCGCTCGCACTTCGAAAATATCTATCATTAATCACTGTACTTTTTCGTTATTTTTATAAGATGTAATAAACTGACATAAAAAATATTTGACTGGGTTTTATTTATGTGCGTTTAAAACTGCAGAGTTTCCTCTATTTAAGGTAGTACCCAGGTAAAACCACTTGAGACAGATTTTTCTGAAATTTTAACAGGTTATCAATTACAATAGGATCTATATCTCGTCCAAATTTTAGAGTGATCGACTCATACAATCCAGAAATAAATCCCATTAAAACTCGGTTGTTTTACATGTATCGCATATGCCATGTCGCTGTTAATGCCACATTCTCACTAATTAAGCTTTTATCTCGAGACAGATTTTTATGAAAAACGAATATGTAATAGAACAAAATATCAGGAATTTTTGCGGCTAGTTTCCAAAACTATCGTCTTATACGTTTCCGAGATATTAATGTTCAAAGTTCGAAATTCATGATAAAATTGTACAAGTATGAGACATGGAGGGGATAACACGGCAATGCTGTTAACTCGGCACACGGATAGCCAACTCGTTTGCCGTGTGTGCGCACTCTTCTGCGCATTTTCTGAGCAGCTGATGGGTCGCGGTGTTGTCGCGATCTACCATTCGTCCAAATACACTAGTGTCCCCTCATTTGTATATAGATTTCAATGTGTCGTCTGCCTGTACCCATCCAAAAGTTTACGCTTCTCGGAAAAATGTAATCGACTGATAATATATCTAATAAGCAATCAATTATTTCAGTATATCCCTACAATGATACGTATATACTATATTATATAATGCGACATTAACAGCTCATTTTACCGAATTAAAAATATGAGAAATTGGACTAACTTTTGCTTACGCCAGAACCTGGGTACTACCTTAAAGCAATTTGGCTTTTCTGATTCTGTGCACGTGTTTTGAAATGACAGCCGGTTAGATTCAGCAACTTCCTATTGGACATCCTGTACATTCTTAGTGCTTAGCTAGCATAAAATCAGAGTAACATTTTCTTTATATCCGCAGAATTATTCTTGAAGCCCTTGAGGTGACAAAAACCTTCAGCAGGTACCGTTCAAAGTGTATATGATTCCATCCAGAAACCCGTAATTCATTCACCATTCTTGGCTACGTTGAAATGATTTCATTTTTTTTTCGATCATGAACGACAATTTCCAACTAGATCTTTTTTCGTTGTACGATAACTTCTCATATATCAAGAATAAAAAAATAAAAGATGTAAACAGGTTTTAATTTGATAATGAAGGCCAACATTTTCAGAGTATGTTTTTTTTTCAAGCTAAAGTAACTAAGCACATACCAATAGTGGAATAAGTATCGTGAAACTTCAATTTCTCCTCAAAATCAAGATGAATATTATTGATCATTGTTTTTGAGAATAGAATGATTATTTTATAACGAAGGTAGCGTCTTTTAATACTTGGCGTTCTTTTTTTACTTTTTTAAAGTTTTTTGCGATTGATTTCAGTTCTTTTTGAAAAACGGCCATACTTATCAACTGTCCTATAGAGTAATGTAATAACAGAAAAAATATAGAATGATTATTTTATAACCAAGGTCGCGTCTTTTAATACTTGGCGCTCTTATTTTACTTTTTTAAAGTCTTTTGCGATTGATTTCACTTCTTTTTGAAAAACGGCCATACTTACCAACTGGTCCTATTGCGGCAAAAAAAAATTTCATTCGGAAACAATGATTAATCAGATTTTTTTTGTCATAAGTTGAGTAACTTCCTTCATATAACAAAACAATTACAGAGCTGAACAGTAATTTCTTCCATCATTGACGGACAAATACTGCTAAATCGTTATTATACGAGGTAAACAAGTTTTAACTATTAAATAGAAAGAGAATAATAGTTATAAAGAAAAACAATTGTTTTGCAAAGTAATATCCGGAATGTAAGGTGGCCATTTAATAACTAAGGTTACGATTTTTTAATATTTGGCGTACATTTTTATACTTTTCCAAAGTATTTTCCTATTTATACCTGTTTAAAGTATTTTTCTATAAATATAAATTATTTTTGAAAAACGTGATATATACTGATGTTCCAATATTCCTGAAAAGAATCGCACACTCGCGGTAAAAACGTGCAATTTTATCATGGAACTATTAAGCTGAATGGCATGAAAGAGAAAGTTCCAGAAAAGAATAACAAAGTTGTTTTTCATATTATTATTTTTTTTAATTAATATATGGGATAGTTCTTACGCTTTCTCAGTTACTCATAAAATACAGATAAGTCAAGGACCCCTCATTATTTTATTTTATTTTACATCGTTTTTAAGAGTCATCGAGCGATAGCATATGCAGCGCCAGGTGGCAAAAAAACAAACTGAAAATCGTATTTCCCGGATTTCGTCGCGAATATTGAGATTACGCAATTAAAAGAAATATAAATAAATTTGTTTTAATTACGCGATTCTGGGTGTGGTCCAATTTTTTATCCCAGATGTTTATTACTACCACAATAAATTCACGAAAATACGAGGCGATATGCTCGGGGCATGACAACTTTTACATCACTCACAAGGATTGTTTTATCACGAATTTCACACACATCTCGCACAATGAAACGGACCAGCCCCAGATTTATACCACTTCACTGCACTTTTCAAAATTTTTCCTGCGCGATTTCAATGAAAACTGAAAGAGAAATCCGGGAAATTGGATACGAGGCGTCTAACGCGTACCGGCGGCTATATTGGCACTCTACGCCGTGGGTTGCGGGTTCCAGCTTTTGACGACAGGTTCGCTAGTTCTGTTTGTCGGTAAAAGCGGACAGGCAGTACCGTCGGTAGCATGAAATTGAGGACACTTCGAAAAATTGCGAAGTCCGAAGGTCAACGATTTTTTTCTGTGTCGTGATTTTTTAAAGGCACTTTATTTCGGTCCCGACACGTATAGACTATTTGATAGAGAATGGAATGAAACATGTTTGTGTCCTATCGTGGGAGGAGTTTTTTTTTTTTCGAAAAATTTCATTCCAAAGATCCTCGATTTTTTTCTAAGTGTCGTGATTTTTTACAAAGGTACTTTTTTTTTTGCCTCGACACGTATAGACTATTCGATAGAGAATGGAATGAAACATGTTTGTGTCCTATCGTGGGAGGAGATTTTTTTTTTTATATTTCAGAAAAATTTCAGAGTCCAAGGTCCTCGATTTTTTTCCAAGCGTCGTGATTTTTTTTAAAGGTACTTTTTTGGCCCCGACACGTATAGACTATTCGATAGAGAATCGAATATAACATGTTTGTGTCTTATCGTGGGAGGAGTTTTTTTTTTATATTTCAGAAAAATTTCATAGTCCAAGGTCCTCGATTTTTTTCTGTCGTGATTTTTTTTAAAGGTACTTTTTTTTGCCTCGACACGTATAGACTATTCGATAGAGAATGGAATGAAACATGTTTGTGTCCTATCGTGGGAGGAGATTTTTTTTTTATATTTCAGAAAAATTTCAGAGTCCAAGGTCCTCGATTTTTTTCCAAGTGTCGTGATTTTTTTTAAAGATACTTTTTTTTGGCCCCGACACGTATAGACTATGCGATAGAGAATCGAATGAAACATGTTTGTGTCTTATCGTGGGAGGGGTTTTTTTTTTATATTTCAGAAAATTTTCATAGTCCAAGGTCCTTGATTTTTTTCTAAGTGTCGTGATTTTTTTTAAAGGTACTTTTTTTGCGTCATTACGTATAGACTATTCGATAGAGAATAGAATGAAACATGTTTGTGTCCTATCGTGGGAGGTTTTTTTTTTTTTCGAAAAATTTCAGTTCAAAGATCCTCGATTTTTTTCTAAGTGTCGTGATTTTTTACAAAGGCACTTTTTTTTGCCTCGACGCGTATAGACTATTCGATAGAGTATCGAATGAAACGCGTTTCTAGCCTATCGTGGGAGATTTTCTTTTTATAATTCAGAAAAATTTCAGTCCAAGGTCCTCGATTTTTTTCTAAGTGTTCAGGAATTAGCAGTAATTCCTTCGGCGTCGTGAGCACTTGGGCGGGTTCGTGCTCCGCCGTGAATGTCGCCACGTACCGGGCTACGCGACACGGGAGCAGCGAGACACTCGAGCGGCCGGGCGCTAGTTCTCACGCTCCCACGGGCGTCGCCACCTCCCGGGCCTCAACTTCGGGCTCGCTCGACGCGACACGCGACGCATGCGCGTGGCGCGTCTTCATCGATCTACGCATCGATTTCCTCAGTCTTGAGCCGGGAGCCGTAGCGTGCCAGGGTGCTATTCTTATCCAAATTATCATATTACGAATCATTACGGCTTATACCTAAATTAACTCGGCAAATTTATCACGGACATTTCTTTCACTCACGAGACATTTACCACGGGTAATAGTTTTCATCGACTCCCTCGATTTCTCGGGATCAGATCGACGCGCGGGGAAGCACGCTTCGGCAGCCATCTTCGTGGATCGAGCGTGTGCTCGAGAGACGCCGGGTCAATTCTCGCGGTCTCATTGATTGTATCGGGAATTTTCAGGACGTTTTTCATTGTCGGGATCTCATTGCTCATTCGTTTAAAAATAAACAATTATTCTTTGCCTTTGTTCTATTTCTTGCCTACCGCATTATTTTTCCTTCCACCTACACCAGACTCCTTCACAAAACATTTTGGTCCTTCGAGCCGGATCTGGTGGAAATAGTGCGGCAGGTGAGTGAGAAAAGTGCATCGAGTGAGTGTGTGTGAGCCATCGGGACTTTTCGACGAATTTCTCGTCATCGGGACTCTTTGTCACACGAGCAATCGGGCTGCGGACATTTTCGCCTTCACCACGTGCCACCGGCTCACACGGCGGCCATCTTGGACGGTCGATCGCGCGCATCGACCACTTGGCGGGATCTCAACCGACGCACTTCGACGCTTCGATTCATCGGTGAGTTTTTACACAGCGTTTCTCAAACTCAGTGTGGGCTTAGACTTTTTTCCAAACTATCGAGCGGGACATTTTCGTTTCTCGATTTCATCACTCGAGTGCGGGGTTCGAGAATATTCAAGTGCGCGGTCAGTAAAAAATTGTGGGTGGTCATATTACCGGGTGGTCACTTATCGGGTTACAAGACATTTTTCGGGTACCCTTCGGGCCTTCACGGTCGTGTGTGACATTTTTCCGGAATTTGTGCACTCGCGGCGCCTCACGGGTCATTGTTGGTCATATTTCATTCGTGCGTTGCCGCGGTTGACATTTAGCGAGAATTCGTTCACTTTCGGGTTTTTTTTCGGGACATTTCATTCGGGCTTCGGTCACTTTCGCGGGATATTTTCCCGTTGTTCGAATTTTAGCGGGACATTAGGCGGTGTAATCGGTTTTTCATCGGCGGTCGGGCATTCGGGTCGATTTTCATCGCTCCGGTCGGCAATTCGCGCGGGACAACATGGCGGACGACCACGCCACCGACCAAGAAAAGGAGGAGAAGGGTGACGAGACCAAGCTCGCCGTACCATCGGGTTCCTCAGCCACGGGCGCAGCTGACGCGGGCGTTTCTCAACGGGACAAAGCCTCATCCACACGGGGCAAATCCCCCTCTACTCGGGAGAAATCTCCGGGCTCACGGGCGAACTCAAACTCAACGGGTACCGGGTCTTTGGCGCTGAGGGCCGCCACACAAACGGCTCGGTTGGCGATGCTGCAGGTGCTACATGATCGGGTTATGAACGGCGAAGCGGGCGATTTCACTCTGTCCGAACTGGCTGACATTCGGAGTCAGTCTAACGACATATGGGCCAAATTTCAAGCCATGCACGAAACGATCTGTGAAAGTTGCACCGACGAGTTTCTTTCTCACCAGTACGTGGCAGATAACTCGTACTCTCGGGCCTTCAGCTTCTACTGCGAGCTCAATACTCGACTCGCACGTTATCGGGATGAACTCACTCCTCCTCAGCGGTACTCATCGGGCAACGGGGCATCAGGGGGCGCACCCCTCAACCGGAGCGCAGTACAGCTGCCAAAAATTGAGCTGCCGGTATTTTCGGGAGACTACACAGAATGGCTGTCGTATCGGGATCTGTTCACGTCTCTGGTCATCAACAACCAGAACGTGGCAGAGGTTGCGCGAATGCAATACTTGCGTCTCTCAACCACGGGCGAGGCAGCCAAGGTCATCAGCGGGATGGGAGTCGAGGCCGATGTTTTCGAGTCGGCTTGGCAGTGCATTTACAATCGCTACCAGAACGACCGCATTCTGGTCACCTCGCACTTGGAGAGCCTCTTCGCGACGACCGTTATCCAACCGCGGTCAGCACGGGACCTTCATGCACTCCTCCACACCATCACCGAGGCGTGCAACTCACTCAAGCTATTGGGAGCTCCTACGGAGCATTGGGACTGGGTGTTGGTTTACGCCATCGCCAGACGACTCGACAAGGACACACGGGAGGCCTCGGAAATCGAGGCCGGTCAGTCGAAGAAGCCTCCAACCTTCACCCAATTACGGGAGTTTCTCAATAACCGCGCGCGGGCTTTTGAGGAAGCTGAGGTCGGGGTCATCGCGGGTCCATCCTCATCGGGCGCTCGGTCATCGGGTACGGAGTCGCGGAGTACACCGAAGAATACTTCTTCACGGGTTCATGCGGCTACCACGGGCGACAAGTCACAATGTGCGTACTGTCGGGAGAGGTACTACATTGTGACTTGTTCGAAATTTCGGCAGCTCTCAGCCGAGGCACGGCGGGCGGAGGTGCAAAAGTTGAGGCTGTGTTTCAACTGCCTGGGCCGGCACAACGTCAACGCTTGCAACATCTCAACGCGATGCAAGGAGTGCGACCGCAAGCATCACACGATGATACACGTCGGGTGGTCGAAATACGGGGATGCGGCCAAGGGTACGGGAGCATCATCAACATCGGGTGGCCAATCGGCCAACTCCGGGGACGCGGGTGCGTCAGCATCGGGCACTTCTCAATAAGATACGGGGGCATTAACTTGCACCACGGGGGCTTACTCTTACAATGGGGCGATACGTAGATGATATTTATGGGGGTGCTGACCAACTCTCAGAGCTCGCCGCACAAGCGAACCAGCTGGTCGGGATTTGCACGGCGGGCGGCTTTCCTCTGGCCAAATGGTAGAGTAACTGTCCAGACCTCCTTTCAACTATCGGGCTGGACTCAAACACGGAAGGGTCGAGGTCGATCGAGGAGTGTGAGACCAAGGTCCTCGGGCTCTCATGGGTACCACGGTCGGACGTTTTCAAATTCACCACGGTTCCGTACACGACCGGAACATAAATCACCAAATGGGTAATTCTTTCGGAGATTGCTCAAATCTACGATCCATTGGGTTTCCTCTCACCGGCGGTAATTCGGGCAAAGATTCTTCTCCAGAGGTTATGGTTGGAGAAGCTTTCATGGGACGACGCGGTGTTCTCCGAGGTCGCAGCGTCTTGGGTCGCGTTTCGGCGCGAGTTGACTCACCTCGACAGCATCGAGATTCCGAGGTGGATCAACATTTCACCACAGTCAACGGTTGAGATTCACGGGTTTTCGGATGCTTCTCAGTTGGCTATGGGCGCGGTCGTGTACGTACGGGTTTCGGGTTCGGGAACGAGCACCAGAGTCGCGCTGGTTTGCTCAAAAACAAAAGTCGCGCCGATCAAAAGGCTCACCATTACGCGGTTGGAGCTCGCAGCAGCACAGCTGTTAGCAAAACTCGCGAAATACGTTCGGGACACGTTGGAGCTTCGAGATTCACGGGTTTACCTATGGACGGATTCCAGGGTAACGCTCACGTGGGTTACGAGTCATCCTTCACGGTGGAAGGACTTCGTTCGAAATCGGGTTTCATCTATCCAAGAGCTCATTCCTCAAGGGCAATGGAGGTTCATTCCGGGACGGGACAATCCTGCGGATTGTGCATCACGCGGGCTAACCATCACTCAGCTCGAGCAATTTCAAACATGGTGGCACGGGCCATCCTGGTTAGATATGTGTCTCTTAGATTTCAATGTAAAATAACATACTCCAAGCGGAACAAAATCGGCGGGGTACACCTGGGAAGGTTTCCTTGTAAGTGTCGTGATTTTTTTTAAAGAAACTTTTTTTTCGGCCCCGACACGCCCATACCATATTTAAGAAAAAAATCGGTAAACAACTCACCCTTAAGGGGGGTTGAAATTTTGAAAATATTCTAACACCGGTTATATGGGCATTCTCATCTTTTTTATTTCATGTATCGCTCAGGGAGGTCGAAGAAATGCGATTAGATCGATTTCTGAAAAAAATTCGGTGAACAACTCACCCTTTAAGGGGCTTGAAATTTTGAAAACATTCTAACACCGGCTGTATGGGCATTCTCATCTTTTTTATTTCATGCATCGCTTAGAGAGGCCGAAGAATTGCGATTACAAAGATTTCTGAAAAAAATTCGGTGAACAGCTCACCCTTTAAGAGGCTTGAAATTTTGAAAACATTCTAACACCGGCTGTATCGGCATTCTCATCTTTTTTATTTCATGTATCGTTCAGGGAGGTCGATGAATTGCGATTAGAAGGATTTCAGAAAAAAATCGGTAAACAACTCACCCTTCAAGGGGGTTGAAATTTTGAAAATATTCTAACACCGGTTATATGGACATTCTCATATTTTTTATTTCATATATCGCTCAGGGAGGTCGAAGAATTGCGATTAGAACGATTTCTGAAAAAAATTCGGTGAACAACTCACCCTTCAAGGGGGTTGAAATTTTCAAAACATTCTAACACCAGCAGTATGGGCATTCTCATCTTTTTTATTTCATGTATCGCTCAGGAAGGTCGATGAATTGCGATTAGAAGGATTTCAGAAAAAATTCGGTAAACAACTCACCCTTGAAGGGGGTTGAAATTTTCAAAATATTCGAACACCGGCTGCATGAGCATTCTCATCTTTTTTATTTCATGTATCGCTCAGGGAGGTCGAAGAATTGTGATTAGAACAAATTCAGAAAAAAAATCGGTAAGCAACTCGCCCTTTAAGGGGCTTGAAATTTTTAAAACATTATAACACCGGCTGTATGGGCATTCTCATCTTTTTTATTTCATGTATCGCTCAGGGACGTCGAAGAATTGCGATTAGAACGATTTCTGAAAAAAATTCGGTGAACAGCTCACCCATTAAGGGGTTTGAAATTTTGAAAACATTCTAACACCGGCTGTGTGGACATTCTCACCTTTTTTATTTCATGTATCGTTCAGGGAGGTCGATTAATTGCAATTAGAAGGATTTCAGAAAAAATTCGGTCAACAACTCACCCTTCAAGGGGGTTGAAATTTTGAAAATATTCTAACACCGGATATATGGGCATTCTCATCTTTTTTATTTCATGTATCGCTAAGGGAGGTCGAAGAATTGCGATTAGAACGATATCTGGAAAAAAACCGGTGAACAACTCACCCTTTAAGGGGCTCGAAATTTTGAAAACATTCTAACACCGGCTGTATGGGCATTCTCATCTTTTTTATTTCATGTATCGCTCAGGGAGGTCGATAAATTGCGATTAGAATGATTTCCGAATAAAGTTCGGTAATCAACTCAATCTTTAAGGGGGTTGAAATTTTGAAAATATTCTAACACCGGCTGTATGGGCATTCTCATCTTTTTTATTTCATGTATCGCTCAGGGAGGTTGAAGAATTGCGATTAGAACAAATTCAGAAAAAAAATCAGTAAGCAACTCGCCCTTTAAGGGGCTTGAAATTTTTAAAACCTTATAACACCGGCTCTATGGGCATTCTCATCTTTTTTATTTTATGTATTGCTCAGGGAGGTCGAAAAATTGCAATTAGAACGATTTCAGAAAAAAATTCGGTAAACAACTCACCCTTTAAAGGGGTTGAAATTTTGAAAACATTCTAACTCCGGCTGTATGGGCATTCTCATCTTTTTTTATTTCATATATCACTCAAGGAGGTCGAAGAATTGCGATTAGAACGATTTCAGAAAAAAATTCGGTAAACAACTCACCCTTCAAGGGAGTTGAAATTTCGGAAACATTTTAACACCGGGTGTATGGGCATTCTCATCTTTTTTATTTCATGTATCGCTAAGGGAGGTCGAAGAATTGCGATTAGAACGATTTCTGAAAAAAAATCGGTGAACAACTCACCCTTTAAGGGGCTTGAAATTTTGAAACCATTCTAACACCGGCTGTATGGGCATTCTCATCTTTTTTATTTCATGCATCGCTTAGGAAGGTTGAAAAATTGCGATTAGAACGATTTCTGAAAAAAATTCGGTGAACAACTCACCCTTTAAGGGGCTTGAAATTTTGAAAACATTCTAACACCGACTGTATGGACATTCTCATCTTTTTTATTTCATGTATCGCTCAGGGAGGTCGAAGAATTGCGATTAGAACAAATTCAGAAAAAAAATCGGTAAGCAACTCGCCCTTTAAGGGGCTTGAAATTTTGAAAATATTATAACACCGGCTGTATGGGCATTTTCATCTTTTTTATTTCATGTATCGCTCAAGGAGATCGAAAAATTGCGATTAGAACGATTTCAGAAAAAAATTCGGTAAACAACTCACCCTTTAAAGGGGTTGAAATTTTGAAAACATTCTAACTCCGGCTGTATGGGCATTCTCATTTTTTTTTATTTCATGTATCGCTCAGGGAGGTCGAAGAATTGCGATTAGAACGATTTCAGAAAAAAATTCGGTAAACAACTCACCCTTTAAGGGGCTTGAAATTTTGAAAACATTCTAACACCGACTGTATGGGCATTCTCATCTTTTTTATTTCATGTATCGCTCAGGGAGGTCGAAGAATTGCGATTAGAACGATTTCTGAAAAAAAATCGGTGAACAGCTCAACCTTTAAGGGGTTTGAAATTTTCAAAACATTCTAATACCGGCTGTATGGGCATTCTCATCTTTATTATTTCATGTATCGCTCAGGAAGGTCGATGAATTGCGATTAGAAGGATTTCAGAAAAAATTCGGTAAACAATTCACCCTTCAAGGGGGTTGAAATTTTGAAAATATTCGAACACCGGCTGTATGAGCATTCTCATCTTTTTTATTTCATGTATCGCTCAGGGAGGTCGAAGAATTGTGATTAGAACAAATTCAGAAAAAAAATCGGTAAGCAACTCGCCCTTTAAGGGGCTTGAAATTTTGAAAACATTATAACACCGGTTATATGGGCATTCTCATCTTTTTTATTTCATGTATCGCTCAGGGAGATCGAAGAATTGCGATTAGATCGATTTCTGAAAAAAATTCGGTGAACAACTCACCCTTTAAGGGGCTTGAAATTTTGAAAACATTCTAACACCGGCTGTATGAGCATTCTCATCTTTTTTATTTCATGCATCGCTTAGAGAGGCCGAAGAATTGCGATTACAACGATTTCTGAAAAAAATTCGGTGAACAGCTCACCCTTTAAGAGGCTTGAAATTTTGAAAACATGCTAACACCGGCTGTATCGGCATTCTCGTCTTTTTTATTTCATGTATCGTTCAGGGAGGTCGATGAATTGCGATTAGAAGGATTTCAGAAAAAAATCGGTAAACAACTCACCCTTCAAGGGGGTTGAAATTTTGAAAATATTCTAACACCGGTTATATGGGCATTCTCATATTTTTTATTTCATATATCGCTCAGGGAGGTCGAAGAATTGCGATTAGAACGATTTCTGAAAAAAATTCGGTGAACAACTCACCCTTCAAGGGGGTTGAAATTTTCAAAACATTCTAACACCGGCAGTATGGGCATTCTCATCTTTTTTATTTCATGTATCGCTCAGGAAGGTCGATGAATTGCGATTAGAAGGATTTCAGAAAAAATTCGGTAAACAACTCACCCTTGAAGGGGGTTGAAATTTTCAAAATATACGAACACCGGCTGTATGAGCATTCTCATCTTTTTTATTTCATGTATCGCTCAGGGAGGTCGAAGAATTGTGATTAGAACAAATTCAGAAAAAAAATCGGTAAGCAACTCGCCCTTTAAGGGGCTTGAAATTTTTAAAACATTATAACACCGGCTGTATGGGCATTCTCATCTTTTTTATTTCATGTATCGCTCAGGGACGTCGAAGAATTGCGATTAGAACGATTTCTGAAAAAAATTCGGTGAACAGCTCACCCATTAAGGGGTTTGAAATTTTGAAAACATTCTAACACCGGCTGTGTGGACATTCTCACCTTTTTTATTTCATGTATCGTTCAGGGAGGTCGATTAATTGCAATTAGAAGGATTTCAGAAAAAATTCGGTCAACAACTCACCCTTCAAGGGGGTTGAAATTTTGAAAATATTCTAACACCGGATATATGGGCATTCTCATCTTTTTTATTTCATGTATCGCTAAGGGAGGTCGAAGAATTGCGATTAGAACGATTTCTGGAAAAAAACCGGTGAACAACTCACCCTTTAAGGGGCTCGAAATTTTGAAAACATTCTAACACCGGCTGTATGGGCATTCTCATCTTTTTTATTTCATGTATCGCTCAGGGAGGTCGATGAATTGCGATTAGAATGATTTCCGAATAAAGTTCGGTAATCAACTCAATCTTTAAGGGGGTTGAAATTTTGAAAATATTCTAACACCGGCTGTATGGGCATTCTCATCTTTTTTATTTCATGTATCGCTCAGGGAGGTCGAAGAATTGCGATTAGAACAAATTCAGAAAAAAAATCGGTAAGCAACTTGCCCTTTAAGGGGCTTGAAATTTTGAAAACCTTATAACACCGGCTCTATGGGCATTCTCATCTTTTTTATTTTATGTATTGCTCAGGGAGGTCGAAAAATTGCAATTAGAACGATTTCAGAAAAAAATTCGGTAAACAACTCACCCTTTAAAGGGGTTGAAATTTTGAAAACATTCTAACTCCGGCTGTATGGGCATTCTCATCTTTTTTTATTTCATATATCGCTCAAGGAGGTCGAAGAATTGCGATTAGAACGATTTCAGAAAAAAATTCGGTAAACAACTCACCCTTCAAGGGAGTTGAAATTTCGGAAACATTTTAACACCGGCTGTATGGGCATTCTCATCTTTTTTATTTCATGTATCGCTAAGGGAGGTCGAAGAATTGCGATTAGAACGATTTCTGAAAAAAAATCGGTGAACAACTCACCCTTTAAGGGGCTTGAAATTTTGAAACCATTCTAACACCGGCTGTATGGGCATTCTCATCTTTTTTATTTCATGCATCGCTTAGGAAGGTCGAAAAATTGCGATTAGAACGATTTCTGAAAAAAATTCGGTGAACAACTCACCCTTTAAGGGGCTTGAAATTTTGAAAACATTCTAACACCGACTGTATGGACATTCTCATCTTTTTTATTTCATGTATCGCTCAGGGAGGTCGAAGAATTGCGATTAGAACAAATTCAGAAAAAAAATCGGTAAGCAACTCGCCCTTTAAGGGGCTTGAAATTTTGAAAACATTATAACACCGGCTGTATGGGCATTCTCATCTTTTTTATTTCATGTATCGCTCAAGGAGGTCGAAAAATTGCGATTAGAACGATTTCAGAAAAAAATTCGGTAAACAACTCACCCTTTAAAGGGGTTGAAATTTTGAAAACATTCTAACTCCGGCTGTATGGGCATTCTCATCTTTTTTTATTTCATGTATCGCTCAAGGAGGTCGAAGAATTGCGATTAGAACGATTTCAGAAAAAAATTCGGTAAACAACTCACCCTTTAAGGGGCTTGAAATTTTGAATACATTCTAACACCGACTGTATGGGCATTCTCATCTTTTTTATTTCATGTATCGCTCAGGGTGGTCGAAGAATTGCGATTAGAACGATTTCTGAAAAAAAATCGGTGAACAGCTCACCCTTTAAGGGGTTTGAAATTTTCAAAACAGTCTAATACCGGCTGTATGGGCATTCTCATCTTTATTATTTCATGTATCGCTCAGGAAGGTCGATGAATTGCGATTAGAAGGATTTCAGAAAAAATTCGGTAAACAATTCACCCTTCAAGGGGGTTGAAATTTTGAAAATATTCGAACACCGGCTGTATGAGCATTCTCATCTTTTTTATTTCATGTATCGCTCAGGGAGGTCGAAGAATTGCGATTAGAACAAATTCAGAAAGAAAATCGGTAAGCAACTCGCCCTTTAAGGGGCTTGAAAATTTGAAAACATTATAACACTGGCTGTATGAGCATTCTCATCTTTTTTATTTCATGTATCGCTCAGGGAGATCGAAAAATTGCGATTAGAACGATTTCAGAAAAAAATTCGGTAAACAACTCACCCTTCAAGGGAGTTGAATTTTAGAAAACATTCTAACACCGGCTGTATGGGCATTCTCATCTTTTTTATTTCATGTATCGCTCAGGGAGATCGATAAATTGCGATTAGAACGATTTCAGAAAAAGATTTGATAAACAACTCACCCTTCAAGGGGGTTGAAATTTTGAAAATATTCTATTACCGGCTGTATGAGCATTCTCATCTTTTTTATTTCATGTATCGCTCAGGGAGGTCGATAAATTGCGATTAGAAGGATTTCCGAATAAAGTTCGGTAAACAACTCAATCTTTAAGGGGGTTGAAATTTTGAAAACATTCTAACACCGGCTGTATGAGCATTGTCATCTTTTTTATTTCATGTATCGCTCAGGGAGGTCGAAGAATTGAGATTATAACGATTTCAGAAAAAAATTCGGTAAACAACTCACCGTTCAAGGGGGTCGAAATTTTGAAAATATTCTAACACCGCCTGTATGGGCATTCTCATCTTTTTTTATTTCATGTATCGCTCATCGCTGCAGACATTTACAATTGTATCTATTCACCGGGGCGGGGAGGGGGATGAAGAGGGAGTCATGAGTAGACTAAAATGAGTTTTTCGAACAGCTTCTGCCAGGAATTTATTTTTGGTGAATAACTCACCAATTTTCAAGTTCTTGCAACAAATAGTCGCAACCAAACATGTAGGAAATTTTCATCTATAATTCGTCCCCCATTATAAAAGTGCTTCAAAGCCGCGTTTGAGGGGAAACTGTTTCAACTAGTTAACAATACTTAACAACAATCAACGTATGGCTGATCTTACGTTATTGTGGTCCTAACGATGTTGCCAGTCAGTAGTGTTTAGGACCGTATGTAGTGACCCTTTCTCATTTTTTCCTTCGATAGACGACGTCTTGAGCGCATGAGGAATGCTTCTGATAACGAGAAGTTCCAATCATCGGCCAGCATTGTAGAATCACTGGCAGATTCTGATATGATTTTAAGCAAAGAAATGGTTGAGGATGGAATTCAAGTCGCGCCGAAATCCATCCGGATTACGCAAGCCCTGATTTTGAAGACAGGTAAGTTCTCTGTTCAGGGTTCATATCACCAAGGGGATAATGTTTTTGCAGTAAATTCAAGAGGGAAACAATGTACCGCGATGGCTGCAGCAGCTATTGCAACGGCACACTTGATCTGCCCTTCAAAATGGACCACGGAGACTGTCGACACCGTATTATTGGCAGGTGACAAGATTTTTTAATCAGCGATAATGGCTCGCGGACCCGTCAATGTAGCCGAACGTCACTCACAATATTTCACATCTCAAGAATTGCCCGGCGTGGTCGATGTCCTCTCCACAAACTGTACAATTACGTTGGGACAAGAAATATTCGGTCACCTTCGCATCGATCTTCAAGCAGATGGTTTCCCAAATTTAGCAACAGCGCTCGATGTATTCCTCAGTGGCACAGCTGTCAACGAGGAACCGTATCCACCTGCAGCCATTTTGACATGCAATGGCATGTCCATCGCCATCTTTTTACTAGATGGTCTTGTTTGGATATTCGACTCACACTCGCGAGACGAATTTGGAAAAGTTTGTCATGACGGTAAAGCTTGCTTGATCGGCTTTCCTGATATTCAGAATCTTCTGGAAATGGTGATGAAAAATTTACCGAGGGGTGATCTTGCAGACCCATTTGGAGACCAATATATGCTAACACCGGTCAGCATTGACGCGGGATTTACAGTCACCACTGCAAACGATGAAAAGAAAGTAGATTCCGAAAGCATGTCATGTGAAGAGGTACCAGAGATTGCTCTCAAAGTAACTCCTCCTGGTTCTCCAGATGATGTGGAACATCAACAGAAATCCTATGAGTACGAGGAACCGATTGTTCCAGAACGCATGAGTACGAATGATGAGTTGTCTACATTACAGGAAGTTGAAAGTATTTGCATGGAAGAGCAGTCCGTCGAGGCGCACAATTTGATACAAAGAAATTCACCAATTGAAGAGTTGCAAAGCCAAGATGACAGTGGGAGAGGAATTTATAATTACGGACACATTTGGAAGCAGCTACACAAAAGCTTTGACAACCACTCTACTATGTATCAATGTAATTTTGAAAACCTTCTTTTTCTAAGCTCACGGCGGTCCGGGCTTAGATTTGTTCTAAGGTTCAAATGTTCCATGTGCAATTATGAAGACGAAATATCAAGTGAACCTGCTGACGACAGTCAATTAGATGTCAACAGCGCAATGGTTCTCGGTTCCGTTGTGAATGGCATTGGATTCTTTCAAGCAGAGAGATTCCTTGCTGCATTGGATATTCCCTGCATGGCTGAATCAACCTATCAACGACATCACGAATCAGTCCTGGCGGGTTTGTCGGAAACCGCCTTACTTGAAATGAAAAAAGCCGGAGAGAAAGAACGTCAAATGGCAATTGCACGGGGAGATGTAGTTTCAGGAAATCCGCATATACGTGTAATAGCTGATGGAAGTTGGATGAAAGGATTGTACCAATCTCGTAAATTTGATTCCTCCTCAGGTACTGGTGCCATCATTGGTGAACAATCGGGTAAAGTTCTATTCATTGGAATACGTAATAAGTTTTGTTCTCTGTGTAACATTGCCTCCGGCCGTAATACAGAACCTCCAAGCTATAACTGCTACAAAAATTTGGGTAACAATCAGAGTTCAGCCAGTATGGAGGCCCATGCAATTGCCGAAGGCTTCAGACTTAGTATCGAGCAGCATGGGCTCATCTATTCCGTCATCATCGCCGACGGAGATAGCAGTGTTTATAATAAAATCTGCGAAATGGCACCGTACAGAGAATTCGATGTCATTGTGAAAAAAATTGAATGCCGCAATCACATGTTCCGGAGTGCCCGGAGAAATCTAACGAAAGTCGTAAATTCTGGAAAATTGGGCCATCTGAAAAAGGTTGTAAAGAGTAACGTGGAAAACATCATACGCTGTACGCGCATAGCAGTTCAACATCGATTAAATGAAGGTAGCACTTGGGCTTCAAAGATAGTTGCCCTAAGAAAGGACATCATGGGTATACCGAGTCATGTGTTTGGCGAGCACGCGAAGTGCGGGGACTGGCTATTGTAACCGTACGATGATTATAGATGAAGAACAAAATTATGCGACAGCTCTAAAAAATATTGGCAAATTCAATGATATTGAAGACTGTGTCCGTCGCTTGGCTGATAATACTGATAGCTTGTTGTACAGTGTCAACAACAATGTTGTGGAAAGTTTCCACAATATTATCGCCAAATTTGTAGGTGGAAAACGAGTACATTGGGGAAAGCGTGGCTCGTACAACGCCCGCGTTTCTGGCGCGGTCGTTCAATTCAACGCGAAACGGGTGATGAGCTCATTTTTAGTGACAAACAAAAAAAACCATCTGAACTGGTTGTCACATTAGAAGAACGACGAGTTCGTTTGAATGAACTAAGACAGCGTCGAATAAATTCTGGAAACTATAAGTCAAAGAAAACGGCCTGCAAAAGTTCTGGTCCTGACAAAGATTATTGGCCTCAAGCAGAAAAGCTGGATGTGAATGGAGCCACATACATGGCAGAATACTCAAGACACATAGAGAAATTAGAGGAATTTAGGGAAAAACGCAAAGAAATCGAAATAGATACATTGCTGCAAAGTGATAGCTCCCTTTGGCAGTCAATACGACGAAAACTCATCACTGCATCAAATTTTGGCGCTATCTGTCACACGAAGGTGTACACATCATGCTCAAACATCGTCCAACGGCTTATATATCCCAAAGAATTGGACCACATCGCGTCTATTCGATATGGCAAACAAAATGAGGATGTTGCAAAAAAAACTTTAGAGCAATATTTTAAAATTACAATTGAGCCGCGTGGATTATTCGTAGATGCCGAAATTCTTGGCCTAGGAGCAACGCTTGACGGTCTCGTTGGCGATGATATGATTGTCGAAATCAAATGTCCTTATTCAGCCAGAAATTGTACGATTACTGAAGCTATGACGCAAAAAAAAGGAAATGTTCACCGAATATTCAGTAGCATTGATATGAAACACATCAATCCTGAACATGAGTAACATTACCAGATACAAGGGCAACTCCGCGTGACGCAAAGACAGCGTTGTATCTTTATGGTGTGGACGCCTAATGAATTCGTAATAATTGAAGTGGAGAGAGACGATGTATTTTGGAAAACAAAAATGGAAATCCCGCTAGTAGCGTTTTATGAAAACTGCATGATTCCGGAAATTGTTGATCCCCGACATGTGAGATCGATGCCCATAAGGGATCCCCCATACATATTGGAAACTATAGCAAAACGAACAGCCACGAAAAGCGTGCGAGTAAATGATTCGCAAGATATTGAGGTTGTAACCAACAACGGCAGTCCAGAACAAATGGACACGCAGGAGGGCTAAAGCTAATCCTGGATGGGATTCCAACCTCATATGGTTATGGCACAAATCATATATGTTTTTATATTCTTGAGGTATCCTGATCTGAGGAATCAGAACTCGATCGATATACGGTTGTATAAAAGTCCAACTTTGTATTATGGTGTGAGCCCAGTGGCTTTATATATGATTGAGATATTTAGCGAATACGACGGTCCATTCTGGAATGCGTACGTGATGGATATCTGATTATGTAAAGGTCTAACTTTGAATAATAGTGTGAGCCACAAAACTTTATACATACTGGACGTCTGTTAGCGAGTGCGGCGTTCCGTTTTGAGGTAATTATGCAGTTTGAGGGCTTTTCCGAAAAACGATGCAAGATTATTTTTTTTTGCATGAAGTGCTTCGGTTAGACACCATTAATGAAATTTCGTCGGGGGAGGCTGACATTTCCAATAAAAAGCATAAGTTATGGGGTTTTGAAGTTATTGGAAAAATGTGATGAAATAGGGTATATTCGAATATTTAGAAGCTCACATCAGGACAAGTAGACACACACACACACCACACACACACATACACATACGCGCGCGCACACACACATACACACAATTCTACGAATTCATTACCAGTAGAGGCGAAATTCTTCAGTCTTCAAAATTATTTGCGAGGGTGGTGAGGTACAGCACACACCGTACTATTTCACGCACCCTACTATTTCAAGCACACATCCCAAGATGTTCAGCACACCCTACTATTTCACGCACACATCCCAAGATGTTCAGCACACACCCTACTATTTCACGCACACATCCCAAGATGTTCAGCACACACCCTACTATTTCACGCACACATCCCAAGATGTTCAGCACACACCCTACTATTTCACGCACACATCCCAAGATGTTCAGCACACACCCTACTATTTCACGCACCTTATGATTTCACGCACACATCCCAAGATGTTCAGTACACATCCTACTATTTCACGCACCCTATTATTTCACGCACACATCCCAAGATGTTCAGCATACACCCTACTATTTCACGCACAAATCCCAAGATGTTCAGCACACACCCTACTATTTCACGCACCCTACTATTTCACGCACACATCCCAAGATGTTCAGCACACACCCTACTATTTCACGCACACATTCCAAGATGTTCAGCACACACCCTACTATTTTACGCACCCTACTATTCCATCTTATTTCACCACCCTCGCAAATAATTTTGAAGACTGAAGAATTTCGCCTCTACTGATAATGAATTCGTAGAATTGTGTGTGTGTGTGTGTGTGTGTGTGTATGTGTGTGTGTATGTGTGTGTGTGTGTGTGTGTGTGTCCACCAGTCCTGATGTGAGCTTCTATATATTCGAATAAACCCTATTTCATCACATTTTTCCAATAACTTCAAAACCCCATAACTTATGGTTTTTATGGGAAATGTCAGCCTCCCCCGTCAGAATATTATTAGTAGTGACCAATAGAAGCAGTGCATGCAGAAAAAAAAATATTCCATCGTTTTTCGGAAAAGCCCTCAAACTGCATAATTACCCTTTATACATACTGGACGTCTTTTAGCGAGTGCGGCGTTCCGTTTTGGAATCTGTACTTGATGGATATCTGATTATGTAAAAGTCAAACTTTGAATAATAGCGTAAGCCACAAAACTTAATACATGCTAGACGTCTTTTAGCGAGTGCGGGGTTCCGTTTTGGAACCTGTACTTGATGGATATCTGGTTATGTAAAGGTCCAACTTTGAATAATAGCGTGAGCCACAAAACTTTATACATACTGGACGTCTTTTAGCGAGTGCGGCGTTCCGTTTTGGAATCTGTACTTGATGGATATCTGGTTATGTAAAAGTCAAACTTTGAATAATAGCGTGAGCCACAACACTTTATACATACTGGACGTCTTTTAGCGAGTGCGGCGTTCCGTTTTGGAATCTGTACTTGATGGATATCTGATTATGTAAAAGTCAAACTTTGAATAATAGCGTAAACCACAAAACTTAATACATGCTAGACGTCTTTTAGCGAGTGCGGGGTTCCGTTTTGGAACCTGTACTTGATGGATATCTGATTATATAAAGGTCTAACTTTCAATTGTGGCGTAAGCCGTGTGCCTTTATACAAACTTGGGGTCGTTTTGCGAGTATAGTGTTGTGCGTACCCAGCTGCATATGCGATTAATAATTCGAGAGGACCGCTATGAATTACAGAATTAGTGGGGGTGGTGGAGGGCCTCTTAACATTATAATAACATTATTTCATATTCCAGAAACTATTACGCCATGAAAGATTACAAGAAATCTATTATACCGAAAGAAACGCTTCTGCATCCAATAGTGAGTTTTGAAGTCGCTGAAAATGAAATTGTAAATTGTCCGTGGAAAGTGTATATTATTTAATGTGCTTTTCTTGTTTTCCATTTTCTGGGATACATCTTCCGGAGCCGTGAACCAATATATATGGGCGACCGTCACTGCTTTCTGCAATCGATTCGGGAGAAAACTGATCAAAGATCTTTGGTCTTCTCCATAATGACTGCAGTAGCTTGTAAGTTGACAAATGAAAAGCAAACGAAAATATTTTTCATTATTATCTACATTATAATTTTTATTCACAGTATGTTCTTTGTTTCCCGACGAAACAGTACAAGACTCACCGTGATGTTCAAATTTTCAAACAACTGACAGCACTTCGGATATCCGAGGAAAGTGCTCGTCTGTTCGGGACTCAGCCAGAATGATTACATCAGTCTCCCTCTCCCTAATTCTCTCTCTGGTAACGTTATATTTATATTATATTACAGCTCCGAGTACAGCAAACTGGTACAATACTTATAGTACTGAAAATACTAATACTTACTGCTCTGAATGTAAAATTATACTCGAAAATTGATAGTTTTTCCTTTTCCAAAATTAATTATTTGTAATTTTTTGAAACTACGAGATTGAAGATTGTGAGACGCTTTTGTCATGTCTCCTTTTGATCCTTAGTTTTGAAACTGGCGCATAAAAAAATACTCATTATCATCATCATAATCCCTGTGTATGTCTCTCTCTCTCTTTTTCTCGAATATGTAAAAAAAAAGTCTACTTTACAATTTTTCGAAAAAAAAATCTTCTTTCACGATAGGCTACTAATACGTTATTGGTGATTCTTTATCGAATGGCATATACGTGTCAGGGCCAAAGAAAATCCTTCCAAAAAATATATTGAAACGGGAAAAAATTGAGTTTTCGTACTCTGAAAATATTCGAATTTTCATCTTTAAAAAATCCTTTTCTACGATAGGCTACAAGTTCGTTTCCGCTGATTCTCTATCGAATGGTATGTACGTGTAAGGGCCGAAAAAAAGTCGTTTCGACAAAAATCTCGACACCGAAAAAAAGCGAGTTTTCGCACTCTAAAAATATTAAAATTCTTATTGAAAAAAATCCTTTTCTACGATGGGCGAGGAATCCATATCCGGTGATTCTCTATCGAATAACATTTACGTGTCTGAGCCGATAAAAAGTCCTTGCAAATAAAATCTCGACACGGATAAAAAACCGGTTTTCGTACTCTAAAAATATTCGAATTTTCATTAAAAAAAATTTTCTACGATAGACGAGAAATCCGTTTTGTTCGATTCTCTATCGAATGTCATATACGTATCAGCGCCGAAAAAAAGAATCTTTATAAAAAATTACGACACTTATGATTTAAAAAAAACCAAGATCTTTGGACTTTGAAATTTTTCGAAAACATAAAAAAAATCTTCTCCTACGATAGGTCAGAAACATGTTTCATTCGATTCTCTAGCGAATAGTCTAAACGTGTCGGGGTCGAAAAAAAAGTGCCGTTATAAAAAATCACGACAATTGAAAGAAAATCGAGGCCCTTTGACTGAAATTTTTCGAAAAAAGAAAAAAAAATCTTCTCCTACGATAGGTTAGAAACACGTTTCATTCGATTCTCTATCGAATAATCTATACGTGTCGAGACCGAAAAAAAGTGCCTTGAATAAAATCACAACATGGGAAAACAATTTACGATCTTTGGACTGAAATTTTCCAAAAAAATAAAAAAAAAACTTCTCCCAAGGTAAGTCAGAAACACATTTCATTCGATTCTCTATCGAATAGTCTATACGTGTCGGGGTCGAAAAAAAAGTGCCTTGAATAAAAATCACGACAGAAAAATATCGAGGATCTTTGAACTGAAATTTTTCGAAAAAATAAAAAAAAAACTCCTCCCAAGATAGGTTAGAAACACGTTTCATTCGATTCTCTATCGAATAGTCTATACGTATCGGGGCCGAAAAAAAGTGCCTTTGTAATAAATCACGACACAGAAAAAAATCGAGGATCTTTGGACTCTGAAATTTTTCGAAAAAAAAAAAAAAATCTACGATAGGTCAGAAACACGTTTCATTCGATTCTTTATCGAATAGTCTATACATGTCGGGGCCGAAAAAAAGTGCCTTTGTAAAAAATCACGACACAGAAAAAAATCGAGGATCTTTTGACTGAAATTTTTCGAAAAAAAAAACTCCTCCCGCGATAGGTCAGAAACACATTTCATTCGATTCTCTATCGAATAGTCTATACGTGTCGGGACCGAAAAAAAGTACCTTTGTAAAAAATCACACTTCGAAAAAAATCGAGGATCTTTGCTCTGAAATATTTCGAAAAAAAAAACTCCTCCCACGATAGGTCAGAAACACATTTCATTCGATTCTCTATCGAATAGTCTATACGTGTCGGGACCGAAAAAAAGTACCTTTGTAAAAAATCACACTTCGAAAAAAATCGAGGATCTTTGCTCTGAAATATTTCGAAAAAAAAAACTCCTCCCACGATAGGTCAGAAACACATTTCATTCGATTCTCTATCGAATAGTCTATACGTGTCGGGACCGAAAAAAAGTACCTTTGTAAAAAATCACGACACTTAGAAAAAATCTGTCATGAGATACGACGGCGACGGGTCTGACATGGTTTTTAGAACTTCAATATGATATAGGGAAGCAATCAGCTGTTTATTCGCTATCTCTGTCGCACTCAGTTGATCTGGCGTAACAGCGGTGAAAATCAATATTCTGCCATACCAACACTAACGTTTCAGTTTAGTTGAAAGATTTACCGTTAGGTGCGCTAGTACCGATTCGCAACTAATTCAGGCTTTTACAACGAGAGGCGCTACCCTCGATTTTGAGTTGATCACATGAGCTCGATGACTCTTAATCGTAAAATTTGTCTTTATTCCTATCATTCAAAGCCAAAATAACACCGCACAAATTGCACATTCAGACACGAGAGAGCGCGCACATCGGCGGTGGTGCTGCTCTCTATAGCTCACGCACGGTCCCTATTGGTGAGCTGTGTCTCTTTATGTTACTCCTGGATACCGGTGTCTAGGCCAGGGAGACTAGAGAGAACACACCGTACAAGAAGTGTACCCAAAAATCGGTAGAAAATGAGAGGCGCTGGGATCGCAAAGTACAATTTTGTAATATATATATGCCATGTCAACACCTCTCATAACCTCAATTCAAAAGTGTAGTATAACCTCAATTCCTCAATTGATACAATTATAACCTCAGTCTTTTAAATTGGGCTGCGTCAACGAAGTGGATATTGCGTAGACTGTGTGTGGCGTAAACATTGGATTTTTCATGTGTATTGATATAATCGTAAAAATATTAATTAAATCTAGTATACATTTGATGCTCCCGAATGAATTTAGGTAAATGGCAATTTCCATTTGGAGTTTTATATATTCTTGTTATTCTGAGTCGAATTAAATAAAAGGAAATAACCCAATGAGTGGCGTTTAAATTTACCAGCATTCACATTTATAAAATCAGATTAGCATAAAAGCGATGAGCTGCATTGAAAGTAAAGTGCGACAAATTTTGGCTTCTTGTATTCACGTATAAAAATTATTTTCTTGCTTTGACCCTATTGAAATGTGCGTAAAATAATCTCCAAAAAAAAAAGTAATGAACACTGCATTATTAATTTTTTAACTCAAAAGTAATCAGAATTATTGTGATCTTCAGCAGGCTGTAGAGAGTGATGGAAGTTCGGGCCAAGAAATTCCTTAAGGGGAGTCGTTCTAGATATAAAAAACTACTCTCACCTAAATTTTGGTAACGATTGAAGTTGATAGAAATGCGTAGTGTAAGGTAAAAGTCAGCGATTTTTCGTAATATTTCAAAAATGACTAATTTTGAAATGTAATATCTCTGAGTTCCTTTACGCAAATGAAATTTTTGGCCGCATTGGCTTGAAGGGTATAAAAGAACGAAAAAATGAGCCATGCTAGAAGTGAGTGAGATTAAAAATGAATTTGTGGCGACAATTTTAAAATCATCATATTATTGAAAATTTCAAGTTATTTAACGTAGTCGGGATAAAAGGCTTTTCGGCTTAGGTGACTCAAATTTTTTTTCTACAAACTAGATGGTATACTGAACAAAATGTGACTTGTATCATTCAATTTGAACGTGAGGTTTTTGTGAATCATCATTTTGAAGATAGACTAAATAAGGTGATTTTTAGACTTTTAAAAGACTAGTTCTCATGACCTTGGGCACTTAGACGGTTGAAATTTCGTATTTCGCGATAGTTTTTAAGGTACTTCGAAGTACCCAATTTTCAGCAAATTCGAAAGACCCCTCTCGAGAAAATGCTCGAAACCAATGGATCTACTCATATATATATATGTATATATATATATAGTAACGAAAACACTTACGCGTAGTCCCGGCACTTCTTTATAAAAACATTATCCTGATTTTATGCCGATTTTCATCCGATATCCGACAATTTGTAGAAAACGACGCGACAACGTCTCGCGTGCGTTTGTGACTGTTGTTGTCGGCGGCCATCTTGAACACTATGCTAACGGCCAGGGAGACTAGAGTAAAGGAGTGGACACAGCGTGCTTTAGAAATGTACACGAAATCCCGGCCTGAAGTGGCGGCGCTGTATCGGTACAAATCCTATTAGATCAGACATACTGTTACTACTTATTTCCTAATCTCGATTTTTCAAAATACGTGCAATGTCTATATTTACGTCAGGGAGTTTACGTGTACAAAATTTTTTTTTTATTAATGCACTCAGCTTCGATCTTGGAAGGAAATGAAATGTGAACATTTGATATTGTTTTATTCTACCAGACCCATCAGTTCATTTTTTTTTATCATTCATTTTGTAAATACTGGAAATAAACTTATGTTTATCTGGCTCAATGGCCATTTTTATGTCGTAAATAATGATGGCATTAAAATTTTTTTATTCAGCATGAAAACGACGCGGGTAACACAGAAAACACCACACGAAAAAATCTGCCAACCTTGAAAGGTGATCGGAATTTCGGATCAATGCATGCAACAATCTCAGATTGTCGACAGAAAATGTTATTTGCAAAATTTAACCTTTCCACACATGAGACGAAACCACACACTAAAGACAATAAATCGTCTTTTTAACCTCCAATATCCTGTTCAATATACTGGGATTTGGGTTAGAGGCTTTTTTTTTATTGCGCAAGCGCGAAACGGTCACTTTCACCATGTGGACTAATTTTATTACTATACGTGTAGGATCTGTACACCTGGTGGCACAGCTAAGAACTAATTCAAGACCGGATTTTGAGGACGCCGTTACTACTTATTTTCCTATGCTGTGTCCACTCCTTCTCTCTAGTCTCCCTGCTAACGGCGAAGCTACACTTACGAAAGCGTCTGGCCGCCGCCTATCGTGAAAAACCGGAACTAAAAAATGCGTACGTGACTTTATGCACGTTTCAATAATTAATTATTAAAATATAGTTTAAAAAAACTAAAAAAACACGCTTTTAAAAAATATCGAACTAAAAAGTTTAAAATAATTTTAAAAATAAAATTATGACAATAGTACATAAAAAATACTAGTATAATTGAGGGAAAAGCGTGGGGCGCTTTGTGCTATAATTATCGTATATCAAGCGCCCCACGCTTTTCCCTCAATTATACTAGTATTTTTTATGTACTATTGTCATAATTTTATTTTTAAAATTATTTTAAACTTTTTAGTTCGATATTTTTTAAAAGCGTGTTTTTTTAGTTTTTTTAAACTATATTTATTTTTAATTTTTTAGTTCAACATTCTTTAAAAGCGTGTTTTTTTAGTTTTTTAAACTATATTTTTAATAAATAGTAGCTGTAGCTATCTACAGTATGTACGTTTTCGAACGAAGTATCACAGTATATAATATATGGCCAATATATGGTATGACTCATCGTTATGAACTCGAATGTGTTTCATCAGCGACCTCGGAATCCCCTGAGTACTAAATATCAAGCAATTCGAATGAACTTTTGCATTTTTGGTCCGCCATATTAGATCCGCCATTTTGAATTTGAAAATTTTGAGGATGGAATCGTAATCAGCGACCCCGAAAACCCCCGAGTACCAAAGATCATGCGGTTTGAATGAATTTTTGCAAATTTGAATTGCCATTTTGAATTTTGGAATTTTGAGGGTGGAATCGTAATCAGCGACCCCGGAAACCCCCGGGTGCCAAATATCAAGCGATTAAATGAATTTTTGCATTTTTGGTCCGCCATATTGGATCCGCCATTTTGAATTTAAAAATTCTGAGGGTGGAATCGTAATCAGCGACCCCGGAAACCCCCGAGTGACAAATATCAAGCGATTCGAATGAATTTTTGCATTTTTGGTCCGCCATATTGGATCCGCCATTTTGAATTTAAAAATTTTGAGGGTGGAATCGTAATCAGCGGCCCCGAAAACCCCCGAGTACCAAATTTCAAGTCGATTGGACTAAAAGAAATAAAAGAAAAAAGAAACAAAGGGTTAAAAAAGGAGAGTTACAGACAAACTGACAAACATACAAGTGAAGCTAATATAAAGCGTGTAAAAAAGACATTACTGCAATTAAAATAATGCGTAAAATATGCAGAAAAATCCGACAAATCGAAGTGAATAACTCGCGCTGTAAATTTATGCGAAAATGACCGGTAATTTAAGAGTGAAAAGAACGAATGTTTGTGCGCATGCGCGTGGGACAAGCGACAAGGGAACGCACAAATGAGAGAGTGTGTTTTCCATTATTTCAAAATTTATTAAAAACTCTTTAATTACTGAAAAATCTTTGCGAAATGTTTAAACAAATTTAGGAAATGATCAAATGTGATAAATTTATTATAAAAATTGGTAAATTACGAAAATTGTTAATTCTTGCGCAGGCGATGCGTAAAGTGGGGGGAACATCGAACAAATTGAAGTATGAGAATGCGAGAGTGGGGGAAGCAAGGAACGAATCATAAAAAGATTGTAAATAAGCGTGCGCAGAACGGGTTCGAGACTACCCAGCGAGCGAATCGGAACTCGAGCGCGAGAACAAAGGATCTGCTGGGTATAAAAAGCCGTGCACAGCAGCAGTGTAGGGGCATTCCGATCATTCTGAAAACAGAGCTCGGAGAGACAATACGCTCTCAGCAGCAGAGATCCTTCCTAGTTCCAGCAGCATAATAACCTATCTTTCTTATCATATTTGATGCTTGGAGTATCGGAGCGGTTCGGCGACGTTCAACTCCCATAGTCCAAGGTCAATTCCTATTCCTTTCATTTTTTCCTATAATTCCTTGATGCTTGGAGTATCGGAGCGGTTCGGCGACGTTCAACTCCCATAGTCCAAGGTCATTCTTTAATTTTTTTACATTTTTCCTTTTACCTGTGGGTGCTCGGGGTATCGGAGGTGTTCGGCGACGTTCACATCCCATAGCTCGGGGTCTGCATCCTTACCTGTGGTGTGTGGGGTATCGGCGTCGTTCGGTGACGTTCGGGGCCCGTAGCTTGCATACTACGTTTCCTCTAATTAATTTTATCTTTTGAATTTATGCCTGCTGGAAGTGGGAAGCCTGCTTGCTCTTTTTTAATTAAAATTTGCTAATTAAATTTATGTTTTGAATTATTTTATTCAAAATACTTTTCGATAAAATATAATCAGTCTGCATCACTTATTATGCTCAGCAATCCTCGTCTATCCTAAAAATCATCAATAATTCTGAATTCGATAATCCAAAAGGCCGCGGTAAGATTATCCATTATATAGAATCAATTAAAAACACAAAATTATTATTATTATTATATCGAGTCAATCCACTTTTGGATTATTAAAATTTTGAATTATTTTTATAAAATAAAAGTGAATTTCGCGGCAACGTAAAGCCCTACTAATTGTTATTTCATATTAAATGATTCAATTATGGTTTGAATTATTTTTATTATTATTCTGTCGACAAAGCTTCATCGAGTATTTCAATTATTATTGTTAATTAGCCTCGAAGACATCGTTTTTTATTATTTGACCATTATTATTGTTATTTTTCTTATTTAAACGATAATTCTGACGCGAAAAGGGAATTAAAATGAATATCATCGTTTGAATAATTACCGACAAAGAAATAGAATTGATACCGTTTCTTTCCGTTCTGATCCGGATTAATAAATAAATTCATGCAAATAAATAACCCGAACGCGAAATAAAACAAATATTCATTTATTGTAACAAAAATCGGAAAATTTACATTGTTTAATTGAATAAATTAATTTTGTTATTATTTTGAACACAAAATCCGCGTTTCTCACGTTTCTTTCGTACCTGCTCCAAAATTATTTAAAATTATTTAGGAAGCTCGGACCTGCGCGTAGCGACGTTTAGCGTATGGCAAAAGCGTTCCGTTACAACTTGGCGCCCAACGTGGGGCAGGTATTGCAAAAGAACGTGAGAATATTTAATAATTAAATTTAATGAAAATTATTCGAACAATTAAAAAGGACAAAATGGCGGATGATAAGAATATAGATGAAGCCACAGGCGATTCGGGATTTCAAAACCCTGAAAATCAAACAGAAGAAACTCCATTAGGAGATTTCACTTCCACAAACCCACCACCAGGTGCGGGAGATATTTTTCACGAATTTCGTGCAAATTTTGGACTCGAAATCAATAATAATCTAATTGAGGAAAATCGGGAGGAAAATTTTAGAACTCCAAAATCGGATAGAGATAGGAGACAATTAAGGGGGGATAGCGATGAAAACGAGTTCCCAAATCTTGAGGAAACAATGCTTGCTATTAAACTACAAATGAAAAGATTGGAAAATCAAATAGCCGAGCTGAGGGAAGAATTTAAAAATAATTTAATCACGACACAAGCCCAGATTGCGAGGGACGTACACGAAATACATGGGCCATTCAATCGTAAAATAAATAGAATGGTAGAGGCTATCGAACACAATTCATCAAGAAATGCTGTGACGGAAGTGAACGTAGCACAGATCCAATTAACGATTGAATCATTTCGCAGAAGGATTGGAAATTTAGAAAAAGAAAAATTCCAGAGTCCTGAAACAGAAAGCATAAGAATTATTCCGCAAAATCAAAATCAACAAATTGAAAATGTGGAACAATTCGACGATGAGGAACAAGATGTAAGGAAAAATCATCAAACCGTATCACAAATTCGGACAAGTAAAATAAAAATCAAACCTCCGACTTTTGACGGTACGATTCGTTCTAGACCAATTAAATTCATAAACGAGTTCCGTCATTATTGTGAGGTAACAAATCCGACAGTTACGGAAATGAAATACCTGTTAGGACAAAGCCTTGAAAAATCAGATAAAGAATGGTGGGTTCTCGTCGAGGATCAAGTCGACGGATTTGAGGAGGTCGAAAAGAAATTTATAAATTGATTTTGGAGCCACGAGGTCCAACGGAAAGTCCGAAAAGATCTGGAATTTGGGCATTATCCCACAAACGACAATAAAAGTTCGAAAGTCGAATACACAATTCGGATGTTCGGAGCGGCTAGGGATCTTATTCCACCACCAAGCGATAAAGACATTATTGCTTCTTTATCTCAACATTTCACTGACGAGATCCGTGCCACAATCATCAGCCGAGGATTCGAGACACTCGAGCAATTAATCGAATTTTTGGAAAAAAATTGATCAAAGCGGTCCAGTTAATTCAAAACGTGAGACGGCTCCTCAAAATAAAAAAGGTAATGGAATTGAACAACGACCTTTCCGCATGCCACAACAACAAAATTGGAATCAAAGGCTAAATTCAAATTGGAATCCCAACGGAAATCAAAATCAGCAAAATTGGAACCAGGGAAATAATTACAATTCAAGCTGGAACCAAAATCAAAATAATCCTAATTGGAATCAGCGGCCGAGTCAGAACCCAACTCAACAAAATTGGGGACAAAATCAAAATCAACGGCCGAATCAAAATTATAACCAACAAAATTGGGGTTATAATCAAAATCAAAACCAACAAGGCCTGAATCAAAATCCTAATTGGAACAGAAATCAAAATTCCAATTATAATCCAAATTTCAACCGCGATCGGAATTGGGAACGACCTCAGAACCAAGGATGGGATCAAAATCAGAACACAAATAATGGAAACAAGGGTTATCAAAAACCTTGGCAACCAAATCAAAATACAAACAGGGAGGAAGGCAACATAGGACAGCCTCTTCAAGCGATAACAATTCAACAGAAACCGCAACCATCGACTTCCAAGGCGGGAAACGCTTAGACGTTGTACCCGTACAAAACAACCAATCAATAAAAAATGACAACGTGCGAGGTACAACGGTAAAGAAAAAGAAAAATAAGAAGAAGAAGCACAATGAATTAATGGTTAACCTCAAAAGCGAAAACAACAAAGTAAAGAGAGCGAATAGAGAAGAAATGGTTCCGATTAACACAATTTTTACGGATACTAGGGAATTTCTTTTAGACGAGGAAATAAACGGAGAAGCTATACCTATTATCGAGTGTCCGGAGATTTATGCTAAAATTGAAGGCATTCAGGTAACAGCATTAACGGGACAGACCTAGTTGGAACGTCAAAAAAAAGGCCTTTTTTCCGATTTTTTTTTGGTCAAACGATAAAATAATTCACAACAAAAGTTCTTCCGTTTAAAAGATACATATGTAATGTATATGTTGCAATTTTTTCAATGCAATACATATCGAAATAAGCTGGTGACCGTCAATTGCCGAGGACGCTGCAAAAAAAAACACGGTTTGCGGTGATCAAGCTCACGCTGCAATGGCTCATCTGAAACAAAAAAAACGGAGGGGATTTTTAGTTAATGATATAATGCTCCGGTTGAACGAAGGGTTTTGAAAAATTTCCATTATTCACAAAATGGCGGCCGTTAAAAGTCAAAAGTGTTTTTTTGACCAAAATATCAGTTCCATTTTTTGCTATTAAAAATAAAAATAATTATCCAAAAAAAAAATCCTTCGTTCATATGGAGGACTACCATGTATAGAAGAAGTGATATAAATTTCAACCCGATCGGTAAAGCCGTTCTCGAGCTACAGTGATCACCGACTTCAAAAACATGGTTTCGAGAAAAACGCACTTAAAGTTTTGAGTACGGTTTGCATGGCTCAGACACGACGTGCTACAAAGTCTTGTATTTCGGCGAATAATGGTCCGATTTACATTTACCTGGGCGGAAAATGTTCGTAAGAGATTCTACTTTTTGAAAGTGAAATAAAAAAAAATCGATTTTTCGAAAATTCTAACTAGGTCTGTCCCGTTAATAGATTCAGGATCAAAAGTGACTGCGATTTCAGAGGAATTTTATCTCGAAAATAGAGAGATTCTTAAATTATGCCCAATTCTGCCCGTGACGGGAGTTACGGTAAAGGGGGCAATAAAGGGTAAAATGACCAAGGTAAAAAGTCAGATAATGGCTATTACCGAAATTGGTAAAATTAAAACTTACGTAAAGTATTTGATAGTGCCTGGCTTGATTAGGGATATGTTGCTAGGGGTAGATTCCCTGCAACCTTTAAAGAGTTTAATTGACCTGGGAGAAATGTCTCTCCAGGTAAAATATAATGATATTACAGATGTTATTCCCGCAATAGGGACATTTGAAAAAGAAAATATAGTAGAAGCCATCACCCATAGTGGCGTGGACTTCAAATTTGAGAAAAATAATGAGAATATCAAGCCAGTGCAAAATTTGAGTATTTATGAAGAAGATAATGAGAATATTACCAAGGAAGAAGTTGAGAAAATCGTAAGTCAAACAGAGCTCTCCGGACAACAAAAAGAAATTCACAAACAGGTATTATGGAATCGAAGAGGAGTGTTTCGTAAAAATACAGGAAGAATTACAGTTTACGAACACCAATTGGAAATAACGACGGAAAAGCCAATCGTCGCGCACGCTTATGAGGTACCATTAATGCATAATGAAAAAGTTGATAAAGAAATTGAAAATAAACAAAAGTTGGAAGAATTTGGAGAAATTCCGGAGAAGTTTGAACAGGGGGTCCATCCGAATCAGAAAAGGCCACCAGAACCTCCTCCTAACGAAAATCAGAATCAAATTTGGACATCGACAAGAAAACAAGCAAGGGGGGGGGGCAATATGGACCAGAAAAATGTGAGTGGGGAGAAAGAAAGAGTGGGGAGAAAATTTGGCTATAAAATCGGAGCAGGGAGCTCGAAATGGTCATTCCAAGCTCTACCAAGCTACCGAGAACATCTAGAACATCAAGAGACAGCAGCGAGACGATTTTAAACAACAATTTAATCAAAATGAAGGGCGATATCGTTCCGGGGGTTTCTCCCACATCTCCATGGCCCATGTCGTGGGAAGGTACCCACGAAGTCATCATCTTGGAGTTCATAAATCCTACGAATTTCACGTACACAACCATCCTTAAACTGGATGAGTTGTGTCTATTCGAGGAAAATTTGTACATCGTAACAACAAGGCAACGAAGACAACCAATCCACTTCGTCCTTGGAGGAATTTATGCTGTTCCAAACGGGAACATTGCCTATCGGGGCAAATTAATCGACATCGAGGACGGCGAGGCCACCCTCAAACTCATCGACAGGGGCATCACTCTCAAGCATCCTGTGGAAGAAATTAGATTTCTTCCTGCAAATTTCGCAGCAACACCATGTTTTTCTACCAAGGCATACATCTCTAATATCAAGCCGATTCGGGGACGGTGGTGGAACAGAGAACTTTGTTTCTACGTCAAAGAAAGATTCGTCGAAAAAAAATTCATCCTCACCATCGTGGGTGAACATCCAACCCTGGAAGGTCATAGAGTGAGGCTTTTCTATCCTCGGAACCGAATTGAGGTATCCGAGGAATTTATCCAACTTGAATTCTCAAAATGGGGTCATTACGGCTACAGTTTAAGGGACAATGTAAATTGGGCGACAACGCGACAACTAGATGAGGTCGAACGAGAAGAAGAAGTTGGCCCAGCGGCATAAACAAAAGCTGAAAAATAAAATCGTCATCGAGATCATCCAGATCATCGAGACCATCAAGATCATCTAGACCATCGAGATCATCGAGACCTTCCAGACCATCTAGATCATCAAAAACAATGAGACTACCATGATCATCATCAGCATCATAACCATGGTCATCATCATCATCCTTTCCACTGTTTGAGAACAAAAATCACGAGTTCTCGTTTCTTTTTGTTCTGGGGGGCATTGTAACGGAACACTTACGCGTAGTACCGGCACTTCATTATAAATACTTTTTATCCCGATTTTCATCCAATATCCGACAATTTTGAGAAAACGACGCGACAACGTTTCGCGTGCGTTTGTTGACTGTTGTGGTCAGCGGCCATCTTGAACACTATGCTAACGGCGAAGCTACACTTACGAAAGCGTCTGGCCGCCGCCTATCGTGAAAAACCGGAACTAAAAAATGCGTACGTGACTTTTTGCACGTTTCAATAATTAATTATTAAAAAGACATTACTGCAATTAAAATAATGCGTAAAATATGCAGAAAAATCCGACAAATCGAAGTGAATAACTCGCGCTGTAAATTTATGCGAAAATGACCGGTAATTTAAGAGTGAAAAGAACGAATGTTTGTGCGCATGCGCGTGGGACAAGCGACAAGGGAATGCACAAATGAGAGAGTGTGTTTTCCATTATTTCAAAATTTATTAAAAACTCTTTAATTACTGAAAAATCTTTGCGAAATGTTTAAACAAATTTAGGAAATGATCGAATGTGATAAATTTATTATAAAAATTGGTAAATTACGAAAATTGTTAATTCTTGCGCAGGCGATGCGTAAAGTGGGGGTAGCGTCGAACAAATTGAAGTATGAGAATGCGAGAGTGGGGGAAGCGAAGAACGAATCCTAAAAATATTGTAAATGAGCGTGCGCAGAACGGGTTCGAGATATAATTATTATTATATCGAGTTAATCCACTTTTGGATTATTAAAATTTTGAATTATTTTTATTATTTACTATGAAATAAAAGTGAATTTCATAGCAACATAAAGCCCTATTAATATTTATTTCATATTAAATAATTCAATTATTGTTTGAATTATTATCATTATTTTTCTGTCGACAAAGCTTCACCGAGTATTTCAATTATTATTGTTAATTAGCATCGAATACATCATTTTTAATTATTTGACCATTATTATTGTTATTTTTCTCATTTAAATGATAATTCTAACGCGAAAAGGGAATTAAAATAAATGTCATCGTTTGAATAGTTACCGACAAAGAAACAGAATTGATACCGTTTCTTTCCGTTCTGATCCGGATTAATAAATAAATTCATGCAAATAAATAACCCGAACGCGAAATAAAACAAATATTCATTTATTGTAACAAAAATCGGGAAATTTACATTGTTTAATTGAATAAATTAATTTTGTTATTATTTTGAACACAAAATCCGCGTTTCTCACGTTTCTTTCATACCTGCTCCCAAAATTATTTAAAATTATTTAGGAAGCTCGGACCTGCGCGTAGCGACGTTTAGCGTATGACAAAAGAGTTCCGTTACAATATATATATATATATATATATATATATATATATATATATATTGTAACGCTTTTTCCCGTCTAAGCGCTCAAATTAACATTCGATCTCGATAAAGCCTGGGCGCCAGTTTAAGATTTCTCTTAAACAAATTTATATGACATTATCGAGCACGAATGAAGTTATTTTTCCCGGCGATAGCAAGTTTCTACTGAGGTTGGTAGAGGGGCGAGGTCAGTTGTACCAGAATAAAATCACACACCAAAATTGATACAATTTCCGGAATTACAATTCATCTTTATTTAACAAATAAATTATTTGGATTTTATGAAATAAACAATGCATAAATAATATAATTACTATAATCTGTTGAGTTATTTCCGGAAAATTATCTCTTAATTAAATACTTTCTCTCGGTACTTTTCTTATAATAATTAGTCAATCATAATCAGTTTAGTTAACCATCAATTTTCCTAACATTCAATCATTAATCAATTCACATAAAATATTATAAAGATCGAAAGTTCACGACTTCATTCCATAATTAACCACGTATAGGCAACGCCCTAACGTATTTCTCTTAATAACAAGATGAAATTTTGATACTTTATTCTTTCTTAAGTTTAAGGACTCGTTTGGACTTATTGAAATTAGAATTCCTCTCGGCAATTCGATAATTATTGCAACGAAATTACTACGCGGAAGATTTTATCACGCGATAACAGATTCTAACAGAAAACTCCCAAACGCGAACGTACCCCGAAACAGTATCGCTCTTTTAACTAAAAATTCTTATAAATCTCCAATATCAAAATAGAGCGCTCTTTATCTCAACAATATACTAAATTTAAAGCGAGACGACGGCTCACCGCTACAGTTTCCGTAGGTGGAAATCCGGACAAAGACCACGGAAATTTCCCCTCGATTATTCCGGCAACGTCGTATTTTTGATCGAGTTGGCGATGGCTTAAGAGAAGACGTCTGTCCTCGTTGCTGTCCCAAAACGAAAGTCCTCGATACTTATCGAGGGTGCGTATTTATTGTCGACGCGAATTAGGGTCCTAACCCCCCACCCTTTGCCTACTCGCGGGATCTGGATCTTTCTCGAAGTTTCGCTCGTAACATTTCGAATTTAAATCTCGAATTAGCGACCTTGCTGACCGACGATGGATCTCGGTACAGCCGAGACTTGCCGAAGAATCCCGATGCTGATAAACGCATCCTGTTGAGTTCGACAGCTCCAGGTGAGGGCTTCGAGCTAGCGACCCATGCTCGATATTATTTTTCTCTCGATGGTGACCTTGACGCCTATGCCTTCCCTTACAACGAACCGACGATGTTGATAACTGCGATGTTTTCGTCTCTCTCTCTCTCATAGTTGTTGCCGAATGAAACCGTCGCTCACCATAATAATAAAATAATTCAAAATAAAATTAATCATATGGAAATACGCTCGCATTTGGCCCTTATGGATCTTGCTCGAGAGTAATTCTTTAAAGAGAACACACGTGTTCTCTCATGCCTCGCCGATATTTAGCTTTATATGACGTGGACAAAATTACCACGTCACAATATATATATATATATATATATATATGTTCATATACATTGAAACGTTTGTGGAAATTTCAATAAAATTTTTATGTATGTTCAGGACTCGAATAAGGATTAAATTATTTAAAACCGTATGTTAGGAAGAAATCATTTACAAATATATGTTTATTCATTCAACCCCCGTTTTCCCATTTACAATAATTGTATTCTTAAATTCTAATGATTTAACAGTAATTTATGCGCGATAATATTGAGAATATTCTGGGTAATTTTCCCTAGTTCTCTGAACGCTGCAATTTCAGAGTCTATGCCTTCTAGTTCCGCTGGTGACTTTACACAATTCTCCGCTTATACGGTGGCGCCGCGGATCGACAGCCCGATCGATGATATTTTCGATACGTGCTTTACAATATGGCTGCCCCCGTATACGTGTGTTTTTCGTGTTCGCGTCGATTTTTCTTGTAGTGATAATTATACAAATAATAAAATTTAAATGTTCTTATGACTTCGCGTTTATTGGTTTATGTGTATTTAACATTTTTTTAAAGTGTCGTGTCGATCGTGTGACAATTGCGTGTTTTATCTGAGTTCTACTTCGCGATACGCGTATCTCGTCGTGTATGTGTGATGTCACCGCTGTGACTTCCGCTTCGAAATAAATTAAGATTAACAATAAATTCAATAATTATCGGTGTTTCCGAGGGATCGCGTTTGTTTCTATGGTTATCCTAGATAAAATTGTGAAGTTACAGTGTTCTCCGAGTACAAATTTCGTTTTTCCTGCCTTTTTATGTGATCGCGTTGTTGTGTGTGTGAGCCGTCACTGCTGTGACGCGATTTTTATTCCTTATTCCCGTTTTTCCTTATCCTTAATTCACCCAGACTGACGCAGTTTGCGGTGATCCCTTCTATCCTTCAATTATAAATTGTTGAGTCTGGTAAAATCTTTCCGACTCTCAATTTCCTCTTTCTTAGATTTTTAAATCTTTACTCCCGGTCATTGAGATCCTTACTCCATTTTCCAGTTACCCAAATTATTATTTCTATTATTATTTCTTTTTATTAATCTACTTTGAAATCCCCTAGCAGCCACGTCCTGAAGGAGTTGCGGAGAAACAAACTTCAAGGAATAGCAACGCTCTCATCAACTGTATGCTCATCAACAACTATCCGCTTTCAACAAATAATTCTTGCAAGGATGAATTTATTTCTGGTAAGTTTTTAATTCACCATCATTAATAAATCCCTTTTATCCTGATTCCTACTTCAAATCCAAACGCGATCGCTTAAGCGCTGTCTTGGTGGTATACGCAAAGTTACCTTTGTGTTCCTGCCGAGTCAGTTCTCCGGCTTTCGTCATTCGATTTGGAAACTTTTTGTACTCCCTTTTCTTAATTTCCTCAATTAATTCCTTTCCTTAACGTTTCGTTAACTCCTTCTGATAGAAATTCTGTCTAGGTGCCCACTAGCGTTTCGGTCAGGAATCCGTATCGGATCTTGTATCGAAAAGAAGAACAATTCAAATTTTCCTTTCCTTAAGTTCCTCAATTAATTTCTTCACTCAACGTTTCGTTAACTCCTTATGGCAGAAAATCTGTCTACGTGCCCACTAGCGTTTCGGTCAGGAATCCGTATCGGATCTTGTATTGAAAAGCAGAATAAGAATTCCGGTATCGTCCTTCCATTTCTCCTCATATTTATCATCCCGTATACCAGTAAGCATATACAAGAAACATGGCCCTCTATTGTTTGTTTAGTATATTATTGAATAAATTGTTCTTAATTATTATTATTATTTATATTTTTGTTACAGATGTTCCTGGGAGATGGCGCTACTGAATGTAGCGGGGCTCCGGAGTGTATGCACCGTTACAACATATACATTTTTACATTGCAAGCCAAACGATGTAGCATAATGTCTTTGCACTTCATCGGTGCTTCCCTGGCTGCAATGAAAATTACTTTCTTCCTTTTTTCCGTTCGGTGAGGCCACAGTATTGGAGGCGATCCACCTGGCCTCTGGATCCCCGTATCGGCCAATGGGCGACAATAAAAATTACGGGAGTCAGTATGTCGGCTTTGATTTCCCTCGCAAGGAATATATGTATGTATGTATGTATGTATTATGTATGGTTTGGTCTGGCTCCGATCAGCGCCCTCTGGCGGTAATATTATACTCGTGAAAACACAGCAATCGATAATTGAGAAATTGATGATCGCGCCGCGAGACGGCATTTCGGTGAACTAAAATCTGACGAAGTCGGTATCCTGTCGATAATTTTTTTGAGAAAAATTTCGAAATGGAAATTTATCGTCAATTTAGCATAAATTTTGATGCAACCGGGCTCAAAATGTTGGTTGTGATATTGCGCTTCCGCTGACTCGCCAAAAAATCGATCCGTCAATTATTTTCGGAGTAACTGTAAGATTACTCCGATGGTAACAAAAAATCAAAATTTTTTTGAGAATTTCGGAAAATCGCTCTATCAGCGGATTCATGCCATAACACTGTATACACTTTTTTTCATCATAATCGGTTGAACGGTGTAAACAAATTTTCCATTCAAAAATTCGAAGCCGACTGATCCATCCTCTTAACACTGCACTTCTATAATCAGAGAACTTTAATGAACGGGAACCGTCAATACTAACTTAAATATGGCAAGAGTCTGTTTATATAGAGCCTTATCTTTTACTGATATGTCGAAATTATACCTCACAGATAGAATATCATGAAAAAATAAAACGTATTTTAAAAAGTAAACCCCACACTTTTCTAAAGATAAGAAAATGTAATCAGTTCAAATCCATAAAATTTTTTGCGTTTGAAAAAATAACTCTTCGGTTTAATGAGCTCTTGAGACTGAAAAAATCAATGTACATTGATATCGTTGAATTTTGTGTCAAAAAAATTACGTTCGTCATGGAAAAATAGAGAAAAATGTATCAAAATGTATCATTTTTGTGAGGGTTTATACTTGTATAGGTAGGTTATACTGTGTATATCGGTATATGTATCGGTATATGTAGGTTTATACTGTGAACTACAAAACGGAATTTTTTCAACCCGGGTTGTGGGGAGTACAGTAAGGTAACGTTCCTTGTACGTTTAAGTCCCGATGTTAAAGTATCGTCTAATTCAATATCGATGTCAAGCTAAGTCTTGTATTAGATCCTGTTTATTGATAATATAAAAGAAAATTTAATTTATGTCCATACATGGAAGTGCAGGTTATTACTTTAGGCTACGAATAGTGCCCGTAGCTACTTAACCTGGAAGATCCCAGAAGCAATACACTTATTGCATGCTCATCGTTGTCGGTACATTGATGTTAATCTTTTTTCAGACACCGATGAAATATTTGTCCTAGTATTGATATCATAAATTTTACTGCTAAACGTAAATTAGGTGTTGAAATTTTATTCATGATTTCTTTTATATATATTACTAATTCTTTTTATACATTAATTGATTTCCTTTTTTTCTCGTCTTGAATTTACTAATTTTTTGCGATGTTTGAATTTTCGTTTTTCTGTGTGAATGAAGTGGAAATTACATTCATTTTGGTTTTTTGGCGAGATATTTCATTATTAACATTGCTGGTTTTTTTTCTATTTTTTGAGGCTGGGGGGGGGGGGGTAGGATATTTTGCAATAGAATATCCTGATTCATAATGATCCTCGTAATATTTTCTTGAAAAAAAAATTCCAATATTTATGTACTATAGCAGAAACTACACTCGATGGTAACGGCGAACTATTCAAACGATGCACCAAAACTCAAACGTGCTACGTCGAAAATGTCCAATACGTTGCCATAAGTGATTTTTTTAACTGCCGTCTTTATGTGTAATGTAAATTATTATTAAACATTACCAATAAAGTATCTGAACCACCAACAATAGTGAAGCCGATAGCTTGATCAGGTTCTTTTATAAATTCGATTGTTGTATCCCGTCCAACAACGATCTTGCAATCCTTGGGATCTTGCGGAGGTTCCGGTTCTTTTGGTTTTTCTGCTTCTTTGGCCGGCACTGCAAAGAAAAATAATCGCTATTGAATAGAAATTATCATACGTGATTGAAATCTTCAGTCTAATCCTCGCTCAAAATATTCCTCTCGTCAAATAACCAATTTTGCAATTGATTTGGTTTCAATTGATTGACGGCTTCTATAAGAAACAATTTACCAGCTGCAAAACATGCTCAACATTCAGGGATAATTTCACCCCTTAAAACCCCTTAAGAGGCGATAAAAAAATACGTCTCTTTTTTTCGATAGGCTACAACAATTGAAAAATTTATCGTGATCGGAGGGGGACACTAATGTATCTTTTGCTTGAGAATCTGCTTGGATTTAAAAAAATCAATAAATTGAAAAAGGTGCATCATCATTAGTAAAACTCATCTCACCTCGTGGTCGCGCCGAAACCACGAGTTCTCGAAACAACCACAGGGCCACTCGAACCGTCGTGTACGAATTAACCTAGCCAAAAACAGCATAAATGCTGTAAAAAAAGCTGAGACAAGTACATTTATGCCTCCCAAATAGTCGTTCCAGTTAATCCGCCCCACCACCCAGCGCCAAAATACCGATCCCCACAAAAATTTACAAAAACCCGTCTAAGTCGTTCATGCAAAGATCTCCGCACAAAAATCCTTTCTAAAAACCAACTCATCGTACAAAGTTTTATGAGTAACCGCTCTCATTATCTTATCAAAATAAGTTAAATTGTACAGAGGTGATAATTTCATTCTCGTTAATATTGTGAGTTCACAAAAAGTTGATAAGTAAATAAAGATCTACTAAAGTATACGTGGCCAAGTACGTGGGATTTTATTATGTTTTATAAAATCTCCAATTCTGATCATATGCCATTTCTCTAATTAATGCTTTATTTGTTACGTGCGGAGCGGCGCATATGTATATAGTTAATCTGTTTGCGAGAAGCGCAAACAGTTTATATTTATTTTTATGTGGATAAGTTCCGGTCTCGTCATCTACAGGTCGATTCCAGGAGTTTGATTCTTGTCAGGAAATAAAAGAACCGGTCATCCGAATGTTGTGGATTATAAATTGACGAATTTATTGAAACCAAGAACGGACAACGCTCTGATAACCGTAGCGAGAAAACGAGAGAACAGCCGTGAAAAGGCCTCTCGTGTTCACGCTACAGGATGATACAAAATTACTTACAACGGTATTTATATTCCTTGACGCGTCGCTGGCTATAACACGCAATATTTTATGGACTCGCACACACACTCTCAATACATATGATCTCACACCCACAATATTATTTTAGGTTGTCCTTAAAATTACACGATGCGAAAGAGTTCGTGGCAGGAAGTATAGTTCACTTAATATTAATTATAACTATCAGGCATAGATTTAACGCCGCGACACGTTTCACTTTAGTGGCGCCTTTCAATCTCTTCGACCTACGGAACGATTTGCGAGATCGCGGATTCCACAAAAGATTTTAAGAACGCTATGCGAGTACTTAGCCCAAGCAAATAAAGGTTTTTACTTGACAAAAATAATAACAGGATTCCACCGGTGCCATTATAATCGGACGATTTCCCCGATGCTAATTGCACAAAATTCGACTCGAGAGTCGCGTTTCCTTTTTTTTTGTTAACAATTTAGTGCAAAAAAATGCATTTTCTTTTGGTTTTTTGCTTATAAGAGAAGAACTAATGGATCAATGCGATCGGTCCCAATGGACGAATTGTAGAGAATTGAAATACGAATAAAATGAGAGCTGCAAAAATCCGATCGGTTCATTATTAAGGGAGAAAACCCAAAAAAACCGAAAAAATAGCGTTTTTTCAAAAATTCATAACGTCGCTATTTTTCGAGCTGTAGTGCAGGCTCTTCGCGAGATAGCAGATATCGATACGTACTTCCTGTGTACGAAACCCAGACGCTGTCGAATAATTAGTTTCCGCGTAATTGCAATCACAATTTGTACATCAAGAGACTCGGTAGAGTCTCGGGACAAGTACATTGACAGCTCTGTCGTCTGCTGTCCCGAGGCTCGCCGAGTCTATATTATCTCTAAACCAGACGATTCGCGGTGGTGGGGGTAAAAATTTTATGACGTTTTCGCTAATTGTAGAGCCTAGGAGTCATTTGGCGGCTTGAAAAGCGAACTTTTGACTAATTGAGCGATGCTCTTTCGATTGAGCCTAAAATCAGCACGATTGGTTGCGTAATTGCTGAGAAAAAACTTTGCACAGACTTAGGATTATGCTCGATTCTACTACATTCAAGAATTTGCCTTGCCTGTATATGCGCTCAGATGATACAATCAAAGGCGTTTTGATGCCCATCAAAACCCATTTCCATAAAAGCCGGTCTCTGGCGACGGAAGCAACGAGTTGCGATCGGTCACGAGGACTCGTCTTTCCTCTGTACGGAGCCAACATAAAGTTTGAACGTTGTTTTGACATAACGAAGTGCGGGACGTGTGAGCAATTATATCGATAAATTTATAAAAAAAATCATTTCATGATTCAGTGTGGTGATATTCGATCGATCGTCCATATGACAGCTGACCAATATATTTTTTATAACAGTCATGACGTTATAAAGATCGCGGTCAATTTCAACTTTTGGTTACAGTGGTGTTTATAGATAGACGAGTAAAGAGTGACTTTTATATAGATAGAATAGTGATGGTGGGAAAATAAAGTGTAATAATGAACCATTGAACAGTGTCTAAATAAATATTTTTTTAATTAAACCTAGCCCCTACAATTTTTTTCCAAACGTAAACTCTGCTACAACGGAATCGAAAATGATCCCTTTTCTCTTTTACGATCAAAATGTTCCCCGAATGCAATAACAAGGTTTATTTAGAAACCATTCTCTTCGTTTTTTCTGTTAACCAAGAGAATGGTGTATGATAAACTCGTATTCGGTGAATATTTAATATCTTTGTCGTGAGGTTATAAAGATCGCGGCCAGTTTCAACTTTTGCTTAAAGAGACTTTTATTATAGATAGAAGAGTGATAGTGCAAAAATAAAGTGTGATTCAATAAATAAACTTTTGGACAGTGTCTAAATAAATATATTGTTTTATTAACCCTGGACCCAACAATCCATTTTTCTGAACGTAAACTCTAGAACTGAGTCGAAAACGGTGCCTGTTTACTTTTACCATAAAATGTTCCTCGGATGCAAAAATAAGGTTTATTTAGAAACCATTCTCTTCATTTTTTTTCTTTTGATAACTAAGAGAAAGGTGTATGATAAACGCGTATTCGGTGAATACTTAATATCTTTGTTGGGAGGTTATAAAGATCGCGGTCAGTTTCAACTTTTGATTAAAATGACTTTTATCATATTACCGATGGAAGAGTAATAGTGCAAAAATGAAGTGTGATTCAATAAATAAAATTTTGAACGGTGTCTAAATAAATATTTTTTTTTATTAACCCTAGTCCCAACAATTCATTTTTCCGAACGTAAACTCTAGAACGGAGTTGAAAACGGTGCCTCTTCTCTTTTACCATAAAATGTTCCTCGGATGCAATAACAAGGTTAATTTAGAAACCATTCTCTTTTTTTTTATAACTATATAAGGGAATGGTGTATGATAAACTCGTATTCGGTGAATAATTAATATCTTTGAACAGTCGTTAGGTTATAAAGATCGCGGTCAGTTTTATTTGGTTAACCCATTAACGCCGAGGTGATCAGAATTTTTACTAGCTTTTCAACGTGTTTATTTATTATGTTATCGGACCAAAAAAATAATGCAATACCTCTATTCCTACGCGGAATTCGATGCTCTTTCAGAATCTGAGCTCAAAATTTCGATTAGACACCGAGAAAAAAAATATGGCCGATTTAAACGTGAAAAACGTGAAAATTTTCGAAAAAAAATTTTTTTCGCATTTTTTTTCACAATGATACCGCAAAGCTATCAACTTTTTACAATGATCAGAGGTGATCATGGCACTCGAACATTAAGAGGAATTTTTTTCAGAAAAAATCATCGACGCGTTTTTTCAAAATGGCGGCGAGAATGAAAAAATTTTATAAAAATTTTAATCTATCGGTTTCTTCAAAACTATAAACTTGAGAAAAAAATTTCTAAGAACAAAAATAGCTTAAAATTAGTCGAAGAATACTCTTAAATTTTTTCAGAATTTTTGAAAACAATTTTTAATTTTCGAAAATTTCAAAAAATCCAATTTTTCAAAAATTCCTGAAAAATTTTTGGAAAAATTTCCTTCAAGTGTTCCTTGACTACTTCTTTTCTGATTCTGTGCATATACATTGTTTTTTTCTACTCTTAGCATTACCCAGAGACAACGGCGTGGACGTGGTAGAACTTTGTCTCCTTTGGGGTGCTTTTTTTTCGTGAGTCCCCTTGCCTCTCACGTTTCGGGGTGCTTTTTTTCGTGAGTCCCCTTGCCTCTCACGTTTCGGGGTGCTTTTTTTCGTGAGTCCCCTTGCCTCTCACGTTTCGGGGTGCTTTTTTTTCGTGAGTCCCCTTGCCTCTCACGTTTCGGGGTGCTTTTTTTCGTGAGTCCCCTTGCCTCTCACGTTTCGGGGTGCTTTTTTTTCGTGAGTCCCCTTGCCTCTCACGTTTCGGGGTGCTTTTTTTCGTGAGTCCCCTTGCCTCTCACGTTTCGGGGTGCTTTTTTTTCGTGAGTCCCCTTGCCTCCCACGTTTCGGGGTGCTTTTTTTCGTGAGTCCCCTTGCCTCTCACGTTTCGGGGTGCTTTTTTTTCGTGAGTCCCCTTGCCTCTCACGTTTCGGGGTGCTTTTTTTCGTGAGTCCCCTTGCCTCTCACGTTTCGGGGTGCTTTTTTTTCGTGAGTCCCATTGCCTCTCACGTTTCGGGGTGCTTTTTTCGTGAGTCCCCTTGCCTCTCACGTTTCGGGGTGCTTTTTTTTCGTGAGTCCCCTTGCCTCACACGTTTCGGGGTGCTTTTTTCGTGAGTCCCATTGCCTCTCACGTTTCGGGGTGCTTTTTTTCGTGAGTCCCCTTGCCTCTCACGTTTCGGGGTGCTTTTTTCGTGAGTCCCCTTGCCTCTCACGTTTCGAGGTGCTTTTTTTCGTGAGTCCCCTTGCCTCTCACGTTTCGGGGTGCTTTTTTTTCGTGAGTCCCCTTGCCTCTCACGTTTCGGGGTGCTTTTTTTTCGTGAGTCCCCTTGCCTCTCACGTTTCGGGGTGCTTTTTTTCGTGAGTCCCCTTGCCTCTCACGTTTCGGGGTGCTTTTTTTCGTGAGTCCCCTTGCCTCTCACGTTTCGAGGTGCTTTTTTCGTGAGTCCCCTTGCCTCTCACGTTTCGGGGTGCTTTTTTCGTGAGTCCCCTTGCCTCTCACGTTTCGGGGTGCTTTTTTTCGTGAGTCCCATTGCCTCTCACGTTTCGGGGTGCTTTTTTTCGTGAGTCCCCTTGCCTCTCACGTTTCGGGGTGCTTTTTTCGTGAGTCCCCTTGCCTCTCACGTTTCGGGGTGCTTTTTTTCGTGAGTCCCCTTGCCTCTCACGTTTCGGGGTGCTCTTTTTTCGTGAGTCCCCTTGCCTCTCACGTTTCGGGGTGCTTTTTTTCGTGAGTCCCCTTGCCTCTCACGTTTCGGGGTGCTTTTTTTCGTGAGTCCCCTTGCCTCTCACGTTTCGGGGTGCTTTTTTTCGTGAGTCCCCTTGCCTCTCACTTTTCGGGGTGCTTTTTTTCGTGAGTCCCCTTGCCTCTCACGTTTCGGGGTGCTTTTTTTCGTGAGTCCCCTTGCCTCTCACGTTTCGTGGTGCTTTTTTTCGTGAGTCCCCTTGCCTCTCACGTTTCGAGGTGCTTTTTTCGTGAGTCCCCTTGCCTCTCACGTTTCGGGGTGCTTTTTTTTCGTGAGTCCCCTTGCCTCTCACGTTTCGGGGTGCTTTTTTTCGTGAGTCCCCTTGCCTCTCACGTTCCGGGGTGCTTTTTTTCGTGAGTCCCCTTGCCTCTCACGTTTCGGGGTGCTTTTTTCGTGAGTCCCCTTGCCTCTCACGTTTCGGGGTGCTTTTTTTCGTGAGTCCCCTTGCCTCTCACGTTTCGGGGTGCTTTTTTTCGTGAGTCCCCTTGCCTCTCACGTTTCGAGGTGCTTTTTTCGTGAGTCCCCTTGCCTCTCACGTTTCGGGGTGCTTTTTTTCGTGAGTCCCCTTGCCTCTCACGTTTCGGGGTGCTTTTTTTCGTGAGTCCCCTTGCCTCTCACGTTTCGGGGTGCATTTTTTCGTGAGTCCCCTTGCCTCTCACGTTTCGGGGTGCTTTTTTCGTGAGTCCCCTTGCCTCTCACGTTTCGGGGTGCTTTTTTTCGTGAGTCCCCTTGCCTCTCACGTTTCGGGGTGCTTTTTTCGTGAGTCCCCTTGCCTCTCACGTTTCGGGGCGCTTTTTTTTCGTGAGTCCCCTTGCCTCTCACGTTTCGGGGTGCTTTTTTCGTGAGTCCCCTTGCCTCTCACGTTTCGGGGTGCTTTTTTTCGTGAGTCCCCTTGCCTCTCACGTTTCGGGGTGCTTTTTTCGTGAGTCCCCTTACCTCTCACGTTTCGGGGTGCTTTTTTTCGTGAGTCCCCTTGCCTCTCACGTTTCGGGGTGCTTTTTTTCATGAGTCCCCTTGCCTCTCACGTTTCGGGGTGCTTTTTTTCGTGAGTCCCCTTGCCTCTCACGTTTCGGGGTGCTTTTTTCGTGAGTCCCCTTGCCTCTCACGTTTCGGGGTGCTTTTTTTCGTGAGTCCCCTTGCCTCTCACGTTTCGGGGTGCTTTTTTCGTGAGTCCCCTTGCCTCTCACGTTTCGTGGTGCTTTTTTTTCGTGAGTCCCCTTGCCTCTCACGTTTCGGGGTGCTTTCTTCGTGAATCCCCTTGCCTCTAACGTTTCGGAATGCTTTTTTCGTGAGTCCCCTTTCCTCTCACGTTTCGGGGTGCTTTTTTTCGTGAGTCCCCTTGCCTCTCACGTTTCGGGGTGCTTTTTCGTGAGTCCCCTTGCCTCTCACGTTTCGGGGTGCTTTTTTTTCGTGAGTCCCCTTGCCTCTCACGTTTCGGAGTGCTTCTTTTCGTGAGTCTTCTTGTCTTTCATTTTAACATTTCTTTTATCAGTGCTTTTTTGCCCAACAATTATTGCATACATATAGACTGCATTTTCCACAATAGATCCTTGTTCTTATTGGACATTTTTCATTTGAACAATTTTTTAATTTGTCCCTATTAGATCGTGTATGAAGTGTTTTACTTGTTTGACCTTTTTGAATATAATATTTAGCAATTGAAGTAGTTAACTCTTTTATTCCACTTTTTTTCTTTCCATCACGTGTAGCATTGAAAATTACGTGGGCATTTGTAATGGATGCCAGTATAAATCTTATAATAACGACCCATGTCCATTTTTTGGAACGTATACTTGGAAGTACATTATTGCAGTGTCCATCATGCACGTCAACACCACCCATAAATTTGTTGTACAAATGAAAAGCTTGCGGAAAAGGTATATCAGTTTTGGATCGAGCCTCTGAACTATATCTTCTCGAAGTTGATAGTGGACTTACACCTGCAGCAGTTGAAGCTATTGAAACGGGCTTCGAATCCATAATAGTGATGAAATTTATGCCACTATTTCGATCATGTTTTACAATATAAGTACCTCGTGGAGCTTTCTTTTCAAGTATATTCTTTTCTTTGACTCGATTGTCTCTGATAGTGCCAGTGCATTTGAAACGTAATTTTTGCAAGTGTAAAATTAAATCCATATTTATAAAAAAATTATCAAAGTACAAATGAAATGCAGGGATTTTATTATAATTTATTAGCCGAAAAAAAGGTTCTAATAAATGCAATACTACACGAGTACCTAAAGCACATTTTACTAATTTGTTTCCGGTTTGGGAATTTTTACCGCAATATAGATCTAAATTTAGTAGATAGCCGTCTGAAGTGCATAAACCCCAAAATTTCAAACCAAACCTTATTGGTTTCCCTCGAATAAATTGTTTCAAAACAGTTTTTGCATAAGACTTGGCCATCATTTCATCAATAGATATAGAAGTTTTCCATATTCCGAACTTTAGGAGGTTGTTTTGGAAAAGTTTCAACATCGAACGAACCCGCCACCCTCTATCGTTTGGATCCTTGTCTTCAGCTTTTGAATATTTTATTTTAGACTTGATTTCTTCAAACTTATCGCGAGTCATTGCAGAAGAAACAATTTCACTAGATAAGAATGGATCAGATGACCAATAATCTCTCTGAGACTTTCTTTTATTGAATGAACTGAAAATAACTATACCTATAAAAGTGTCAAGATCTTGTAATTTCAGATCATAATTATTCTCTTTAGACGCATCAATTATATATTGTTTCATTTCGGCGGAAAAAAAGGTTTCAAACAATTGGAAAGGCTCGCACGCCTGTATATTCTTTTTTGTAGCTTCAGATAATAATATTGTTTCTTCACAAGTATTTGGATATGATTTCTCGCCATCGATCCAAATGAATTCGTGATTTTTTTCAAGTTGATCTAAGTTTTCAGAATAAGTAGCACAAGCTTTTTTATAAGTAATATTTGGTATTGTGAATTCATGTTCAGAATCTGAATCAGATATCGAATCACAATCGGAATCAGAATCATCGGAGCCTGAATTGTCTGCATTCGGAATCAAAATGTTTTCGTCGGAATCACTATCCGAATAATCTGATTCATACTCTGCATGCAATGAAGCAGAAGATTTTGAACGTTTTCGTGACATAACAAATGTATTGAAAAAGTGAAAACTAATATTTTTTTTATATGCTTTACCTTAAATTCATGTAAAAATTGTATACAACATATGTGTCCATGCACAAGTGAAAGGATATACGAGTTTGTTCGTGAATTTTGTAGTGGTAGATAGAAACAAAATTTTATGTACCATTCAAGAAATTTTTTTTTCTCTAAACCTATAGACTTTACGAAAGAATTTTTAACAACAAAAAAGTCTTAAAATTAGTCAAGGAACACTCTCAAATTTTTCCAAAAATTTTTCAGATATTTTTGAAAAATTGAAATTTTCGAAAATTAAAAATTGTTTTCAAAAATTCTGAAAAGTTTAAGAGTATTCTTCGACTAATTCTAAGCCATTTTTGTTCTTAGAAATTTTTTTCTCAAGATTATAGTTTTGAAGAAACCGATAGATTAAGATTTTTATAAAAAATTTTCATTCTCGCCTCCATTTTGAAAAAACGCGTAGATGAATTTTTCTGAAAAAAATTCCTCTTAATGTTCGAGTGCCATGATCACGTCTGATCATTGTAAAAAGTTGATAGCTTTGCGGTATCATTGTGAAAAAAAATGCGAAAAATTTTTTTTTCGAAAATTTTCACGTTTTTCACGTTTAAATCGGCCATATTTTTTTTACTCGGTGTCTAATCGAAATTTTGAGCTCAGATTCTGAAAGAGCATCGAATTCCGCGTAGGAATAGATGTATTGCATTATTTTTTTGGTCCGATAACATAATAAATAAACACGTTGAAAAGTTAGTAAAAATTCTGATCACCTCGTCGTTAATGGGTTAAAGTGAAACTGTAGGTTAACGTGATTTGAATATGTAGATAGAAGAGTGATAGAGTGCAAAAATGAAGTGTAATTCAATAAATAAACTCTAGAACAGTGCCTAAATAAATACTTTTTTTTAACCCTAGCCTCAATATTCCAATTTTCCGAATGTAAACTCTACAATGGAGTCAAAAACGGTGCCTCTTCTGTGTTACCATAAAATGTCCCTTGCATGCAATAATAAGGTTTATCTGGAAACTATTCTCTACGTTTTTTATATAACCGAGAGAATGGTGTATGATACCACTCTAGGTTTGAATTATACATAGTTTTAAACCACCCTAGAGTGGTTAAATACATGAAAATACTATTTGCACTGGCAACCCAAAATGGAATCAAGTGACGCGAAATAATTTTGAGCGAAACGATATTTGATTCGAGAAAAAAAAATTCATAAGTGCTTTACGAATTTTGTTTTCCCTATTGCTCATGAGATATAATTTGTGATCAATGAACGTTATAAAAGAAAAATTCATGTGGCACTTCGACCGAAATTCTTTTTTCCAATCACACTTTTGCTCTCGAAATTTGGTGCGCATACGTTTTAGGGTTCCGTACCCAAAGGGTAAAACGGAGCCCTATTACTAAGACTCCGCTGTCCGTCCGTCTGCCACCAGGCTGTATCTCATGAACCGTGATAGTTAGACACTTGAAATTTTCACAGATGATGTATTTCGGTTGCCGCTATAACAACAAATACTAAAAAACAGAATAAAATAAATATTTAAGGGGGCTCCCATACAACAAACGTGATTTTTTGCCGTTTTTATAGATAATGGTACGGAACCCTTCGTGCGCGAGTCCGACTTGCACTTGGCCGGTTTTTTTTGTTTCAAAATCTCGTTTCGTTATGATTACTTTTATTGAAAAACTTCCGGTGCATTCTGATGATATTGGAATAATTTCTCGGTATCATTTTTTATGGAATACTTTCCTATCCGTTGATCTGTTGGAATGGATGTTTCTGTGTAATATTTTTTCAAATTTTTTTACAAAATCAAAAAAAATTAAAGTTTTGATACTTGTTCGTAGTTCTTTTATCAAGAGACTCGGTAGAGTCTCGGGACAAGTATATTGACAGCTCTGTCGTCTGTTGGCCCGAGGCTCGCCCGAGTATATTATCTCTGAATATCATGCCGAGTTTTCAGCAGTGTCTAATGAATATTTTTTTTAACTCTACTTCGTTGACAATTTATTTTATTAGTCCCTTTTCTCTTTATTATAAAATGTTCCTCGCTTGCCATAATAAAGATTTGTACATCATAAAATGTTCCTTGCATGATAATTGTTGGTCCATTTCAAAAGATTTTCGACGTCGCTTTTCTATCCAAAATATGGTGTAGAATTATCTTGCGTTTGATGAATTAATAGACAAATGCACTGTCAACCTGCATCTGGATATATATGGATGCCTCTGGATGATAAACGTAGTAAGTAATGATATATCTTTATGTGAAAATGGCTTGTATAATATATCCTTATGTCAATAGACTATGGCGGTACATAGTCCATATCCTGGTATTATCAAAATTTGTATCTTTAGATTGCAACGAATACCTATAGACTCTAAAAATTCTGTGAAGCGACAAATGTACCGAGTATTTCCACTTCTTGGCTCCAATTGTAGCATTATGAATTGAACATTTTGTTATGAAAATTCGTCGGTTGCTCATTTGTCAATGGCATCAAAAATATTGTCTTTGGAACACCATGGATATATGCAATATTTCAGAATTTTGTTTGACTCCATATGCTCTATATTTTTTCACATCCCCGCTTTAGTTGTAGCATAATGTATTTTAAAAAATTATTTCAGAAAGTCTTCAGATGTGTTTTTTCTGACAATATCAAAATTTATATCTTTGAATTGCAACGAATGCCTACAGACTTTGGAAATTGTGTGAAGCGACAAATGTACCAAGTATTTCTACTTTTTGCCTCCGATTTTAGCATTATGAATGGAAAATTTTGTTATGAAAATTCTTCCGCTGCTCATTTGTCGATGAAATCAAAATTATTGTCTTTGGAATGCCATGAACATATGCAAAATTTCAGAATTTTGTTTGGCTCAATACGCGCTCCATTTTTTCACTTCCCCACTTTAGTTGTATTATGAATTTTGAAAAATTGTTTCAGGAAGTCTTCCGATGTGTTTTTACTGATATTATCAAAATTTGTATAAATGAATTGTAATGAATACCTACAGTCTTTGAAAATTCTGTGAAGCGACAGATGTGCCAAGTATTTTCCCTTTTTGGTTTCGATTATGGCATTAGGAATTGAAAATTTTGTTATGAAAATTCTTTGATTGCTCATTTGTCGATGGGTTAAGAATTGCTGGCTTCAGAATGCCACGCATACATGCAAAATTTCAGAATTTTGTTGGGCCCAATGTGCGCTACATTTTTTCAATTCCCTAATTTAGTTGTAGCATAATGAATTTTGAAAAATTGTTTCAGGAAGTCTTCTGATGTTTTTTTACGGATATTATCAAAACTTATAGCATTGGATTGCAACAGATACCTACAGATTTTGAAAATTCTGTAAAGTAACAAATGTACAAAGTATTTCCACATTTTGGCTCCGATTGTTGGATTATGAATTAAAAATTTTGTTATGAAAATTCTGCGGTTGCTCATTTGTCAATGGGATCAAAATTATTTTCTTCGGAACGCCATGAATATTCGCAAAATTTCAGAATTTCATTTGGCCCTATTGAGCTATATTTTATCACTTCCCCACTTTAGTTGCAGCATAATAAATTTTGAAAAATTGTTTCAGGAAGTTTCAGGAAGGATGTGTTTTTACCGATATTATCAAAATTTGTATCATTGAATTGCAACAGATAAGTACAGACTTTGAAATATCTGTGAAGTGACAAGTGTGCCCAATATTTCCACTTTTTGGCTCGAATAGTGGCATTATTAGGACTTGAACATTTTATTATGAAAATTCTTCGGTTGCTCATTTTTGGATGGGATTAAAATTTGGCTTCGAAAAGTAATGGCTACATACAAAATTCATAAACTTTATTGAGCCCAATGTGTGGTATGCTTGAGTTGTGGCATGATTAATTCAAAAAATTGTCAGAAAGTCTTCGGTTCCTTTTTTTCTGGAAGTATAAAAATTTGTTTCATTGGAACGCAACGTATACTTACAATCTTTGGAAATTTCCTGAAGCAACATGTGTGCTCAGTATTTCTACTTTTTGGCTCCTCTTGTGGCATAACGAATTGAAAAATATTTTCAAAAAGATTTGCTCTACGGATGCTCTGGTTGTGATGGTACGAAAATTTGCACGAAGATAATGCAACTGGTCCAACTCAACTCGATCCATTTTCTTGGGCATAATATTGACCTAAGTTTGCCCGCTTTGTTGAATTTATTGTTTTAAAATATCCATAACATACTTTGTGAACTTTTCAAAATTCAAAGATAATATTAAAATATCTGTAAGTTCTAGTTTTGAGGCTTTCACAGCCATTATTATTATAAATGGTATTTGCAAATATCATAATTTCACCTTGTTGATAAAAATAGGAATGAAGAAATGCATAAACTTTTTTTACAATGGATTGGATACGTTTTCTATCCAATTACGTAAAACTGGTTCTTTGACGTTTCATTTATCTAGAGCGAAAAATTTCGGAAAGAAATCTGCCTTCCATTTCTATCGTCGGGATAATTTTTTCGTTGATATTTACATGAATCTAAGTAGTACTGCGAGTTGTTCTACTTGGATTCATTAAAATCTTAACGAAAAAATTATCCCGACAAAAAGATGCGATATTTGGTTCTCAATAACCCAGATCAATACGCATAAAATGAATGACTTTTTACGTATCGAGATGAAACCAATGTGGACGAATATTTATTCACATCACATTTTATGGTCGATTGCCGGCATTACGTTTACGATAGTTGCTTTTATCTCCTGTAATTAATTCAAAAAATTGTAGGACCTTCAAAGCTCATAAACTTTATTGAGCCCAATGTGTGGTATGCATGAGTTGTGGCATGATTAATTCAAAAAATTGTCAGAAAGTCTTTGGTTCCTTTTTTTCTGAAAGTATAAAAATTCGTTTCATTGGCAGGCAACGTATACTTACAAACTTTGGAAATTTCCTGGAGCAACATGTGTTCTCAGTATTTCTACTTTTTGGCTCCTATTGTGGCATAACGCATTGAAAAATATTTTCAAAAAGATTTGCTCTACGGATGCCCTGGTTGTGATGGTACGAAAATTTGCACGAAAATAATGCAACTGGTACAACTCAACTCGATCCATTTTCTTGGGCACAGCACTGATCTAAGTTTGACCACTTTGTTGAATTTATTGTTTTAAAATATCCATAACATACTTTCTGAACTTTCCAATATTCAAAGATAATATTAAAATATCTGTAAGTTCTAGTTTTGAGGCTTTCACGGCCATTATTGTTATAAATATCAAAATTTGTATCAAAATATGTATCATGGGAATGTAGCCGATACCTACAAACTTTTAACATTTTGTGAAGCGACATATGCGCCAAGTATTTCCACTTTATGTCTCTGATTGTGGCATTATGAATTGAATAATTTATTACCAAAAGTCTTCTGCTGCTCATTTTTGGATGGGATTAAAATTTCTGTCCTCGGAACGCAATAGATAGATCCAAATTTTCTGTACTTTGTTGGGCTTAAAGTGCAATATGTTTTTTCACTTTTCATACAAATATAATAAGGAGATACTGCTATTTAATATGTTTCTTTGATAAGCACAAATTCAAATTGCTACAAATTCTACGGAAGAGTTCTGACTGCTCGAATCTTACCCTCAAAAGCTTTGTAAATTTTTGTATCGGACTCCCAGTTCCCGACTTATTTTAGCCTGATTCCAGAAAGGTAAATCGAAATGTCAAAACAATTTGACTGGCTCGAGAATAAAAAAAATGCCAAATTGAAAATTCCAAAACATGTGTCCCTTTATTTCATGGGGAAAAAACCTGACTCAAAGTAGAAGGGGTCAGGGTTTGGAAAAGAAAAAGCGATAATTTCCGAATATAACCTTTTTCTAATCTATATAAAGCGAGATGTTCGAAAAGAACGAGAAAAAACGAATCATATCATGCATAAAAATCCCCCTCGCGGAAAAAACCTGGACAAGTACATTTGTTGACCGCCGTTCCCATATTTTTCCACGAATATACATACACTGCAAAAACCTTTTCTCGCAAAAATCCCTGAGAAAATCAAATCCTATCAAAAAGTAAGAAAACAGACCACTCTCAAAAAATATATCAAATAAAATCAAATCACACAAAACAAAATGAGTTAATCCTCGCGAAAAGCTAAGGTTGGGTTTCGCAAAAAGTTATAAAATTAATGGAGTTATACTAAAATATATGTGGCCAAATATGGGAGGCTTTATCGTGTGACAAAATCTTTAAATAATGTTGAATGTTGATAGAGAAAAGAATCAAGTTCGAAAATGCAGTTGTTTTACCTACCAGAATGAAAATAACAACTCTGTATCAATAAGAATCCGAAGCAAAAAAAAGATTGCAAATGAAAAAGAATTAGATGAAAAAGAATTTCGGCCGAAGTACTTGGCGAGGTTGTCATCATGACCGATACATTATGTAAATTAAGTGAAAAAACATTCGTCAAGTACTTTGGCTGAATTTTTTTTAAATCTAATTTCTTTCTATGTTTTATAAAACAATTTGTAAGTCAAGGATGATGCATCATACTCTTCCGTCATTTCATCTTTGAAAGAATAATAATTTTGAGGCTCCTGACAGTAAAGTTAAATATAATTATCTATTTATAGCTTAGACCGAAATTGCTAATATCCTCGCTGCCATTTCGCCCCTGAATGCCTTATTCTAATACACAACTTGAAAGCTAATGTTAAAGTATTTAATTTTCTGAATTTTTTCCTTGGGGAAAAATTAGTACTTGAGGTCTTCTCTATAACACCTTTCTGCCAAACTATAATCGAATAATAACCTATCAACGAATTACTAACATCTCGAAAATACTTCGAGTCTGTAGTTAACTCTTTTGAAAACATTATAATTTTTTTTCTTATCAGAGAAACGAAATGCTCCTTTATTTAAACAACCTCAATAACAATGAATTTTTGGTAGAAAATCTGTCTCATTCTCTTATGTCGAATTAGTAGTGTGAGCAGTACTGATTCCTGACATTGAAATAAATCGATGATGTAATGATGCAAACATATTGTAAGTTTTTTGTTATATACAGACTCTATTGGAGTCTATATAAAGCGAAATGTATGAAAATACTATAGAAAAAAGAAGTGATATCAAATAGCAAAAATCCCCTTCCGGGGGAAAAAAACCTGGACAAGTACATTGGTAGTCCCTCGTTTCCCTATGATATCACAAAAAATCAAAACCCCACTTAAATTTTTTTTTTTTGATGTTTACTAATTTTATTCATATCCCGGAGGGAAACCAACTATATAGATCACGAAATATCCGGCCAAAAAACCAGACTTCAAAATAATTGTTACTTTGAATTTATTTCCACAGAACAAAACAAGAATCAAAACATTAAAAAATCAGCGTTATCAAGATGAGAAAAATACCACTTATAATTGGTGTGTAAGAAGTATCAATAGTCTAGAAAAAAATGAAAAAAGGTCGACATCTAAGTTACGTGCAGCAGTAAAATTTATGATATCAGTACTAGAACAAGTATTTCTTTGGTGACTGAGAAGATATCAATATGGACGTACCGGCAACGTAGGGCATGCAGTTGGTGCATTGCTTCTGGGATCTCCTAAGTCGAGTAGCTACTTTTGTTTTGGCTATGGCGCGACCAATGTTGCCAAATAGTACTTACTTTTATGACCTAATGAAACAATATTGCCCACGCCATGGCTAAAATAACGAAAAACAAGCAGGAACAGGAAGTTTCGCATAAGATCCCATGCTTTTTTAATGTTAAAAAAAAAACTTTAATTTATGTCTGTACATGATAGCACAGTTTTGTTTGATTGGGAATAATTTGATGAACGTTCACCATCGTACGTTGAGCGTATACGCACAGAGTACTTGTCCGGTCCATAACTTTTTATTTTATTTTTACTTGAATGAGCAATTTTAATAAAACGTTATGGGCCGGACAAGTACTTTGTGCGTATACACCAATGTACGGTGGTGAACGTTCATCAAATTATTACCAATCAAACAAAACTGTGCTATCATGTACGAACATAAATTAAAGCCTTTTTTTAACATTACAAAAGTACGGGATTTTATGCGAAACTTCCTGTTCCTGCGTTTGTGTGTCGAGTTTTCGACTGGTTTCTGAATGTTTTTCGTTGTTTTAGCCACGGCGCAGGCAATGTTGTTTCATTAGGTCATATAAGTAAATACTATTTGGCAACATTGGTCGCGCCATAGCCAAAACAAAAGTAGCTACTCGACTTAGGAGATCCTAGAAGCAATGCACCAACTGCATGCCCTACGTTGCCGGTACTTCCATATTGATATCTTGTCAGTCACCAAAGAAATACTTGTCCTAGTACCGATATCAAAAATTTTACTGCTGCACGTAACTTAGATGTCCATCTTTTTTCATTTTTTTTTAGACTTTTGATACTTCTTACACACCAATTATAAGTGGCATTTTTCTCATCTTGATAATGCTGATTTTTTAATGTTTTGATTCTTGTGTTGTTCTGTGGAAATAAATTCAAAGTAACATTTATTGTGAATTCTGGGTTTTTGGCCGGATATTTCGTGATCTATATGGTTGGTTTCCCTCCGGGATATGAATAAAATTAGTAAACATCAAAAAAAAAAATTAAGTGGGGTTTTGGACTTTTTGTGATATCATAGGGAAGCGAAGGACCACCAATGTACTTGTCCAGGTTTTTTTCCCCGGGAGGGGATTTTTGCTATTTGATATCACTTCTTTTTTCTATAGTATTTTCATATTTCGTTTTATATAAACTAAAATAGAGCCTGTATATAACAAAAAAAGCTTACAACGTATCTGCATCATTACATGATCGATTTATTTCAATGTCAGGAATCAGCATTGCTCACACTACTAATTCGACATAAGAGAATGATACAGATTTTCTACCATAAATTCCTTGTTATTGAGATTGTTTAAATATAGGAGCGTTTCGTTCCTGTGATAAGAAAAAAAGTTATAATGTTTTCAAAAGAGTTAACTACAGACTCGAAGTATTTTCGAGATGTTAGTAATTCGTTGATAGGTTATTATTCGATTATAGCTTGGCAGGAAGGTGTTATAGAAGAGACGTCAAGTACCAATTTTTCCCCGAGGCGAAAATTCAGAAAATTAAATACTTTATCATTAGCTTTCAAGTTGTGTATTAGAATAAGGCATTCAGGGGCGAAAAGGCAGCGAGGATATTAACAATTTCGGTCTATGCTATAAATAGATAATTATATTTAACTTTACTGTCAGGAGCCTCCGAATTATTATTCTTTCAAAGATGAAATGACGGAAGAATATGATGCATCATCCTTGACTTACAAATTGTTTTATAAAACATAGAAAAAAATTTGATTGAAAAAGAATTCGGCCGAAGTACTTGACGAATGTTTTTTCACTTAATTTACATAATGTATCGGTCATGGTGACAACCTCGCCAAGTACTTCGGCCGAAATTCTTTTTCATCTAATTTTTTTTCGTTTGCAATCTTTTTTTGCTTCGGATCCTTATTGATACAGAGTTTTTATTTTCATTCTGGTTGGTAAAACAACTGCATTTTCGAACATGATTCTTTTCTCTATCAACATTCAACATTATTTGAAGATTTTATCACACGATAAAGCCTCCCGTACTTGGCCACATCTATTTTGGTATAGCTCAATTTATTTTATAACTTTTTGCGAAACCCAACCTTAGCTTTTCGTGAGGATTAACTCATTTTGTTTTGTGTGATTTGAATTTATTTGATTCATTTTTTGAGAGTGGTCACTTTTCTTACTTTTTGATAGGATTTAATTTTCTTAGGGATTTTTGCGAGAACAGGTTTTTGCAGTGTATGTATATTAGTGGATAAATATGGGAACGGCGGTCAACAAATGTACTTGTCCAGGTTTTTTCCGCGAGGGGGTTTTTATGCGTGATATGATGCGTTTTTTCTCTTTCTTTTGAAACATCTCGCTTTATATAGATTAGAAAAAGGTTATATTGGGAAATTATCGCCTTTTCATTTCCAAACCCTGACCCCTTCTACTTCGAGTCAGGTTTTTTCCCCATGAAATAAAGGGGCACGTATTTTGGAATTTTCAATTTGGCATTTTTTTATTCTCGAGCCAATCAAATTTTTTTGACATTTCGATTTACCTTTCTGGAATCAGGCTAAAATAAGTCGGGAACTGGGAGTCTGATACAAAAATTTACAAAGCTTTTGAGAGCAAGATTAGAAGAGTCAGAACTTTTCCATAGAATTTGTAGCTATTTGAATTTGTGTTTATCAAATAAACATATTAAACAGCAGTATCTCCTTGTTATATTTGTAGATTTGTGGTAAAAAATATTACGCTTATTTCAGCTTGTTGATAAAAATGGGGCGATTTTTTTCGAAATTTTTCATTTTTGATTAATGATAAAATAAAAAACCAGTTTCACGTATGTTTAGAGAAAACATATCGAATCTATTGTGAAAAAAGTTCACGCATTTTTTCATTCTTATTTTTATTAACAAGGTGGAATCATGATTATTTGTCAATACCATTGAAGAAGTTACTACAATGAAAATAAAAAGTTACAACTATTTCAATATTCTCATTGAATATAGAAAAGTTCAAATAGTATGTTATGGGAACTCCAAAACAATATATTGAACAAAGCGGACAAATTCAGATCAGGATCGTACCCAAGAGAATGAAATGAATTTAGTTGTATTAGTCACATTAGCTTTGAGCAAATTTTGATACCATCAAACCCAGAGCGACTGTAGAGGAAAGCCTTTGGAATAAATTTTTTTCAATTTATTATGCCATAATCAGAGCTAAATAGTGGAAATACTTAACACACATGTCTCCTCTTCACAAAATGTTCAAAGTTTGTAGATATCGGATACATTCCAATGATACAAATTTTGATACTATCAGCAGAAGAGCACCCGACGACTTTCTGAAACAACTTTTTAAATTTATTATGCCATAACTAAAGTGGAAAAGTGAAAAAACATAGTGCACTTTAAGCCCAACAAAGTTCAGAAAATTTGGATGTATCTATAGCGTTCCGAGGACAGAAATTTTAATCCCATCCAAAAATGAGCAGCCGAAGACTTTTTTTAATAAATTTTTCAATTCATAATGCCACAATCAAAGATAAAACGTGGAAATACTTGGCGCTTCACAAAATGTTAAAAGTTTGTAGGTATCGGCTACATTCCCATGATACAAATTTTGATGCAAATTTTGATATTTATAACAATAATGGCCGTGAAAGCATCAAAACTAGAACTTACAGGTATTTTAATATTATCTTTGAATTTCGAAAAGTTCAGAAAGTATGTTATGGATATTTTAAAACAATAAATTCAACAAAGCGGGCAAACTTAGATCAGTACTGTGCCCAAGAAAATGGATCGAGTTGAGTTGTACCAGTTGCATTATCTTCGTGCAAATTTTCGTACCATCACAACCAGAGCATCCGTAGAGCAAATCTTTTTGAAAATATTTTTCAATTCGTTATGCCACAATAGGAGCCAAAAAGTAGAAATACTGAGCACACATGTTGCTCCAGGAAATTTCCAAAGTTTGTAAGTATACGTTGCGTTCCAATGAAACAAATTTTTATACTTCCAGAAAAAAGGAACCAAAGACTTTCTGACAATTTTTTGAATTAATCATGCCACAACTCAAGCATACCGCACATCGGGCTCAATAAAGTTTATGAATTTTGCATATAGCCATTACTTTTCGAAGCCAAATTTTAAACGACGCTGAAGTTTGCAACGTTGGAGTCCAACGAAATGAACGAAAAAAAAATGTTTGTAATTCACCAATTTTTTATTTCACGAATTATTGGTGTAGGTTGAAAAACTACGAATTGCAAATCCGGCAGGGAACAAAATTGGAGAATTACTGGACTTATTGAAGTTTTTTTAGATCATTTCGTTGGACTCCAACGTTGCAAACTTCACGATCATAATTTTAATCCCATCCAAAAATGAGCAAGCGAATAATTTTCATAATAAAATTTTCAAATCCTAATAATGCCACTATTCCAGCAAAAAAGTGGAAATATTGGGCACACTTGTTACTTCACAAGTATTTCAAAGTCGGTACGTATCTGTTGCAATTCAATGATACAAATTTTGATAATATCAGTAAAAACACATCAGAAGACTTCCTAAAACAATTTTTCAAAATTTATTATGCTACAACTAAAGTGAGGAAGTGAAAAAATATAGCTCAATAGAGCCGAATGAAATTTTGAAATTTTACATATATTCATGGCGTTCCGAAGACAATAATTTTGATTCCATTGACAAATGAGCAATCGCAGAATTTTCATAACAAAATTTTTAATTCTTAATGCCACAATCGGAGCCAAAAAGTGGAAATACTTGGTACATTTGTTGCTTTACAGAATTCCCAACGTCTGTAGGTATCCGTTGCAATCCAATGATACAAATTTTGATAATATCAGTAAAAAAATATCAGAAGACTTCCTGAAACAATTTTTCAAAATTCATTATACTACAACTAAATTAGGGAATTGAAAAAATGTAGCGCACATTGGGCCCAACAAAATTCTGAAATTTTGCATGTATGCATGACATTCTGAAGGCAGTAATTCTTAATCCATCGACAAATGAGCAAAAGGGAAAATACTTGGCACATCTGTCGCTTTACAGAATTTTCAAAGGCTGTAGGTATCCATTGCAATTCAATTATACAAATTTTGATAATATCAGTTAAAGGACATCGGAAGACTTCCTGAAACAATTTTTCAAAATTCATAATGTTACAACTAAAGTGGTGAAGTGAAAAAATAGAGCGCATATTGAGCCATACAAAATTCTAAAATTTTGCATATATTCATGGCGTTCCGAAGACAATAATTTTGATCCCATTGACAAATGAGCAACCGAAGAATTTTCATAACAAAAGTTCAATTCATAATGCTAAAATCGGAGGCAAAAAGTAGAAATACTTGGTACATTTGTCGCTTCACACAATTTCCGAAGTTTGTAGGCATTCGTTGCAATCCAAAGATATAAATTTTGATAATGTCAGAAAAAACACATCGGAAGACTTTCTGAAATATTTTTTTAAAATACATTATGCTCCAACTAAAGCAGGGATTTGAGAAAATATAGAGCATATTGAGCTAAACAAAATTCTGAAATTTTGCGTATATCCAAGGTGTTCCGAAGACAATATTTTTGATCCCATTGACAAATGGGCAACCAAAGAATTTTCATAACAAAATGTTCAATTCATAATGCTACGATCGGAGCCAAAAAGTGGAAATACTTGGTACATTTGTCGCTTCACAGAATTTCCAGAGTCTATAGGCATTCGTTGCAATCCAAAGATACAAATTTTGATAGGATATGGAGTATATACCGCCATAGTCTTTTAACATAAAGATATATTATACGAGCCATTTTGACATAAAGATATATCATTACTTACTACGGTTATCATCCAGATGCATCCATATATATCCAAATGCAGGTTGACAGTGTATTTGTCTATTAATACATCAAACGCGAGATGATTCTACACCATATTTTGGATAGAAAAACGACGTCGAAAATCTTTTGGAATGGACCAACAATTATCATGCAAGGAACATTTTATGATGTACAAATCTTATTATGGCCAGCGAGGAACATTTTATAATAAAGAGGAAAGGGACCAATAAAATAAATTGTCAACGGTGTACAGTTAAAAAAAAATATTTATTAAACACTGCTCAAAACTCGGCATGATAATAACAAACTTTGCCATATACATTTTTTTGACACTCATTATTAGTTTTATAGAGTTCCTTTTCCAAATTTACATCGATTCACACCAGTCATGATTAACAGTTCAACGTTCACTATTTCATATTTATCAAAGAAACGAAAAGAACGATTTCTCAAGAAATCTTATACGAGGAACATTTAATCGCGAAAGAGAAATTCCGTCGAAGAGTTAAGTGTGGAAAATAAAAACTGCAGGGTTAACAATAATAAAAGAATGTATATTCATTTCAGCACTGTTTGAAAGTTGATTAAAAGCACTTCACTATTTTCACACCATCACTTTCTTATTATTGCTGTAACCAAGAGTCGATTGAACCTAACCTCGATATTTATAACCTCACAAATGTTCGTGAAAAAAGATTAATATTTTCAATACTGTTTAAGCCACGAGATTCTAATTAGTCGCGATCGAAAGGGGGAAAAAATAAAAAATACGTGAATTTGAATGAAACTCTAAATTGCTGTCATTGAATTTATATTAAAGAAATCATTTTTGGATCGTACGCGTACGATCCAAAATGATTTCGCGATTTGTGAATAAATTTATTTATAGATCGCTAAATAATTTTTTTTCCCGAATTTATCCACAACACGTCCCGCATAAGAACTTCTCACTTCGAAAACTCCGTTCAGACTTTCCGCGGTATGGGTACTTCGAACTATTTATTTATTCACAGATCGCGAAATAATTTTTTTCCCGAATTTATCCACAAACACGTCTCGCGTATAAGCACTCATTCTCACTTCGAAAACTCCGTTCAGACTTTGCGTGGTATAGGTAGAGAAAGATGAAACGGAATGGCCAATCACAAGCTCGGAAGGCGTCAAGAGGCCTTTCATTGTGTCGTATACAGACATGCCAATACTTCGATGTCAGCATAATCTTGAGCCTGTGCGAAGTTTTTTCTCAGCAAATACGGCATTAATCGTGCTGATTTAAGGCTCAATCGAAGTATTTTTTCGTAATAAATCTCCAGTTCAATTTTCAAGTCATCATATGCCTCCTGAGCTTCGTAATTAAAGAAAATGAATTTCAGTTTTTACTCCCACCACGGTGAATCGTTTTATTCAGAGATAATAACAACACTCGACCTGTCAAACTTTCCGCGGTTCGGTATATATATATATATAGCGACGAGGTGGAGGAAGTCTCATGTGACGTCGGTCTGCGACAGCGCCGTGAAGTTAGCCGCGAGGACATGAGGCCTTTGATAGTGTTATATATATATGGGTGTCGTCAGAATGAACCAATCAGAAACTCGAGAGACACTTTCAGCCGGCTTTGGTGTTGTATACAGACACGTCTGATTCTTGAATGTGTAGGTGACTTTTGCGTGATTTTGAGCCCGTGCAAAGTTTTTTCTCAGCATTTACGTCACCGATCGTGCTAAATTTGGGCCCATTCGAAAGATAATTTCTTAATGAATCTCCAGTTCAATTTTCAAGGCCTCAAACGACTCGTGAGCTTCGAAAACGAACAAAATGATGTGCCAATTTTATCCCCACCACCGCGAAAAGTTTTGTTTCGAGAAAGTATAGTCTCGGCGAGCCTCGGGCCAGCAGACGACAGAGCTGTCAATGTACTTGTCCCGAGACTCTACCGAGTCTCTTGATGGATAAAATATTGTGAAATATTCGAAAACTGCTTACAAATTTGGCTGCAAATTCATGCGAGGAACAACAGCGGTGAAAAGTGGTTGAACGAAGTTTATGAGTCTGTCCCTTGGGGTTACCAGGTATAGGCAATTCAATGAAGGACGCGACGGCTTCCCCTCGAGTTTTTGACCAAAAGTAGGGACATGTATATATAGTAATACCCTTCATTTCGGAGCAGCTCCCTAATTCGCTGTTTTGCGTCCCCTCTTACTTCCGATGTGTCATCGTCTAGCATAGTGGAATTTTCGAGAAGTTTTTAAGCTAAGGCGGAAAGGCGAAGCGACGCCAACGGTTTTTTCGACCATATTCATTTAGTTGGTACGCAGCCTTCGTACACGCTACAAGTATTATAGCTGTATCTTTGATAAACAATTTTTGCGAGTAACCCGTTTGAGTTCAGTGTGAATTAAACTATTTTAAGTGCATCAAAATTGTGGAGTTATTGTACGAGGTGAGTTTAAAATTTTTGTTATGTACGCATGCAATTTAAGTTGATGCTCCATTCAGTATCCCGCCTCTCTGAGTGCTAGAGATAATTGCAATTTCCGAAATTGATATTTTTCTACCCGGTTTCATCGATTACAAAAAGCCTCAGTCAGCGGATTTTGGCAATCGTCGTGTGTACGCTGACAGAGCCTTTTTGTTATCGGTCAAACCACATCGAAAACTTTCAATTTCGAAAATTCGAGCTGAGGTTTGGTGGATTATCCGTCACCTTTAAACTATTTTGAGTAACGGGAATCGTGAATATTATTGCAAAAATTATAACGTAAAAATCGTATATAGGTTCAGCATTTTCTCTAAATGGCCAGCTGACCAGTGCATGATACAAAACAACCCAAACAACTGTTATCATGGAGTCTCCAAATGAATACGATCTGAAAGAAGCATCTACATCGACTGATGCAAGATAAATATGATTGGAATAATTTTAGTTTAAATATACGTAACATCTTCATATGTATTTGAGCTTTGTATATTTCATGAGCACTTTTTTTCAGGCATGACGAAAATGCATCAGATAAAGAAGGTGATGAGATGTGGGAAGATAGCAGTGATAACTGTTTTCTTTGCGACAAGCTCGCTGAACCCTCCAAGTCCTGCGTGGTAAAAGAACGAGCTATCAATAGATTAATACAAGCAAGTATTAAACGGAAAGATGGGAAACATCTCAAGCTGCAAAAATTGCAAAAGGTAACCGTACATAAAACCTGTCAAACCATGTATTCACGGGAATCGAATATAGAAATAGCGTTGAAGGAATCGGTAGAAACATGGCGAAAAAATCGAAAACGGAGTCAAGATGGACACACGTTCGATTATGCGACGAACTGTTTTTTTTGTTCAAGTACCTTGTTCAACAATAGACAAAGGTGCCGCCGTGTAACGAAACAGAACACTATTGATAACGCCATTGCGCAATTAGAAGTTTATCCGAAAACTGAGACTAACAAATTAATATCTTCGCGTTTAGATCCATTACGAAACAAATATAATAATTACTATATTGATAATAACGTATCGTATCATCAAAAATGTTTGTGCACATTTTTTCAATACCGTACAAATAATATTCACGGAAGATCTATTAGCGACGATATAACTGATTTGTTATCATTCATTATTAATTACATCGTGGAAAATAGCGAAGAGTGTCAGTTTTCAATGAAAGCGATCATACAAGAATACATGAGTAAACACGGAGAAACTGATGTACCCCGACTCGATAGAATTGAGCAACTTTTGAAACAGCACTTCGACAATGAAATAGTAATTCATGCAACAACACGTGATCGCTTCATCTGCTTCAAGCAAACGTTGGGAAAAACCCTTGAAGAAAACTGGTATTCCAATCGTAAGACTGATGAGAAAGAAGAAAAATTAAGAAGAGTCGAGTTGGCCGCCCATATTATTTTGCAGGACATCCGAGCAATGAAATATGATACAGACAATTATAATTCGCCAACCGATTTTGTCAATAATGTTGCTGAAGGCATTCCAGAAACGTTAAAATTATTTCTCGATAATTTAATTAAAACGCATAAATGCACTCCGAAAAATGGGTCTTGGGCTAAATGGGAGAATAAAATTGTTACTGCAGCCCATATTTTAATGTCTTCCGTTAGACCGCGATCATTTGCTTCGCCCATTCTATTAGGGCTTTCGTGCATGATGCACACAAAATTGAAAAAGTGGGTATTTATAACCCTTGATTTTTGAGAGAGACCCCTGATTTTTACTGGAATGTGCAATTTTAATAAAAAGTTATGGGCCGGACAAGTACTCTGTGCGTATACGCTCAACGTACGGTGGTGAACGTTCATCAAATTATTACCAATCAAACAATACTGTGCGATCATGTACAGACATAAATTAAGTTTTTTTTTTAACATCACAAAAGCATGGGATCTTATGCGTAACTTCCTGTTCCTGCTTATTTTTCGTTATTTTAGCCATGGCGCGGGCAATATTGTTTCATTAGGTCATAAAAGTAAATACTATTTGGCAACATTGGTCGCGCCATGGCCAAAACAAAAGTAGCTACTCGACTTAGGAGATTCCAGAAGCAATGCACCAACTGCGTGTCCTGCGTTGCCGGTACGTCCATGTTGATATCTTCTCAGTCACCAAAGAAATACTTGTCCTAGTACTGATATCATAAATTTTACTACTGCACGTAATTAGATGTCGACCTTTTTCATTTTTTTCTAGACTATTGATACTTCTTACACACCAGATATAAGTGGTATACTTCTCATCTTGATAACGCTGATTTTTTAATGTTTTGATTCTTGTTTTGTTCTGTGGATACAAGTTCAAAGTAACATTTATTGTGAAGTCTGCTTTTTTGGTCGGATATTTTGTGATCTATATGGTTGGTTTCCCTCCGGGATATGAATACTTGTCTAGGTTTTTTTTCCCCGGGAGGGGATTTTTGCCATCTGATATCACTTCTTTTTTCTATAGTATTTTCATATATTTCGCTTTATATAGACTCCAATAGAGTATGTATATAACAAAAAAACTTACAAGGTATTTGCATCATTACATCATCGATTTATTTCAATGTCAGGAATCAGTACTGCTCACACTACTAATTCGACATAAGAGAATGAGACAGATTTTCTACCATAAATTCATTGTTATTGAGGTTGTTTAAATATAACAGCGTTTCGATCCTGTGATAAGAAAAAAGTTATGGTGTTTTCAAAAGAGTTAACTACAGACTCGAAGTATTTTCGAGATGTTAGTAATTCGTTGATAGGTTATTATTCGATTATAGCTTAGCAGGAAAGTGTTATAGAAGAAACCTCAAGTACCAGTTTTTCCCCAAGGCAAAATTTCAGAAAATTAAATACTTTATCTTTAGCTTTCAAGTTGTGTATTAGAATAAGGCATTTATGGGCGAAAAGGCAGCGAGGATATTAGCAATTTCGTTTTAAGCTACAAATAGATAATTATATTTAACTTTACTGTCAGGAGCCTCAGAATTATTATTCTTTCAAAGATGAAATGACGGAAGAATATGATGCATCATCCTTAACTTACAAATTGTTTTATAAAACATAGAAAAAAATTAGATTAAAAAAAAATTCGGCCGAAGTACTTGATGAATGTTTTTTCACTTAATTTATATAATGTATCGGTCATGGTGACAACCTCGCCAAGTACTTCGGCCGAAATTCTTTTTCATCTATTTTTTTTTTATTTGCAATCTTTTTTTGCTTCGGACTCTTATTGATACAGAGTTTTTATTTTCCTTCTGGTTGGTAAAACAACTGTATTTTCGAACTTGATACTTTTCTCTATTAACATTCAACATTATTTGAAGATTTTATTTCACACGATAAAGCCTCCCGTACTTGGCCACATATATTTTAGTATAACTCAATTTATTTTACTACTTTTTGCGAAACCCAATCTTAGCTTTTCGCGAGGATTAACTCATTTTGTTTTGTGTGATTTGAATTTATTTGATACATTTTTTGAGAGTGGTCACTTTTCTTACTTATTGATAGGATTTGATTTTCTTAGGGATTTTTGCGAGAAATGTTTTTGCAGTGTATGTATATTCGTGGAAAAATATGGGAACGGTGGTCAACAAATGTACTTGTCTAGGTTTTTTCCGCGAGGGGGATTTTTATGCATGATATGATTCGTTTTTTCTCGTTCTTTCCAACCATCTCGCGTTATGTAGATTAGAAAAAGGTTATATTTGGAAATTATCGCGTTTTCGTTTCCAAACCCTGACCCCTTCTACTTTCAGTCAGGTTTTTTCCCCATGAAATAAAGGGACACGTGTTTTGAAATTTTCAATTTGGCATTTTTTTTATTCTCGGGCCAGTCAAATTTTTTTGACATTTCGTTTTACCTTTCTGGAATCAGGCGAAAATAAGTTGGGAACTTGGAGTCTGATACAAAAATTTACAAAGCTTTTGAGGGCTAGATTAGAGCAGTCAGAACTTTTCCATACAATTTGTAGCTAGTTGAATTTGTGTTTATCAAAGAAACATTAAATAGCAGTATCTCCTTGTTATATTTGTAGATTTGTGGTAAAAAATATTACGCTTATTTCAGCTTGTTGATAAAAATGGAGCGACTTTTTGCGAAATTTTTCATTTTTGATTAATGATAAAATAAAAAACCAGTTTGATGTATGTTTAGAGAAAACATATTGAATCTATTGTGAAAAAAATTCATGCATTTTTTCATTCTTATTTTTATTAACAAGGTAGAATCAATATTCTTATTGAATATAGAAAAGTTCAAATAGTATGTTATGGGAACTCCAAAACAATATATTGAACAAAGCGGACAAACTCAGACCAGGATCGTACCCAAAAGAATGAAATGAAGCTTTGAGCAAATTTTGATACCATCAAAACCAGAGCGACCGTAGAGGAAAGCCTTTGGAATAAAATTTTTTTCAATTTATTATGCCATAATCGGAGCTAAGAAGTGGAAATTCTTAGCACACATGTCTCCTCTTTACAAAATGTTGAAAGTTTGTAGATATCGGCTACATTCCAATGATACAAATTTTGATACTATCAAAGGAAGAAGAGCACCCGAAGACTTTCTAAAACAACTTTTTAAATTTATCATGCCACAACTAAAGTGGAAATGTGAAAAAACATAGTGCCCAATAAAGTTCAGAAAATTTGGATGTATCTATTGCGTTCCGAGGACAGAAATTTGAATCCCATCCAAAAATGAACAGCCGAAGACTTTTTGTAATAAATTTTTCAATTCATAATGCACAATCAGAGACAGAAAGTGGAAATACTTGGTGCACATGTCGCTTCACAACATGTTAAAAGTTTGTAGGTATCGGCTACATTCCCATGATACAAATTTTGATATTTCTAATAATAATGGCCGTGAAAGCCTCAAAACTAGAACTTACAGATATTTTAATATTATCTTTGAATTTTGAACAGTTTAGAAAGTATGTTATGAATATTTTAAAACAATAAATTCAACAAAGCGGGCAAACTTATATCAGTACTATGCCCAAGAAAATGGATCGAGTTGAGTTGTACCTGTTGCATCCGTAGAGGAAATCTTTTTGAAAATATTTTTCAATTCGTTATGCCACAATAAGAGCCAAAAGGTAGAAATACTGAGCACACATGTTGCTCCAGGAAATTTCCAAATTTTGTAAGTATACGTTGCGTTCCAATGAAACAAATTTTTATACTTCCAGAAAAAAAGGAACCAAAGATTTTCTGACAATTTTTTGGATTAATCATGCTACAACTCAAGCATTGGGCTCAATAAAGTTTATGAATTTTGCATGTAGCCATTACTTTTCGAAGCCAAATTTTAATCCCATCCAAAAATGAGCACCTGAAGAATTTTCATAAAAAAATTTTCAATTCCTAATAATGCCACTATTCGAGCCAAAAAGTGGAAATATTGGGCACACTTGTCACTTCACAGATATTTCAAAGTCTGTACATATCTGTTGCAATTCAATGATACGAATATTGATAATATCAGTAAAAACACATCAGAAGACTTTCTGAAGCAATTTTTCAAAATTTATTATGCTACAACTAAAGTGGGGAAGTGAAAAAATATAGCTCAATAGAGCCGAATGAAATTCTAAAATGTTGCATATATTCATGGCGTTCCGATGATAATAATTTTGATCCCATTGACAAATGAGCAACTGCATAATTTTCATAACAAAATTTTTAATTCATAATGCCATAATCGGAGCCAAAAAGTGGAAATACTTGGTACATTTGTTGCTTTACAGAATTTCCAAAGTCTGTAGGTATCCGTTGCAATCCATTGATACAAATTTTGATATTAGTAAAAAAACATAAGAAGACTTCAAGAAACAATTTTTCAAAATTCATTATGCTACAACTAAATTAGGGAATTGAAAAAATGTAGCGCACATTGGGTCCAACAAAATTCTGAAATGTTACATGTATGCATGGCATTCTGAAGCCAGCAATTCTTAACCCAACGACAAATGAGCAATCGAAGAATTTTCATAACAAAATTTTCAATTCCTAATGCCATAATCAAAACCAAAAAGAGAAAATACTTAGCACATCTGTCGCTTCACAGAATTTTCAAAGTCTATAGGTATCCATTGCAATTCAGTTATTCAAAGTTTGATAATATCAGTAAAAACACATCGGAAGGCTTCCTGAAACAATTGTTTAAAATTCATTATGCTACAACTAAAGCGGGGATGTGAGAAAATATAAAGCATATTGAGCCAAACAAAATTCTGAAAGTTTGCATATATCCATGGTGTTCCAAAGACAATATTTTTGATCCCATTGACAAATGAGCATCCGAAGAATTTTCATAACAAAATTTTCAATTCATAATGCTAAAATCGGAGGCAAAAAGTAGAAATACTTGGTACATTTGTCGCTTCACACAATTTCCAAAGTCTGTAGGCATTCGTTGCAATCCAAAGATATAAATTTTGATAATGTCAGAAAAAACACATCGGAAGACTTTCTGAAATAATTTTTTAAAATTCATTATGCTACAACTAAAGCGGGAATGTGAAAAAATATAGAGCATATTGAGCCAAATAAAATTCTGAAATATTGCATATATCCATGGTGTTCCGAAGACAATATTTTTGATCCCATTGACAAATGAGCAACCGAAGAATTTTCATAACAAAATGTTCAATTCATAATGCTACAATCAGAGCCTAAAAGTGGAAATACTTGGTACATTTGTCGCTTTACAGAATTTCCAGAGTCTATAGGTATTCGTTGCATTCCAAAGATACAAGTTTTGATAATACCAGGATATGGACTATATACCGCAATAGTCTTTTGACATAAAGATATATTATACGAGCCATTTTGAGATAAAGATATATCGTTACTTACTACGGTTATCATCCAGATGCATCCATATATATCCAGATGCAGGTTGACAGTGTATTTGTCTATTAATTCATCAAACGCGAGATGATTCTACACCATATTTTGGATTGAAAGACGACGTCGAAAATCTTTTGAAATGGACCAACAATTATCATGCAAGGAACATTTTATGATGTACAAATCTTATTATGGCAAGCGAGGAACATTTTATAATAAAGAGGAAAGGAACCAATAAAATAAATTGTCAACGGTGTAGAGTTTAAAAAAATATTTATTAGACACTGCTCAAAACTCGGCATGATAATAACAAACTTTGCCATATACATTTTCTGACACTCATTATTAGTTTTATAGAGTTTCTTTTCGAAATTTACATCGATTCACACCAATCATGATTAACAGTTCAATGTACACAATTTCATAGTTATCAAAGAAACGAAAGAATTATTTCTCAAAAAATCTTATACGAGGAACATTTAATCACGAAAGAGAAAAGAGATGGCTTTCGTTTCCGTCGTAGAGTTAAGTGTGGAAAATAAAAACTGCAGGGTTAACAATAATAAAAAATACATATTCATTTCAGCACTGTTCGAAAGTTGATTAAAAGCACTTCACTACTTTCACACCATCACTTTCTTATTATTACTGTAACCAAGAGTCGATCGAACCTAACCACGATATTTATAACCTCACAACTGTTCGTGAAAAAACATTAATATTTTCAATACTGTTTAAGCCACGAGATTCCAATTAGTCGCGATCGAAAGGGGGGGAAAAAAATATATCTTTCTTCAACCAAAGTTCCAAATTTATAATGGATATCACACATTTTTTCTAGCCTGACACAAACGAAGAATAATAGACAAGTGGCAATTAAACACGTAAAAACGTTTCAACGATTATAAGTATTATTTAACCAAACTCACACATCCCACACTGTTTTTACGAAACTTCGAACAAACTTTCAAACCTCAAAAAACAATTTAATAAATACTATTGTCACTTATCACTTATCCCGATTGATTTTTCCGAATGTTGTCACTGATTCCCGATTTTACGACGAATGCGTGTTAAAACGGTTATAAAACGGTTATTTATTAATGTTTATAACCAAACTGTTCTACACGTCCTGCACTGTTTTCATCATTTATTTTTTGAATTCCGTTTCACACAGATTCACACATTGCGCATGACTCGTTTCATTGCGCAGTTGCGTGTTGCGCATCATTATGCGCATGCACAATTGTTCACATCAAAATGATGAGACCCAACGAACACGACACAGATCACACACCTTTAATGGTATTATCACAGATACAGACACCAACCAATCAGAAACTCGAGAGGCTTCAAGAGGTCTTTGATGGTGTTATCACAGATACTGACACCAACCAATCAGAAACTCGAGAGGCTTCAAGAGGCCTTGGATGGTGTTGCATATAGACACGTCGAAATCCTTCACACAATAATAGAAAAATTGATAATTTTGACCTGTGCAAAGTTTTTTCTCAGCAATTAAGCCACCGATCATGCTGATTTTGGGCTCAATCGAAAGCATTTTTGACAATTAGTCTCCAGTCCTATTTTCGTTATATCAAACGACTCCTGAGCTTCGTAATTAAACGAAAAGTCACGCGAATTTTACCCCCGCCGCCGCGAATCGTTTTATTCAGAGAAAGTATAGACTCGGCGAGCCTCGGGCCAGCAGACGACAGAGCTGTCAATGTACTTGTCCCGAGACTCTACGGAGTCTCTTGATAAGGGAGAGACCGTAGTCTGATCTCCTCTTATTTAAACACAACCCCACTCCTCTCGTCTAAATGGCAAACTTGGATTCCGGAGCGATCCTCAAGGGGGGAAAGCGTCTCATCCCCGCTCCTTGTAGCCTGGACGGATCGGTGGAGGGAGCTGTAGGTGGTTTAAAACCCCCCCTCAACGATGATCCTAAGAATTGGAAAGAGGAATTAGGTCGAGCCAAAGCAAACAGAAGAAGAGAGGGAAATTTGCGACGAAAAAAATCTCGTTCGCAAAAAGCCCACGTCCTCGATCGAGACGACTCCTTTTCTTGTTGCAGCACGAAGGAGGGGGGAGGAGGAAAATCGGATTTAAGTAACAAAATCATAAAATAAGAAAAAAAAATTTACTCTGATGCGAATAACTTCGCGACGACGCTCCGCTCTATGAGCGAGCAATTCGAAAAAAAATTCGAGTCGTTGCAAGAATTAATCGCAACTAGCCTCGAGGGTGGTCGCCACGGAGTCAGCAACGTTGCACGTGATGCACATCAGTAGTAAGGCTATGCCAGTTCTAATCCACTTTTCACAGCAGGGTGCCTGGGTCTGGAGGGGGAAGGATCTGCGGGGGAGGGGAAGTATCTCAGGGAGCGGGGGAGTGGAGGGGGAAGTGGCGAGATGGGGATGACAATGCAACGGACCTGTTTGAACTTGTGCGGCAATGCTTAGAGAAATGCTGACGTATTGTCACTCTATCTAAGAATAGAGAATAAAAAATGATATTTATTACTGGAAGTCTTTACAAATGGTGTTTAAGCATCACACTCCCAATGATAGATTTATGTGTCCTGTTACACATTTTTGTAACCTGCAGAGTCATCATGAAGACATTTTAGTCAAATTCCACAAGAATGCTCATTCATGAGACTTTCTTTGAAAAGTCACCTTTTAGTCAAATTCCACAAGAATGCTCATTCATGAGACTTTCTTTGAAAAGTAACCTGACCTTCGCCCAGATTTTAGCTCTAGTTATTGGGAATTGCATAAGATGTCTATTTTCTTCAATAGTTACTAGCTACGTGAATGGATGATGGACCATTTCCTTTTCATCTCGCACACCTGCCTTCGAAAAAAGTAAAAATCTATGAATTTTTATCCCTCTTATTCACCCACACCTCTGGAAAAACGCGTATATAAGGGCAAACCATTTTAGGGTAGATCCAGATTTCGTCGAGACGACGTACAAGTTACATTTCGAGTCAAATCGCCTTGAATTTCAACGCATCATGTCTCTTACTGCTGATATTGCTACAGAGCAATTGCTACGTATGCAAACGTCTCTACTACGGACATTGGAACAATTTTTGGTGTGGGAATACCAATGTGACACGCTTATCGAATCATTGGAGGAACAAGTTCGATCCAAGTGGTCACGACTTGCCATCGGATATCACCACTCAGTCAGTTCGCAAATCTTACGTCTCGAATGTTTGAAGCAGACAACACGCCAATGCTTCATACATACAGGCGAAGGATTGAGTGATCATGAGTTGATATGGCGAGAAATTGACACGGCATTTTAAAATCGCTTATCAACGGGTGCCGTAATCAATCGTGATTACATCGATCCACGGAAGTTCCTGCTAGATTCGTATGAACTAGTAGCGAAACGAATGGTTGGATGTATCGAAAAATTTAACAGCATCAAAGTGAACACCGCGTTCAATGGAAAGTTCACCGTGGGCGATAAGCGTGCGAATAAAAGTATCAACACGGGAAATGTTGAACTTTTCACAACATCGGACCTGAGTGAGTGGTATCGAAAGCGCGTCGTGGAGCCAACACTAAAATCGCTCGACGAGTTCCAGGATAGTGACAGCGGCTGGACATTAGCAGCCATATCGAATTTAACCGTGAATATAAACAAGTATAATGCAATGCGTGCGGGATGTTTCATTTCATTGGCGAAACGCGTACAATTAAAGAGAGCAGTGGTAAATGTGAAATCGAAGGATAATGCGTTCTTTGGATGGGCGATGGTTGCTGCTCTCCATACAGCAGCAAAACACAGTGAACGCATATCTTCCTATCCGCATTATTCGAAGATATTCAATCTCCAAGGTATCAACTTTCCCATGACGTTGGACCAAATTGGGAAATTTGAAAAGATGAACAATCTTTCAATCAACGTCTATAGTGAGAAGAAAAACACCATTCTACCGGTTCACGTTAGCAAGGAGAAGAAAGAGACACACGTTAACTTGCTGTACGTTGAAGACGCAGTGGGATCCGAGATTGGACACTTTGCGTGGATTAAGAATCTATCCCGCCTAGTGAACTCGCAACTTAACATTAATGGACACAAAAAATTCATTTGCGATCGGTAAGTATATTTATATTCATATGCTGTAATTTTATACTTCACAATGTATAATAAATCTTTAAATAATGTTGAAAAATGATTATTTTACAGATGCCTGCACTACTTCCAATCCGTCGACAAACTGCGGTTGCATGAGTTGGATTGCGGTGTGCTTAATGATTGCGCAGTTCAATTACCAGCCGAGAACGACAAATGGTTGGAATTCACAAATGCCAATCGGAAGGAGCGTCTCCCATTCGTGGTCTACGCAGATCTTGAATGCATCCTGGAGAAAACCAGCGTTGAAGAGAGGGAGAAGAACAAGAGCCAACATCATCGTGTCTTCAGCGTTGGATATTACGTTAAGTGCTCCTACGATGATTCGCTGTCGGGATATCACGAACGCCGAGGCGAAAACTGTGTGGAATGGTTCGTAGAAGAACTTAAAAAACTGGCATTGCGAGTGGAAAAAATTTTATTAACAAACGTTCCGATGCAAGATTTGACTCCACAGGAGTGGAAAAAATTTCGGGAGGAAAAAGATTGTCATATTTGCGAGAAACCTTTTGTCGGGGGTGATGAGCGTGTTCGCGATCATTGCCACCTGACAGGGCAATTCAGAGGTCCGGCACATTCAAATTGCAATTTATACTATCAGAACTCATTTTTCATTCCAATAGTTTTTCATAATTTATCCGGTTATAACGCGCATTTTATAATAAAAGAAGTAGCAACTGCGTTCGAGGGGAAAATCGATTTGCTCCCTATAACAAAAGAAAAGTACATCTCCTTCTCGAAAACTGTTGAAACGTCCAAAGACACGCGGAAAAATATAAAATTACGTTTCATAGACTCATTTAGATTTCTGAACACAAGTCTCGATAAATTAGCATCGTTTTTAACTTCAGACAAACTCACAACTTTGAAATCACAGTTTCCCAACGTCGACGATTTTCATCTATTGACACGAAAAGGTGTCTTCCCCTACGAATACATTGACAGTTTTGAAAAGTTAGATGAATCGGAGCTTCCACCGCAGGAAGCACTTTACAGCTCTTTAACGGAGTCAACCATTTCCGAGAAGGAATATACTCATGCTAAAAATGTGTGGGAACGATTTTCAACTCGAACGCTCGGCGAATACAGCGATTTATATTTAAAGACCGACGTACTACTATTAGCCGACATCTTGAGAATTTCCGCGATACTTGCCTGAAAAGTTATGGTCTTGACCCTGCGTTTTACTATAGTCTCCCCGGATATACCTGGGATGCCATGATGAAATATACAAAGGTAAAGTTTGAATTGCTCACGGACATCGACATGGTATTATTCGTGGAGAGAGGTATTCGAGGTGGTCTCAGTCAATGCTCCAAAAGGCATGCCCGTGCCAATAATAAGTATATGGACTCATATAATCCATCTATATCATCCTCATACTTGATGTATTACGACGTTAATAATTTGTATGGATGGGCAATGAGTCAACCGCTGCCGTACGCAGATTTTGAATGGATTGACGATATCGCAAGCATCAATGTCGAATCAGTTCCATTAGATTCTGAAAACGGTTATATACTTGAGGTTGATTTAGAATATCCAGAACACTTGCACGATGCACATAGTGACTTACCGTTTTATCCAACGCATGACAAACCTCCGGGTACGCAGCAAGAAAAGCTGCTTGCAACGGTGAACGGGAAAAAACGGTACATCATACAATATCGTGCATTGCAGCAGTGTTTGCAACATGGTTTGAAAATCGCCAAAATACATAGAGTTTTGAAATTCAAGCAATCTTCCTGGCTGCAAACATACATTGATTTGAAGTAGTAGAGCTATGCCGGTTACGCCCCACCTCCCCCATGTAGGAATCTACCTTACCGACCGTCGGTAATGCAGATTTCCCACTAAACCCAAACAACCAAAGCCAAAAAAAACCCAAACGGTCGGTAATGCAGATTTCCACTAAACCCAACCAAATCTACCTTACCGACCGTCGGTAATACATATTTCCCACTAAACCCAAACAAACCCAAACAAACCCAAACAAACCCAAACCCAAACCCAAACCCAAACCCAAACAAACCCAAGCAAACCCAAACCCAAACCCAAACCCAAACCCAAACCCAAACCCAAACAAACCCAAACGTGCGGGGATTCAAAGTGCGCGCCTCAGGATCGTTAGCTATCAGGATGGCCAACTATCAGCCGCCAGCAGAGACGGCGGGGGATTCAAAGTGCGCGCCTCAGGATGGTTAGATATCAGGATAGCCAACTGTAAGGATAGTCGACTATCAGGATAGCCATCTATCAGGATAGCCAACAGCGGAGACGCTCAGGCGGGAGATTCGAACGCTATGGCGGGAAATTCAAATGCTACAGTTGCAGATTTCCCACTTAACCCAAACGTGCGGGGATTCAAAGTGCGCGCCTTAGGATGGTTAGATATCAGGATAGTCGACTATCGGAATAGCCAACAGCGGAGACGGGAGATTCGAACGCTATGGCGGGAGATTCAAACGCTACAAAGTTGGGGACGCGTGGGATAGCCGACTCAGCTAAGAGCTTCTACTTTACCGACTGAACCCAGCGTAGAATCCTTATTGATAGCGGAGACTCATCCTCGGAATAGTTAACTATTGGAATAGTTGAAGTTAACTATTGGAATAGTTGAAGTTAACTATCGGGATAGTTGAAGTTAACTTTCGGAATAGTTGAAGTTAACTATCGGGATAGTTGAAATTAACTATCGGGATAGTTGAAGTTAACTATTGGAATAGTTGAAGTTAACTATTGGGATAGTTGAAGTCAATGATTGCAATAGTTGAAGTTAACTATTGGGATAGTTGAAGTCAATGATTGGGATACACGGTTAATTATTTTTAAAATTTTTTTATTAACATTCTGAGTGATTTTTATTTACAATGTTTACATTCTCTCTTGAGTGCCGCGAATAATTTTCCCGTTGCGTGCTCTCGGCATCGCCGACACTCGGCAACTTCAGGGTCATTTCTCAGGGACTCGGGTAATTTATCCCAGGCGGCGTCTACGCTGTACGCAGCGAAGGTAATGACGAATTCCTTCGGCAGCTGAGCGATGTCGGTGGGTTCCATGGCTGAGAGAAGTCCACCGTGATGATGGTACAGCTTCAACGACCTTCCCACAGACGGGAAGGTCTTGCGAAGAAAGTTCCGCAACAGCAGGACGTTTCGAAGCGCGCAATGGGGCGAATCGTGGTGCGGGCAGTATGTCGTCTGCTTGTTCGGTGTCCTGAGCGATGGGCACGCCACCACATCACGCGCATCGAACCCGAATCCTTTCAGCCACTGCTGCTTCTGTTCACGTAGATGGCGCTCGCGTCGTGTAGAACCGATCGAAGCACGTCCCCCCACCTCGTTGTAGGGTACGTCACCAGCGCTCCAGCACAGACGATGATAGTTGCGTTCGAGCCAGAGATTCACGCTCTTGTACGTTGCTGGAAGCTCGTTCCACGGTATCGGCGGTTGGAACAGGAAGACCAGCGGCTGATCGTCCGAATTGAGCGGAGTTCTTTCACTACAAACTCGTTGTTGTCGAGATGGAAGCCTCGTGTGTCCGCCACGTACTCCATCGCGATTGACGAACGCGCCGCTCGCGGACTTTATAGGCGGATTTTGTATCCCCTCCGTCGCTCACCCCCCACTCTCCAGGAATCCCCACTCTACAGACATCCCCACTTATGGGATTGCAGTCGACAAATCGACCATGCAAGATCAGACTCGTAGTTCCCGCGGTGAAATTTGATTCGGCCCCGAGTTCGATACGAACGTCGACCGGTGCCTGCTTGAGCGCATCGTTCTCTCTCGAGCAGAAAGCAATGTCACGAAACCTATTGCGGTGACACAAACCTACCCGCGGAAAATGCGGTAACCAAACCCAACGGCTGGAAATTCAAATGCCGTGGCATAAACCCAATGGCGGGAAATGTGGTGACACAAACCCAGCGGCGGGAAATACGGTGACACAAACCCAATGGCGGGAAATTAAAATGTGGTGGCATAAACCCAATGGCTGAAATTCAAACCCAACGGCGGGAAATTCAATAGCAGTGGCACAAACCCATTAGCGAGAAATTCAAACCCACCGAAATATGGTGTCACAACCAACCCCCCATGGCTGGAAATTCAAATGCCGTGGCATAAACCCAATGGCGGGAAATGTGGTGACACAAACCCAACGGCGGGAAATGCGATGACACAAACCCAATGGCGGGAAATGTGGTGGCATAAACCCAATGGCTAAAAATTCAAACCCAACGGCGGGAAATTCAAAAGCAGTGGCACAAACCCACCGACGAGAAATGCGGTGACGCAAACCTAACGGCGGGAAATGCGGTAACCAAACCCAACTTCGGGAAATTCAAATGCCGTGGCATAAACCCAATGGCGGGAAATTCAAATGTGGTGACACTGACTCAACGGTGGGAAATGCGGTGACACAAACCCAATGGCGGGAAATTCAAATGAGGTGGCCTAAACCCAATGACTGAAAATTCAAACCCAACGGCGAGTAATTCGAAAGCAGTGGCACAAACCCATTGGCAGGAAATTCAAACCCACCGACGGGAACTGCGGTGCCACGAATCTACCGGTGAGGAAAGCAAACACATCGTGAAGAAATGCGAGGACACGAACCCACCGGCGGGAAATTTGAAAGCCAACCCATCGGCAGGAAATTTGGAGCCACCGGTGAGAAAAGCGGAGACACGAATCCATCGGCGGGAAATTCAAATGCAGATATACGAAGCCTGCGATACCCGCAGTCAGCGATCACGAAGACAGCGATCGGGATAGTCGGGAAATCCGAAGCGGAGACACGAACCCATCGGCGGGAACACAGAGACGCGAACCCAATGGCGGGGAAAATCGAATACGAAGTACGCAGTTAATTATCGGGATGGTTGAAGTTAGCTATCGGCATAGTTGAAGTTAGCTATCGGCATAGTTGAAGTTAACTACCCGGATAGTCAAAGTTAACGATAAGGATTATTGAGGTTAGGATACTCAGTGACACTCGGTTGATTACAATTTGGCTCTATTGCGGGATTCAAGATACATTCTCTTCCGAGTGGTGCAAGCAAACTCTTCCCATCCGGAACGTGTTCTCGGCATCCTGGATGAAACCTTGACAAATTCAGTCCAACCTAAGCAGACCCTACCTAATCTAGAATCATTTAAAAGCTGAGACACGAACCCCTCCCGCTGGTAGTAAAATTCATAAACTGAGACGAGAACCCTCTGACAGCATAATTCAAAATCTGAGGCTCAAACTCCCCTGGCGGCAAAATTCAAAAGCTCAGGTATGATCTCCCCCCACCCTGGTGTCAAAATTCAAAAGCTACGACAGGACCCCCACCCCTCCTCTGGTGACAAAATCCAAATGAAGAGACACCCTGGCGATTCAATTAGAGATTAGCAATATAGCCTTGCAGCAAAATTCTGAAGCGGGATTGTAAGTGACAAAATCAAGACACGGAAACACAAATTCTGCGATACCTGCAGTCGACAATCAAGATAGTCAGCGATCGGAATTCTTGAAGTGTACAATAGTGATAGTCAAAGTCAGCGATCGTGATAGTCGAAGTCAACGATCAGGATAGTCAAGGTCAGTGATCCAGGTAGTCGGAGTAAACAATCAGGCCAGTCGAAGTGTATGAGCGAAAAAGATAAAGTCGGTGATTCGAATAGTTACAGTCAACAATCAAGGTGGTGGACGAAGCCGGTGATCAGAATAGTCGGCATCAACGATCATTCACAGTCAGTGGTCCAGGTAGTCGGAGTCAACAATCAGGCGAAGTCAACGATCAAGATAGTCGAAATCGACGATCATGATAGTTGTAGTCTGCGATCGGGATACTCAAATTCAACGATCAGAACAGTCACAGTTAACAATCAAGATAGTCGAAGTCAGTAACCAGTATAGACAAAGCCGACGATCAAAATAATCAAAGTCAGTGATCGAGGTAGTCGAAGTCAGTGGTCAAGATGGTGGAAATTAGTCATCAGGATAGTTGAAGTCAACAATCAAGATAATCGAAGTGGGTGATCAGGATAGTCGAAGTCAACAATCCAGATAGTCGAAGTGGGTGAGCAGGATAGTCAACAATCAAGATAACGGAAGTCCACGATCAGAGTAGTCGAACAATCAACACAGTCGAAGTCGGTGATCAGGATTGTCAAAGAACAATTAGAATAGTCAACGTTAATGATCACGACAGTCGTTGTCAGTGATCGAGATAGTCAACGATCAGAATAGTCTCAGTTAACAATCAAGATGATCGAAATCGATGATTAGGATGGTCAAAGTCAGTAATCTAGGTAGACGAATCAGTAATCGAGATAGTTCAAGTCAACGATTAGGACAGTCAAAGCCAGTGATCAAAGTAGTTGAATTCAACAAACAGGCTCGTCGAAGTCAACAATCTAGTTAATCGAAGTCAGCGATCGAGATAGTCGAAGTCAGTGATCGAGATGGTCGAAGTTGACAATCTAGACAGTTGAAGTCGGTGATCAGGATCGTCAAAGTCAACGATCAGATTAGTTGAAGTCAACAATCAATATGGCCATAGTAAATGATCAAGATAGTTGAAGTCGGCGATTAGGATAGTCAGTCAGCGTTCGAACTAGTCGAAGTCAACGATCAGCCTAGTCGAAGTCAACGGTCAGGTTAGGCAAAGTGAACATACACGATAGTCGATATCAACAATCGAGACAGCCGAAGTCGGTGATCCGAATAATCGAAGTCGGTGATCAGGATAGGACGAGTCAACGATTAGAGTAGTCAAAATCGGTGATCAGAACAGACGGAGTCAACGATCAATGTGGTCGCAGACAACAATCAGGCTAGTCGAAGTCAACGATTTGGATAGTTGAAGTCAACAATCAAAATAGTTGAAGGCAACAATGAGGATGATCAAAATAGTCGAAGTTAGCGATCAAGATAGTCGATGTCAACAATTTAAATATTCAAAGTTCACGATTAGGATAGTCGAAGTCAGCAATAAGGATAGTCGCTAGCTATAAGCAAGTTGGTCAAAGTCAACAATCAGGATAATCAAAATCAACAATCAAGTTGGTTAAAGTCAACATTTAAAATAGTCGAAGACAACAACAATCAAGATGGTTAAAGTCGACAATCAGAAATATTCGAAGCTTACGCTTACAATAGTCGAAGTAGGCGATCGAGACAGTCGAAGTCAACAATCAAGATAGTTAAAGTGAATAGTCAAAAATAGTGGAAGTTGAAGATTTGGATGGTCGAAGTTAACGATTGAGACACGTGAAGAAAATGATCAGAATAGTCGAAATCGGCTACCCGACTGTGGAAATATTAGATTTAACCACAGTCATCAAGGTGTCATTCCTCATGGCAAATAAACTTTCTAGCCCAAATAATCCAAGTCAAGCAATCAATCCCCAAATCCTGACGGAAAACTCAAAAACGAAGACATGAACTCCGGATGGACAATTTTAACGTCGAGACATGGACTCGTGGCATGAAATTTAGAAACGAAGATGCGAAGCACGGTAAGAAATCCGAAGGCGGAGATAAGAGTCCCCAGTCGATAAGTATGCCCGTTTCCGGATAGAAATTCCTATGACCGACTCTTAATTCGAACCTCATCAAAAAGCCCCGAGATTCTTCTCGATGGTTCGATGACGGTGTCATGCGTGCTTTCTCGAAGATTCAACGATGACGCTAGAGGTGCAAGTGAAACGGAGGCTGGGAAAATCACAAGATGGCAGCCTTTAGGTTCGATGACGATATCAGAGGTGGGAGTAATGAGGGCTACAGGATGGCGGCCTACAGGTTCATCGATGACGTCGGAGTTAGGGGAACGGGGGGGTAATGGGGGTCACAAGATGACAGCCTTAAGTATCGACGATGACGTCATAGGATTCTTCTTGAATGTTCGACGTCAGGAGGTTATGAGTGGGGTCATAACATAATCACGTGAAATATTTTATTGGGGGCCTGGCACTCGTGATATGCGCATTGTAACTATTCGAGGTCAAAGATTTGTGCACGATCTCGAGATGCCCATAGCAGTGGGGATGTATAAATTTTAAACAAACACAGGTTGTGCGCCCGTCCAACAAGATTTATCAACAAAATATTCCAGAACTTTCAACGAACGGGATAGTCGAGTCGAAATCAAGATAGTCGAAGTCGGCGATCGATTTACTCGAAGTCGGTGATCAGAATAGTCTCAGTCAATAATCAAGGTGGTATTCAAAGTCGATGATCAGAATAGTCGACGTCAACGACCAGGATATTCAAAGCCGGGGATCAGAATTATCGACGACAACGATTAGGATGGTCAAAGACAGTGATCAAGGTATTCGGAGACAACAATCCGATTAGCCGAAATCAACAATCAAGATAGTCGACGATCAGTATAGGCGAAGTGAGTGATCAAGACAGTCAAAGTCAACGAAACAGTGGAGGTCAACGATCATGATAGTCGAAGTCAGCCATCGAGATAGTCGAATTCAATGATCGGGTTGAAGTCAGCGCGCTGACTTCAACTAGTCTGCGTTGATTTTGACTATTCTGATCGCTGACTACGACTAGCCTAATTGTTGACTTCGACAAGCCCAATTGTTGTCTTCGACTACCTCGAACACTGAATTTGACCTTCCTGATCGTCGACTTGAGCCACTCGATTACTCATTCGTCTACCTAAATTGCTGACTCTGAATATCCTGATCACCGATTTCGATCATCTTCATTGTTAATTGTGACTATTCTGATCGTTGACTATCTCGATCACTGACTTTGATCATACTGATGGTCGGTTTCGACTACTGTTGATCGTTCTGATCGTTGACGTTAACTATTTCGATCATTGACTTCGGCTATTTCGATCGCTGAGTTCAACTATCTTGATCGTTGACTTCTACTATCCTGATCGCCGACTTCGACTATCTTGATTGTTAACTTCGACTATGCTGATCGTTGACTTCGACTATCTCGATCGTTAACCGTGACTACCTCGGTCACTGGCTTTGATTATCTTGATGGTCGGCTTCGACTATCCTGATCACTGACTTCGACCATCTTGATTGTTAACTGTGATTGTTCTCGTCGTTGATTTAGACTATTTCGATCATTGACTTCGACTATTGTGATTGTTGACTTCGGTTATCCCAATTATTGGCTCGACTATCTTGATCATTGACTACGAATATTCCGATCGCTGACTTCAACTATCGTTATTGTGGGCTTCAATTAACCCGATCATTGAATTCGACTATCTCGATGGCTGACTTCGACTATCATGATCGTTGACCTCCACTGTTTCGTTGACTTTGACTGTCTTGATCACTCACTTCGCCTATACTGATCGTCGACTATCTTGATTGTTGATTTCGGCTAATCGGATTGTTGTCTCCGAATACCTTGATCACTGTCTTTGACCATCCTAATCGTTGTCGTCGATAATTCTGATCCCCGGCTTTGAATATCCTGGTCGTTGACGTCGACTATTCTGATCATCGACTTTGAATACCACCTTGATTATTGACTGAGACTATTCTGATCACCGACTTCGAGTAAGTCGATCGCCGACTTCGACTATCTTGATTTCGACTCGACTATCCCGTTCGTTGAAAGTTCTGGAATATTTTGTTGATAAATCTTGTTGGACGGGCGCACAACCTGTGTTTGTTTAAAATTTATACATCCCCACTGCTATGGGCATCTCGAGATCGTGCACAAATCTTTGACCTCGAATAGTTACAATGCGCATATCACGAGTGCCAGGCCCCCAATAAAATATTTCACGTGATTATGTTATGACCCCACTCATAACCTCCTGACGTCGAACATTCAAGAAGAATCCTATGACGTCATCGTCGATACTTAAGGCTGTCATCTTGTGACCCCCATTACCCCCCCGTTCCCCTAACTCCGACGTCATCGATGAACCTGTAGGCCGCCATCCTGTAGCCCTCATTACTCCCACCTCTGATATCGTCATCGAACCTAAAGGCTGCCATCTTGTGATTTTCCCAGCCTCCGTTTCACTTGCACCTCTAGCGTCATCGTTGAATCTTCGAGAAAGCACGCATGACACCGTCATCGAACCATCGAGAAGAATCTCGGGGCTTTTTGATGAGGTTCGAATTAAGAGTCGGTCATAGGAATTTCTATCCGGAAACGGGCATACTTATCGACTGGGGACTCTTATCTCCGCCTTCGGATTTCTTACCGTGCTTCGCATCTTCGTTTCTAAATTTCATGCCACGAGTCCATGTCTCGACGTTAAAATTGTCCATCCGGAGTTCATGTCTTCGTTTTTGAGTTTTCCGTCAGGATTTGGGGATTGATTGCTTGACTTGGATTATTTGGGCTAGAAAGTTTATTTGCCATGAGGAATGACACCTTGATGACTGTGGTTAAATCTAATATTTCCACAGTCGGGTAGCCGATTTCGACTATTCTGATCATTTTCTTCACGTGTCTCAATCGTTAACTTCGACCATCCAAATCTTCAACTTCCACTATTTTTGACTATTCACTTTAACTATCTTGATTGTTGACTTCGACTGTCTCGATCGCCTACTTCGACTATTGTAAGCGTAAGCTTCGAATATTTCTGATTGTCGACTTTAACCATCTTGATTGTTGTTGTCTTCGACTATTTTAAATGTTGACTTTAACCAACTTGATTGTTGATTTTGATTATCCTGATTGTTGACTTTGACCAACTTGCTTATAGCTAGCGACTATCCTTATTGCTGACTTCGACTATCCTAATCGTGAACTTTGAATATTTAAATTGTTGACATCGACTATCTTGATCGCTAACTTCGACTATTTTGATCATCCTCATTGTTGCCTTCAACTATTTTGATTGTTGACTTCAACTATCCAAATCGTTGACTTCGACTAGCCTGATTGTTGTCTGCGACCACATTGATCGTTGACTCCGTCTGTTCTGATCACCGATTTTGACTACTCTAATCGTTGACTCGTCCTATCCTGATCACCGACTTCGATTATTCGGATCACCGACTTCGGCTGTCTCGATTGTTGATATCGACTATCGTGTATGTTCACTTTGCCTAACCTGACCGTTGACTTCGACTAGGCTGATCGTTGACTTCGACTAGTTCGAACGCTGACTGACTATCCTAATCGCCGACTTCAACTATCTTGATCATTTACTATGGCCATATTGATTGTTGACTTCAACTAATCTGATCGTTGACTTTGACGATCCTGATCACCGACTTCAACTGTCTAGATTGTCAACTTCGACCATCTCGATCACTGACTTCGACTATCTCGATCGCTGACTTCGATTAACTAGATTGTTGACTTCGACGAGCCTGTTTGTTGAATTCAACTACTTTGATCACTGGCTTTGACTGTCCTAATCGTTGACTTGAACTATCTCGATTACTGATTCGTCTACCTAGATTACTGACTTTGACCATCCTAATCATCGATTTCGATCATCTTGATTGTTAACTGAGACTATTCTGATCGTTGACTATCTCGATCACTGACAACGACTGTCGTGATCATTAACGTTGACTATTCTAATTGTTCTTTGACAATCCTGATCACCGACTTCGACTGTGTTGATTGTTCGACTACTCTGATCGTGGACTTCCGTTATCTTGATTGTTGACTATCCTGCTCACCCACTTCGACTATCTGGATTGTTGACTTCGACTATCCTGATCACCCACTTCGATTATCTTGATTGTTGACTTCAACTATCCTGATGACTAATTTCCACCATCTTGACCACTGACTTCGACTACCTCGATCACTGACTTTGATTATTTTGATCGTCGGCTTTGTCTATACTGGTTACTGACTTCGACTATCTTGATTGTTAACTGTGACTGTTCTGATCGTTGAATTTGAGTATCCCGATCGCAGACTACAACTATCATGATCGTCGATTTCGACTATCTTGATCGTTGACTTCGCCTGATTGTTGACTCCGACTACCTGGACCACTGACTGTGAATGATCGTTGATGCCGACTATTCTGATCACCGGCTTCGTCCACCACCTTGATTGTTGACTGTAACTATTCGAATCACCGACTTTATCTTTTTCGCTCATACACTTCGACTGGCCTGATTGTTTACTCCGACTACCTGGATCACTGACCTTGACTATCCTGATCGTTGACTTCGACTATCACGATCGCTGACTTTGACTATCACTATTGTACACTTCAAGAATTCCGATCGCTGACTATCTTGATTGTCGACTGCAGGTATCGCAGAATTTGTGTTTCCGTGTCTTGATTTTGTCACTTACAATCCCGCTTCAGAATTTTGCTGCAAGGCTATATTGCTAATCTCTAATTGAATCGCCAGGGTGTCTCTTCATTTGGATTTTGTCACCAGAGGAGGGGTGGGGGTCCTGTCGTAGCTTTTGAATTTTGACACCAGGGTGGGGGGAGATCATACCTGAGCTTTTGAATTTTGCCGCCAGGGGAGTTTGAGCCTCAGATTTTGAATTATGCTGTCAGAGGGTTCTCGTCTCAGTTTATGAATTTTACTACCAGCGGGAGGGGTTCGTGTCTCAGCTTTTAAATGATTCTAGATTAGGTAGGGTCTGCTTAGGTTGGACTGAATTTGTCAAGGTTTCATCCAGGATGCCGAGAACACGTTCCGGATGGGAAGAGTTTGCTTGCACCACTCGGAAGAGAATGTATCTTGAATCCCGCAATAGAGCCAAATTGTAATCAACCGAGTGTCACTGAGTATCCTAACCTCAATAATCCTTATCGTTAACTTTGACTATCCGGGTAGTTAACTTCAACTATGCCGATAGCTAACTTCAACTATGCCGATAGCTAACTTCAACCATCCCGATAATTAACTGCGTACTTCGTATTCGATTTTCCCCGCCATTGGGTTCGCGTCTCTGTGTTCCCGCCGATGGGTTCGTGTCTCCGCTTCGGATTTCCCGACTATCCCGATCGCTGTCTTCGTGATCGCTGACTGCGGGTATCGCAGGCTTCGTATATCTGCATTTGAATTTCCCGCCGATGGATTCGTGTCTCCGCTTTTCTCACCGGTGGCTCCAAATTTCCTGCCGATGGGTTGGCTTTCAAATTTCCCGCCGGTGGGTTCGTGTCCTCGCATTTCTTCACGATGTGTTTGCTTTCCTCACCGGTAGATTCGTGGCACCGCAGTTCCCGTCGGTGGGTTTGAATTTCCTGCCAATGGGTTTGTGCCACTGCTTTCGAATTACTCGCCGTTGGGTTTGAATTTTCAGTCATTGGGTTTAGGCCACCTCATTTGAATTTCCCGCCATTGGGTTTGTGTCACCGCATTTCCCACCGTTGAGTCAGTGTCACCACATTTGAATTTCCCGCCATTGGGTTTATGCCACGGCATTTGAATTTCCCGAAGTTGGGTTTGGTTACCGCATTTCCCGCCGTTAGGTTTGCGTCACCGCATTTCTCGTCGGTGGGTTTGTGCCACTGCTTTTGAATTTCCCGCCGTTGGGTTTGAATTTTTAGCCATTGGGTTTATGCCACCACATTTCCCGCCATTGGGTTTGTGTCATCGCATTTCCCGCCGTTGGGTTTGTGTCACCACATTTCCCGCCATTGGGTTTATGCCACGGCATTTGAATTTCCAGCCATGGGGGGTTGGTTGTGACACCATATTTCGGTGGGTTTGAATTTCTCGCTAATGGGTTTGTGCCACTGCTATTGAATTTCCCGCCGTTGGGTTTGAATTTCAGCCATTGGGTTTATGCCACCACATTTTAATTTCCCGCCATTGGGTTTGTGTCACCGTATTTCCCGCCGCTGGGTTTGTGTCACCACATTTCCCGCCATTGGGTTTATGCCACGGCATTTGAATTTCCAGCCGTTGGGTTTGGTTACCGCATTTTCCGCGGGTAGGTTTGTGTCACCGCAATAGGTTTCGTGACATTGCTTTCTGCTCGAGAGAGAACGATGCGCTCAAGCAGGCACCGGTCGACGTTCGTATCGAACTCGGGGCCGAATCAAATTTCACCGCGGGAACTACGAGTCTGATCTTGCATGGTCGATTTGTCGACTGCAATCCCATAAGTGGGGATGTCTGTAGAGTGGGGATTCCTGGAGAGTGGGGGGTGAGCGACGGAGGGGATACAAAATCCGCCTATAAAGTCCGCGAGCGGCGCGTTCGTCAATCGCGATGGAGTACGTGGCGGACACACGAGGCTTCCATCTCGACAACAACGAGTTTGTAGTGAAAGAACTCCGCTCAATTCGGACGATCAGCCGCTGGTCTTCCTGTTCCAACCGCCGATACCGTGGAACGAGCTTCCAGCAACGTACAAGAGCGTGAATCTCTGGCTCGAACGCAACTATCATCGTCTGTGCTGGAGCGCTGGTGACGTACCCTACAACGAGGTGGGGGGACGTGCTTCGATCGGTTCTACACGACGCGAGCGCCATCTACGTGAACAGAAGCAGCAGTGGCTGAAAGGATTCGGGTTCGATGCGCGTGATGTGGTGGCGTGCCCATCGCTCAGGACACCGAACAAGCAGACGACATACTGCCCGCACCACGATTCGCCCCATTGCGCGCTTCGAAACGTCCTGCTGTTGCGGAACTTTCTTCGCAAGACCTTCCCGTCTGTGGGAAGGTCGTTGAAGCTGTACCATCATCACGGTGGACTTCTCTCAGCCATGGAACCCACCGACATCGCTCAGCTGCCGAAGGAATTCGTCATTACCTTCGCTGCGTACAGCGTAGACGCCGCCTGGGATAAATTACCCGAGTCCCTGAGAAATGACCCTGAAGTTGCCGAGTGTCGGCGATGCCGAGAGCACGCAACGGGAAAATTATTCGCGCCACTCAAGAGAGAATGTAAACATTGTAAATAAAAATCACTCAGAATGTTAATAAAAAAATAAAAAATGTTAATAAAAAAATTTTTTAAATAATTAACCGTTTATCCCAATCATTGACTTCAACTATCCCAATAGTTAACTTCAACTATTCCAATAGTTAACTTCAACTATCCCGCTAGTTAATTTCAACTATCCCGATAGTTAAATTCAACTATTCCGAAAGTTAACTTCAACTATCCCGATAGCTAACTTCAACTATTCCAATAGTTAACTTCAACTATTCCAATAGTTAACTATTCCGAGGATGAGTCTCCGCTATCAATAAGGATTCTACGCTGGGTTCAGTCGGTAAAGTAGAAGCTCTTAGCTGAGTCGGCTATCCCACGCGTCCCCAACTTTGTAGCGTTTGAATCTCCCGCCATAGCGTTCGAATCTCCCGCCTGAGCGTCTCCGCTGTTGGGGCGACTCGGCATCGCTCGCTCACTCTTATACCCAAGCCCAGGGGGGGGGGGATATCCCCACCACTCGAAGCTTCTGGAAGGGGATTCCCCTCGGTCCTCGATGGGGATTCACCATACAGGCTCTATAGAGGCACCTATGCACCACCCACCCAACACACATGTCGGTATGGTAGGGACCTACTATGCCGGCATTTCATGGCAGAAATCGGCCATACCGACGGTCGGTAAGGTAGAAATCAACAATCCTGCTGCACACTCTCCGATATCACAGACCCCGCGGAGTCGCGCCATTGGGCACCAAGAGTATCTGTGTCTAAGCTAAAAAGGTTCGTGTCTGAGCTAATAAGTTTCGTGTCTGAGCTGAAAAGGTTCGTGTCTGAGCTAGCCTTTTTGAACTTCCCTGCCAGAAGTGTTGGTAACTTTTGAATATCCCGCCAGTTGGTTAGGGTATGTTTGGGTTTGGTTGGGTTTGGGTTTGTTTGGGTTTGGGTTTGTTTGGGTTTGTTTGGGTTTGGGTTTGTTTGGGTTTGGCAAAAAAAAATTTGCATTACCGACGTTTGGGTTTGTTTGTGTTTAGTGGGAAATCTGCATTACCTGCGGTCGGTAAGGTAGATTCCTACATGGGGGAGGTGGGGCGTAACCGGCATAGCTCTACTACTATTTGAATACTCAGTTTCGTACACGTGCGAAAAATGATTTTGAAAAAAATCTATTCAAATTGATGGATAATGCAGTTTTTGGAAAAACTGTGGAAGATGTTCATAGCCACGTACAAGTCAAATTGTTAACGGAATGGGCAGGCCGATATGGAGCAGAGGCTATGATCGCAAAACCCAACTTTCACAGTCGAAGTATCTTTGCAGAAAATTTAATCGCTGTAGAGTTGCGAAATCTTCAAGTCAAGTTTAATAAACCAATATATGTGGGCATGTCGATTTTAGACATCTAAAAAAAACTTGTCTATATGCGTTTCACCACGAATTCATGACTCCAATGTATGGAAATAAGAGTAAAGTGATGTATACAGATTCTGATAGTTTAATTTACCATATTGAATGTGACGATGTGTATAAGGACATGAAATGCAATCTCGACAAATATGACACCAGTGACTACCCCCATGACAATGTATATGGTATACCGCTTGAAAACAAAAAGGTCCCTGGTCTCATGAAGGATGAGAACAACGGGGCCATAATGACCGAATTCGTTGGACTTAGATCGAAAATGTATGCGACGCGAGTTGAGGGGAAGAAAGATGTTAAAAAAGCGAAAGGTGTAAAGAGTAATGTTGTTGCGAGAACCATACAATTTGAAGATTGTGTGGAGTGTCTCGATGAGCAGATTGAAATGAAGCGATGCCAATCATCGATTCGATCGACATTACATAATGTCTATACCATAACAGAGACAAAAATCGCTCTAAGTCCACACGATGACAAGCGGTATATTATACCTGGAACGTTAGACACGTTGCCATGGGGTCATTACAGTATTCCCAAATGTTCGGAAGGAATGGAAACGTAGAGAATTGTAAACCAAGAGCGCGTACGTATGTGTATGAGAGAGAGAGAGAGAGAGAGAGAGAGAGAGAGAGATAACATTTTTTTCAATATTTGTACATTTGATGTGAAATAAAAAGAATCTTTTTGTGAAACTCATCGATGACAAGCGGTATATTATACCTGGAACGGTAGATACGTTACCATGGGGTTATTACAGTATTCCCAAATGTTCGGAAGCAATGGAAACGTGGAGAATTGTAAACCAAGAGCGCGTACGTATATGTATGAGAGAGAGAGAGAGAGAACATTTTTCTTCAATATTTGTACATTTGATGTGAAATAAAAAGAATCTTTTTTGTGAAACTCATTGTGTCCATCCTTTTTTTTCCTTCTACCTGCTTTCCAGGGCTATGCAGAGACCTGCTTGGATATGTCGGGAGGGTCATAAAAATAAACCAGACATTCTTTTCCTCTTCTTTATTGTTCACAAATCATCCTTACTTATCCAACTATTATGTGTATTGTCGAAACCTAGCCATTTCACAAGCAACTGACTACCACGCTTCTTCAAGACTATTTCAATGAGATATATGTCAGGATATTTAACTCGAAGTAACTCTTGTTCGTAGAAGCTATCTGCAATGGGCTCATCTTGATGATCTTTTATGTTGTATGTAACAGGGGTAGTTTTTCTTACTCGATATATTGTGAAAATTTCCGTTGTCTAGTTTGCTGTATAACCTTTCTCAAATACATTCTTAAATTTACTAATGCGTACTTTATCGCCGATTTTAAATTTCGCAAGTTTTCCCACCTCAGTTCTATTGAAAACATCACGTAGTATTTGTTTTTCATTCGTAACATTAACATTTTTCAGCTTCATCTTAATGGTATGATATATAGTATCATTATATTTAGTAATTAACATATCGAGAATATCGATCCATTTCCAGTTTCCGCGAAAACTGAATTGAATCCACATTTTATTCTTAAGTGTACGATTGAAGCGCTCACAAATTGATGCTTTTAAATTACTATATGTAGAATACAAGTGTATATTATTCTTTTTCATCAAAGCCTTAAAGTCTGTATTATAAAACTCTTTTCCTCGATCGACGTGAAGGTTTTTCGGTATGCGTCCTTTGCTGAGAATTGACTCCATTGCAGCGGTGACATCTTCCCCACTCTTACTCTTCAATGGTTTGGCCCAGGCGAATTTCGAAAATATATCGATGACGGTGAGGAGAAATTTATGCTTGGAGTTGTGTTGTGCATATGCAGACATATCTACAAGATCAGCTTGCCACGTCTCATCCAGGCCGCGTATATCCACGTGTCGACGTGGATAATTTCGCCGAGCTGGCTTATGCAACTCCTCCACCACAGCACGTTTCATTTCACTCATTATTTCTCCCCCGCAACGCTTTTTATCATAGATTGAAGATAGTTGTTTGAAGGCTTTTTCCGCTTCTCACCGATTTTGACATCTTTTAAAAGTCTGACGTCACCGTTGAGATCCTTGATCGCACTTTTCAAATTGTCTATTTCAGCACGGAGGTTGGTGAGATCAACTTTTACACGCTTTTCAAGAGCCGTTATATTCGATTCAAAAAATTGTTTCGTTGAATCACGTAGTAAGACCGTGTTATGATTAGTCCCACCGATAAACGAACGGAGGTTTACAGCATCATCATCTTTTATCGGCGAACCAACATTGACCAGCCGTTTTCCTTCCAAATCATAATCACCGTCTGCTGTAGTCTTAAATCCAGCACCTGGTTTACCGGGAGGACCCGCACCACCTCTATTCAATTGGCGTCCGAACACATCGACGGTCATGTTGTGAATGCGTGAAAAAAAAGAGCTCGCACATGTTAATAAATGATTTTAGCTTCACGTAATTCCTCAATAACACCGGCACACAAAAAAAAGTGGTCTGTACATTTGACCAGACCCACCTACCTATATGTATTTCGACGCGCTGAATCCGAATTTGAGGTCCGTTTTGTTCGTACACCCTCAAAATTTTGAGCAAATTGCAAAAAATCGCTAGAAATGGCTAAAAATTGCGAAAAATCGCAGTTATTAAGATGAAAAAAATTTTATGGAACTGGATCGAGTATGATTTTTATGTAGTTGATCCGCTGAATCTGAATCTGAAGTTTATTTGGCCCATTAACCCTCCAAAATTGGAGCAAATTGCGAAAACTCGAAAAAAATTGCAAACAAGCGCGAAAAATTGCAGTTATGGAGATGAAAAAAATGTTGTGGACCTGGATCGAGTATGATTTTCATGTAGTTCGATCCGCTGAATCTGAATCTGAAGTTCATTTGGCCCGTTAACCCTCCAAAATTTGAGTAAATTGCGAACAACCGAAAAAAATTGCAGTTATAAAAATTAAAAAAAAATATTAAACACGATTATATATGTTTCTTGTATATTTTGATGCATGGAATACAAGTTTAGAATCTAATAATTTCAAACATTCATAAATCTATAAAAAATCGTGAAAAATAGCATATAAAGAGAAGGTAGGAAACGATCTTCATGGATTTCAAACTGTTCTTCGTTTGTATCGAACTCTTTTGTCTTCAAATGACTCACGCAGCGGGTTCCTTTTTAGTTTCCTATTTTCTCTCGGTATTTCTCTTTTTAGCGTCCAGCAAAAATCTGCCATCATGTTGATATTCTAATTTCCTTGATACCTACTAGTAGGTAAACAGAGCGGATTCTAACGCAGGTCCTCCGAGGGGGGTGCGGGGACGGGGGAACAGCGGGGGTGACGTCACGCGGGGAAGGGACCTAGGTAGCGGGGTCAGTGGGGGGGGGGGGGCAAGTCGGGATGGAGGGGAAGAGGATCTAAGGTGAGGGGTGTGTGGGAAGAAGGGGGAAGGGATTTAGAGACTCATAAGTTGGAGAGAGATGATGAGATGGGAAGGATAGTGAGTGGGAAAGAGATGGTGAGATGGGAAGGATAGTGAGTGTGAAAGAGATAGTGAGATGTTAAACATAGTGAGTAGAAGAGAGATGGTTCTATGTGAAGGATAGTGAGTGAGAGAGAGACACTTAGATATAAGGTGTAGTAAGTGGAAGAGAGATGGTTACATGTAGAAGAACAGTTTAGCGGGAAAGAGATGGTGAGATGGGAAGAATAGTGAGTGTGAAAGAGATGGTGAAATGTTAAGCATAGTGAGTGGGAGAGAAAGATACTTAAATGTAAGGTGTAGTAAGTGGAAGAGAGATGGGTACATGTAGAAGAATAGTGAGTGGGAGAGAGATGGTTAGATATAAGGGATTGTAAGTAGGAGAGATGGTCCGATGTGAAGGATAATGAGTGAGAGTGGAACGGATAGATGTATGGGATGGTAAGTGTGAGAGAGATAGTTGGATGTAAAAGAACGGTGAGTGGGAAAGATGGTTACATGAATGGGATAGTAGGTGGGGGAGAGATAGCTATATGTAAGAAGAACAGTGAGTGCGAGACAGGTGGTTAAATATAAAGCAAGGTAAGTGGGAGGGAGATAGGTAGATAGGAAGGATAGCGTATATATGCCCTTATTTAATAATTAGAGGAAGCGTCTAAGCAAGGGCGGTAACACCAATAATTTTTTTTTATCATAAGTAAAATGCATGCTGTCAAAGGGAAGAGGTGGATCTTGAAATTTTCATCAGATGAGCAGTTTATAAGTTGACGTCGAGATGGATAGATGTGCCAGCATGTATACAGTCCACCCAATGAAAAATCCATTGGATTTGACTAAAAATGAACTTGCATCAATTCCTAAAGCTTTGCTTATAAAATATTATGGCAAATTTGTTACTATTCTGTGGGATCGTTTACCAGAGCATTTGCAATGTGATAATGAAATACAGTCATATTGTAGATGTTATGATCATTTTAATCCACCATGGGAGGTGGATCACGTTGATACCACTGGACCTATGCGTCGAGATTGTAAAGAATGTCACATGATGGAACAACTAGTGCATATGTATGCGATTCAACGCACCAAGGATCCCCGCGAATTGACAACACGCGAACTTCAGATTATATCACCAACTGCATTTAAAAAATATTTTAGTGAATTCACAGATATTCTTTGGGATCGTTTACCAAAATATTACCAATGTGACAGTGAAATTATATCATATCGTCGATGTTATGAACATCTGAATACATCTTCAATGAGCGATCACGTCGATGCTCCCATACCCCAACGTCGAAATTGTTGGCAATGTCAGGAAAAGCGTGTTTGAACCTGTTTAGTGTGATCATAGAGTAGGGAGATTGAGTAAAGGGGAGGGGGGAGGGGGGGGGGTAACGTGTTTCAACTTGTTCAGGATGCACGCTGCATTGGATGACGTAACCACGAAGATTGGCTGCAAGTAACGTGTTGGAACACGTTAGGTTTAGGGTGTCTGGATGGGGTGGGGATAGAAAATCATCGAGAAGGAATCCAGTGCATCATTCGACAACAGTGCGAGCTCCAAGTCAGACGCAAACTTCGAAACTTACTTAAAAACCTTCATTACTCTGAAAAAAATACTGTGAAAAATGGCTTTCGATATGGTCAACAAAGTCGCCACGTTGGAAGGTTACAACACAAAAAAATTGAACGAACTGGAACTTGAGAAAGATTATCCGATCTACGATATACGAGTTTTGCAAACCAAATTTGGAAAAAGATATCTGGCCGACATCATGGGTGAATTCACAGTTTTTCTACCATCGAGGATTGTGAAACTTTTCGATCAAAACGAGAACGTATTCAAGGAGATGTTGGATGCTGCACATCAAAAACACCTCTACATGGAATATTTTGGTGGAGACTGGAACAAAATCGAGTTCAAGTGCCTTCAAAACTCTTCGTTGCAAAAAAATGAAAAATATTGTGAAAATAAAAATAAATTAAAAATAATTATAAAAATGTAATGTATGATGATCATCGATGTACAAAACTGTAATGTGAGAAGAGAGGAAGATTGGTGTGTTCAATAAATAAAAAAGAAAAACAATGTATACTTTAAAAATGTCGTTTTTATTGAAAAATTCCCCTGTTACATAGTGCATGATAGACAAACAACCAACTTTTTAGAGATTTCACATTGGCCATGGCACAGTTATATTTCGAATCGAGGGGGTGGTGGTGGGGACAATCAGGACGAATTTTCGGCAACTTCCGCAGCGATGGACAGTCCAGAGTCTCCATGTCGACAATTTCTGTTGCTACATCCAAGAAGCTCGATAACCATAAGGACTTCTCGCATCCTTTCACGTATACGGCATGAGCGTGTTGTAAGATGATGTGGATGATCGGTTTCACTGCATCGTATGGTATACTGCCGTAATCCCATGGCAGTCCGTGGAAATTGCGTTGCAACCATTTGTTTGTCGTTTTGTATCTGGCTGGTAGAGTGTTCCATGCGTATGGCGGTTTGAAGAAAAACGTTAGAGGCTCTGCATTTTTGTCGTTGACTCGAACAATTGATATTTCTTTGAGAACAAATTCATCGCCTGGTCCCTTGAAGCCTTGTAGATCGACGATGAAGTCCATCTCGACTGATGCTCAGTGAGATCACTAACAAGATTTTATACCATTTTTCTGACCCCACCACTTATGGGATTGTATTCCACAATACGATCATGTAAAATAAGGCAGTATGCACATGTATGTGCTGGAATATTCGCTTTTGTTTCAAATTCGAGACGTACATCCACCGGGCCAGACTTAAGGGAATCATTTTGTTTTGAGCAATCGATCACAACAAGCGGCGCATATTTTAGAAATTCCGTCTTGTTCAACCACGGCTCAGCCTCCTTGTTGTAGTACATGGATTGGAAGTTTGTGTACATATCATACAGTAGTGCATATTGATTTTGTTGTATATTCAAATTCATGTTGCCATAGGGATAACATTGTGAATTTAAGTACAATTTTACATCGGTTACGTTACAATGATCGAAGCGACTCACATTCTTTTGTTTGTTATTTTTTCGATCTGTTTGAAATGCAAGAATAACATATCGTGGCTTTTCAAGCTGTGTAGAAGTCTTGACAGACCATACATGTTTAGAGGTGGCAGGCAGCATCGGGTATTCATACAGTTCCCACGTACGGAAACTTATGGGAATTGGTGTGTCTTTAGCGATAAACTTTAGAAGCTGAATTTTTCGTTGATCCGCCACGGTCACATATGGTACAAGCCATTCTATTTTCAGTAATACAAGCCTGTAATCTTCAACAGCCGTCTGTATAATGGCGTTGTCATCGGTCCGCGATCTCGTCAAAATCAACTCGTGCTTCGCGTTCACTATAATTTTTCGATAATCTTCGGCAAAGCCTAGCAGCATACTCAGTGGTATGCAGACATCAAAGTTACCCGATACATCCACGATCTGCTTCGTTTCATCAACATCCAGCCAACCAGTGTTTTCAAGCATGGCGCTTCTGGCTGGAGTTAGAGATGTGTAACCCTTAATGAGGCTCGTAATACCTACATTCTTATTACGGTCGATTTCGATGGCATTGAGTTCATAGCGGACTTCATCGAATAAATGGCATATAGCATTATTAACGAGACTTGTTGCAGCTAGCGGCGTACCATCGTTCTTCGTTAGTTTTCCACAAATGTGGATAGAACTTTTGCTTGGCAATATTGATAGATCTTGATGCTGGATTGAAATACGTATTTCATCACTGTTGTTGTAGGTTGATGATGCATATGGTTGATGAGCGTGAACCTCATAGTGTATGATGGATTCATCGAAGATGACAGGTGTTTGAATATTTACGATTTCTTCCTCCATTGCACGCAGCAGATGCACAAAGCACAAAGCAAATAATTCCTTACTCGCGTATTCCACGAACTCTGAGACCTAAATTCTTTAAAAGTAACAGGTTTTGAGGTGTTAGCACTGTGGGCGTCGGTCGGTGACTGGTTTCTCGACTCCATGATAGTTTATTATAAGATATTCTGTTATAGATTATGCCCATTAGGATTTTATATGTAATCGTACAGTGATGACTTCACCACGAAAATTTACTAAATCCCCGTCCTGATCCACAATACGGAGCTGTATGTTATCAATTGTCCGGCTCGTGATTGGTAGGTAAATGACGTGTGATGGCACTTCAATGATTTTATATCCAGGAGGTACAGATGGAAAAAATTCATGAATTGTATGAGCTTTTTTACCATTAATGTATGCACCAGTGGTAATGTTACATTCAACACGTAAGGCGTTTACTTTAAGAATGGCTACAGGTAGATCAGATGCATGTCTTTTATTTGCTTCTAAAAGGCATGGTTTAAATCCCAGTAGATGTCCGATTGAATCAATAGGTGTAAAAAGAATAGGATAATCACACTCGATTTCACTGCGCAGAGTATTATTATTCGGCTTAAGCTTGATTTTTATGTTTTTGCGTGATAATTCTGCTTGTAAGTACTTCTCAATATCCTGTATTTCATAACTGCCCGTTGGTATTATTACTACTTCCTTCCCCACGTAAAATTTATTGTTGCCAACGTCTATATTGGGAATAGAATTAAATGTCAATAGCTCAACGAGACCAAGCGTATAACTCTTATGAGGTAAGAGTTCAATGGGAGGAAAAAATTGCGCCTCAAGTATGGAGGATGATCCAGATATGGTCAATGTTAGACTATCATCCATGATGCTGGTGAATTGTTAACTAAACTCACAATTCTACAATTCACGTTTATATAGTGTATATTTGTCTCGACGATTTAACTGTCCACAAAGAAACTTGAGACACAGGTGTCCACATTCTATCGTATCGTATTCTTGATACCTTTTATAATTATAATTTACGCTACCAGCATCGAAATAGTTCATGAGTTCGGATGGGGGTAAAAGATTACCAAAACTATCAAAGTAGAAAATTTTTTGTCCGACTTTTTTATATGCTACCCAATGTGTGCCAGGGCCCACATCTTCATCCAAATTCACGATTCCCGATTCATGCTTGAGGGGTCCACTTGCAGGTAATGTATCACGCATGTAAACCCCACGAAAATGTGAAATTTTCATGATTTTTACATATTTCAATAGATCGATATCGGTGAGAGCTCGATGTGGTAGCGTTATTATACGTTTTTTGACCCGATGTGAAGGCCTAAACCCTGCTTATACGGTTTCAAATGTAAACCTTTACCCAAAGCAATGGCCTCAATCGTTTTATTATGGCGCTTATTCTCTACCAATTCTTCTTTAGCCGCTTGCGCGGCATTCACAGCATTGGCTATTGCAGCAGCACCACCAGACAAAGCACCAGCAGCGCTGAGCCCTGCAAAGATGGGTATGAGGAAGGGCAATAAACCACCAATTTTCCGGGGCACAGGTAGAATTCGAGGAGTGCGTACTTTGACACCCTTTACGCTCGCACGAGCACCTTTCAACGCAGACATGATGACTTTACGAGGATTATCGCTTCGCATCATCGCTTTCCTTGCAGCACCAATGACTTTTTTCAAGCTAACACTTTTTTGTGGCTTCATCTTTTTCACCGACTTCATACCCAAGCCAAATCTTGTTTTCGCCTTCATGATATTTGTCACAGCCCAAGCACTCGCTCTCTCGCCAATACTAGCGTCTTTGGACGTAACCCGTTGCCAAGCTTGGTCAGCCAACACTTTATCAGCTAAATGTCTCTCTTTTAGATTTTCCCGATTTTTTGAATATGCGATATCATGTACTCTGCATGCAGCGTCCAATGGGTTTATTCCAGGATCACCACGGGCAAGTCGTTTGACCAATTTTGTGCCAGGTCCACAATATTGATAGCCAGGAAGATGCAATTCGACGGGAAGACTGTTAATTAGACCATTGACCAAACCTTTACCAGATTTATCATATACGATCATCACCGTAGAGAGATTGATACTCGACTGATCTTCCCTCACGTTATAAAGTAGTATTTATATGGTGGTTCGTTTAGTCGCATTCGAGATGGTGTTCAAGAAACAAGTTTCAGGAGGTCAACTCCCTATAATAAATTTTGATAAATTTGTAGGTGATGGTGGAAAAAAGACACAAAAGCGTCATGGCAACCTATTGCCAGATAGCATACGCGCCGTGTTTTGTGGTCCATCAAATTGTGGAAAAACTAATGCATTACTCACACTGCTAATACATCCAAATGGCTTGAGATTTGAGAACATTTATCTCTATTCGAAGTCGCTGAAGCAGCCAAAGTACAGATTGCTCGAACAATTACTTGAATCAGTAGATGGAGTTGAATATTATCCATTCAACGAGCATGAACAAGTCGTATCACCAAGTGACGCCCGCTCGAACTCCATATTCATCTTTGATGATATAGCATGTGAAAAACAGGATAATGTGAGAGCATTTTTTTCTATGGGAAGACATGAGATTGTCGACAGTTTTTATCTTTGTCAGACATATACTCGTATCCCGAAACATCTCGTAAGAGATAATGCAAATTTCGTGGTACTATTCAAACAGGACGATATGAATCTTAAACATGTATACAACGACCATGTAAATACGGATATGACTTATGCGTGTTTCAAAAATATGTGCATGGAGTGCTGGAAGTCTGACAAATATGGATTCATTACGATTGACAAGGACAGTGAAATGAATGAGGGTAGATACAGAAGAGGTTTTGATTCCTTTTTAACCGTCTATGATAAATGAGTGTTCATTATTAAAAAAAGTGACAGTCTGAGGTCTGACTTACTGGTGGCAACATGAAGGGCGAACAACTTTTGAAAGAAAAAGACATATTGTGTCAACTTACTAAGGCGAGTGATGCAATCCGACGAAAACATCGAATGTTAAAGATTGATAGAGACAATGTGGAGCAGAAAATGCAGGATGTATTTAAACCGATAGTAGGCCCATTAGAGAAATTAGTTTCATATAAAAAGAATGTGAACCCAGAAATTAAAGATGAAAAAGGTGATATCAAAAAGGAGGAGAAAGACGATCGACATATTGAAGAAACTCAAGAAGACCCGCTGCAAGGCACTTCTTTTAATAAGGCTCACGATAAGGCATTTATTGATCAAAATTATGATGATGATGATGTTGATGTTGGTGATATGTTGAATGATAATGTTGATGATGATGATGATGACGATGATGATGATAAATCATCTGGAGATGTTGATGAATTAATACGCGAATGTGTGGGACTACTACGTAGAAATAAAAAAACAACCTTGGATGTCTCATATGGAGTACGAAACTTAGCTGGTGATAAATTGATGATTGGTGATTCACCGATTCATTTCGGAATTAATCATATTCGTGTCGGAGGTCGAAATTATCCGAAATCTATCGGATTAGCTGAGTTGTTGTTCAAAAAAGTGCCAAAGTTTAAATATTTCACCCCAAACGATTTGGAAAATTATGCTAAAATTGTCATTGCTACAAATGCTCACAAAAAATGTTATAAACGTAATGGTGCAATACGTCACAATAAAAGTTATAAATTTAAAAATTACATATCGAACATAATAACAAAAAATAGTGGTAGTGAGCATATGGGTGAAGGAATACCGCAGTATAAAGTGGCAAGAAAAAACACCTCTTTCGAGTATGTTCATTGGGATGATCCGAATGAGCTAGTGGATCGTCTTCGTTTACTGCTTGCATCGCAAGCTGCTGGTAACTCCTCCCATTCCAACGAAATCATATCAATTATTGAGGAACTCCGTGAAGCTGAAATCATTTATTAACATGTGCGAGCTCTTTTTTTTCACGCATTCACAACATGACCGTCGATGTGTTCGGACGCCAATTGAATAGAGATGGTGCGGGTCCTCCCGGTAAACCAGGTACTGGATTTAAGACTACAGCAGACGGTGATTATGATTTGGAAGGAAAACGGCTGGTCAATGTTGGTTCGCCGATAAAAGATGATGATGCTGTAAACCTCCGTTCGTTTATCGGTGGGACTAATCATAACACGGTCTTACTACGTGATTCAACGAAACAATTTTTTGAATCGAATATAACGGCTCTTGAAAAGCGTGTAAAAGTTGATCTCACCAACCTCCGTGCTGAAATAGACAATTTGAAAAGTGCGATCAAGGATCTCAACGGTGACGTCAGACTTTTAAAAGATGTCAAAATCGGTGAGAAGCGGAAAAAGCCTTCAAACAACTATCTTGAATCTATGATAAAAAGCGTTGCGGGGGAGAAATAATGAGTGAAAAGAAACGTGCTGTGGTGGAGGAGTTGCATAAGCCAGCTCGGCGAAATTATCCACGTCGACATGTGGATATACGCGGCCTGGATGAGACGTGGCAAGCTGATCTTGTAGATATGTCTGCATATGCACAACACAACTCCAAGCATAAATTTCTCCTCACCGTCATCGATATATTTTCGAAATTCGCCTGGGCCAAACCATTGAAGTCGAAGAGTGGAAAAGATGTCACCGCTGCAATGGAGTCAATTCTCAGCAAAGGACGCGTACCGAAAAACCTCCACGTCGATCGGGGAAAAGAGTTTTATAATACGAACTTTAAGGCGTTGATGAAAAGGAATAATATACACTTGTATTCTACATATAGCAATTTAAAAGCATCAATTTGTGAGCGCTTCAATCGTACACTTAAGAATAAAATGTGGATTCAATTCAGTTTTCGCGGAAGCTGGAAATGGATTGATATTCTTGATATGTTAATTACTAAATATAATGATACTGTACATCATACTATTAAAATGAAGCCGAAAAATGTTAATGCTACGAATGAAAAACAAATACTGCATAATGTTTTCAATAGAACTGAGGTGTTGGGAAAACTGCCGAAATTCAAAATTGGAGATAAAGTACGCATCAGTAAATTCAAGAATGTATTTGAAAAGGGCTATACACCGAACTGGACAACTGAAATATTTACAATTTATCGAGTGAGAAACACTAACCCCATAACATATAATCTAAAAGATCATCAAGAAGAGCCTATTGCTGGTGGTTTCTACGAGCAAGAGATACTCAATGTTAAATATCCCGATATGTATCTCATAGAAAAAGTGTTGAAGAAACGTGGCAACAAGTTACTGGTGAAATGGTTGGGGTTTAATAATACTCATAATAGTTGGATAAATAAAAATGATTTGTGACCAATAAATTGTAAACGAACAAAGCGTTGAGTTTTTTTTCTTTAATCCCCTTACCCAAGTGACTACAGGTCAACTTCTTTCACTGCATGTCTCAACAGATTTGAACTTGTATCAGGTAGAAAAAAGGATCAAACACATAGGGTATAGAGACGGTATTTTATTTATTATTTTTTCAAAAGTGTGCAGACAAATGGTTATATTTACACCATTCATCTCACATGGAAAATGTACAGAAAAATGCTTATATTATACCGCTTATCTGACATCATACGAAAAATGTATAGAGAAATAGCTTATATTTACACCATTCATCTCACTTCACATGAAAAATATACAGAAAAAATGCTTATATGTACAACATTCAACTCATTTAACATGAAAAAATGTACAAATTTCTCTCTCATATTGACAATATGTTGCGTTGGTGACGTTTTTTTCACATTGGTATTCTATAATGCCCCCATGGTAACGTTTCTACGGTTTCAGGTATGATATACCGCTTATCGTCGTAGGGACTCAGAGCAACTTTGGTCTCAGAAATTGTATACACCTCGTGTAATACAGATCTGATGCATGATTGTTTTCGAGTCATTTCGATCTCTTTTTTTAAACATTGCATATAATCATGAAACGTGATGGTTTTTGTTACCACGCTATTTTTAACACCCTTAACCTTCTTCGTATCCTTTTTTCCTTCAACTCGTGACGCATACATTTTTGCTCTGAGCCCAACGAACTCAATCATAATCGCCCCATTGTTTTCATCTTTCATGAGCCCTGGAACTTTCTTGTTAACAAGCGGTATACCATACATATTGTCAATTGTATAGTCGCTCGTATCAAACTTATGAATGTGCTGTTGCATATCATGATATACATCCTCGCAGTGGATGTGATAAATGAGACTATCGGTATCTGTATACATAACTTTACACCGGTCACCATAGAGTGGCATCATAAAATCGTGGTGAAATTCGTACAAGCACGTTTTTGAAATATCAAGTATCGCCATACCCACGTATATTGGTTTGTTAAATTTTATCTCAAGCTTGCGCAATTCTATAGCAATTAAGTTTTCTGAGAATACACTGCGACTATGGAAATTGGGCTTCGCGATCATTGCTTCTGCGCCATACCTGCCGTCCCATCGCATTAAAAATTTGACAATCACATGGTTACGCACATTCTCCATCGTTTTTCCAAACACTGCGTTATTCATTAATTTATATAAATTTTTCTCAAAATCATTTTTAGCGTTCATCCTAAACCGTGTATTTAGCTCGATGTAACTACGTAACCATGGAGACTGTGTAAACTCCAATATTCTATGAATTTTGGAGAGTTGAAGTCCATGGCGCAGACATTGCTGCAAGGTACGGTAATGTATAATGTAACGCTTTTTGTTGTGCAGTGTTGCAAGCAATTTCTCTTGTCGTTTGCCAGGAGGTTTCTCGTGGGTTGGGCAAAACGGTAAGTCTACGTGCAAATCATGCAATTGCTGAGGATACTCTAAATCTATCTCAAGAATGTAACCCTTTGGTGAATCCAGCGGAATAGACTGTACATCGAAATTGGAAACGTCTTCGAACCATCGAAAATCGGAATAGGGTAGAGGTTGACTCATAGCCCATCCGTATAAATTATTGACATCATAATACATTAAATATGAGGATGGTTTCGATGGATCATGTGTCTCCATATATTTATTATTGGCACACGCATATCTATTTGAGCATTGGCTTAGGCCGCCGCGTATACCTCTCTCCACGAATAATACCATATCGATGTCAGTGAGCAGTTCAAATTTAATTTTTGTATGCTTTAACATCGCATCCCAGGTGTATCCGGGGAGAGTGTAATAATATGCAGGGTCAAGACCATAACTCTGCTGACATGTATCCCGAAAGTTTTCAAATACGTCTGCCAATAATAAAATATCTGTCTTTAAATACAAATCGCTATATTGGCCAAGCGTTTGAATGGAAAACCGCTCCCAGACTCTTTGTGCGTGAGCGTACTCAGTCTCACTTATGGTACTATCAATCAAGGAACTATAAAATGAATCTTGACTTGGTAAGCAAGTGTCTTCCAATTTATCAATGTTATCGATGTATTCATATGGGAAAACACCTTTTCGAGTCAATAGATTAAAATCGTCTGATGCTATATTCTGAAATTGTGATTTTACAATTTTAAGTTTATCTTTTGTCAGGAATGAAGCTAGTTTATCGAGACTGGTATTAAGAAATTTGAATGAATCTATAAACCGAAGTTTGACACGATTTGAATTTTTTTTGTTAGGGCTTCCTTCATGCCCAACGGTCTTAGTAAAAGAAATATATTTTTCTTTTGTTATAGGAAGTACATCGATTTTCCCTTCAAACGCTGTGGCTACATCCTTGATTATAAAATGAGCATCGTAGCCAGATAAATTGTGAAATACTACTGGTATAAAAAATGATTGTTTATAATTTAAGTTACAATTTGAATGTGCGGCGCCTCTATAATGCCCAGTCAAGTGACAATGATCGCGAGCGCGTATATCTCCTCGTTCAAACGGTTTTTCGCAAATATGACAGTGGGTAGCATTTCGAAATTTCACCCAATCATTTAACGTTAACTGTTCCATGGCACGATTATTTTTTAAAATGTCCTCCACACGAAACGCTAAATTTTTCATCTCCTCGACGAACCACGATACACAATCGGCACTGCGGCGAAAAGAATATCCCGAAAGGGACTCGTCATACGCACAACTTACGTAGTATCCAATACTAAAGACTTCATGATGCTGGTGTCGATTTTTTTCAGCCATTAGTCCTCCAGTTTTTGACAAAACACATTCAAGGTCGGCGTATACGATGAATGGTAGACGCTCCTTGTGATGAAAATTCTGAAACTCCAGACACTTTTCCGTCTCGGATGGTAGTTGGATCGCACAATCATTAATTTGCCCGCAGTCCACCTCATGCGATTGCAATTTTTCACTCGTTCCGAAGTAATGTAAACACCTGCAACATAAGAATTTACTTAAGATTCGAGGTCCTATATGTTTCAGAGGGATATAATTATATATATTTATAAATTTATTTATTTACCGATCGCAAATGTATTTCCTCTTTTTGCTGTTGGTTAGTTGTGAGCTCACGAGGCGTGATAGATCTTTGATCCACGCGTAGTGTCCTTCATTCTTTCCATAAAAATCATCGATGTACAGTAGGTTGACATGTCTTTCCTTTTTATGGTTACTGACGCGCGCAGGTAAAATTTTTTCACCCTTCAAATAATACACATTTATTGAGAGGTTGTTTAATACTTCAAATTTTGGAATTTTATCCAAAGTCATAGGAAAGACAATTCCATCGCAATTCAACACCGTTGAATAATGCGGATATGAAGACTCTCGCGCACTGTCACGTTGAGCTGGGTGGAGAGCGGCGACTACGGCCCATGCAAAACATGCCTGGTCCCGAGATCGAACGTTTACAACTGCTCTTTTGAGCTTTATGTGCTCCGGCAATACAATATGACATCCTGCACTCATCGGGTTATATTTGTTAATATTAACCGTTAAGTTCAGTATTCGAGACAATGACCACCCACTATCCTGTTCTTGACATTCCTCGAGCAATGTTAACGTTGGCTCGACTACTTGTTGCTCATACCAATCTCTCAAATTGGTCGTTTCGAATAGTTCACAGTTTCGCGTATTGATACTTTTGTTCATCCGTTTATCACTCGCTACAAACTCGCCATTAAACATAGTGTTCACTTTTAAACTATTATACTTTTTAATAGAGTTTCTAACTTGCTCAATCACAATTTTACAAGCGTCTTGAAGGAACTGACGGGGTTCAACATGATTATAATTAATTACCGCGCCGGTTAATACGCGATTCTCGAATGCGCTGTCCATTTCACACCAGCTCAATCTATTATCACTAGAACCTGTACCTGTATAAACAAATCGTTGATGTGTGATATGTTTCAAACCTTCCAATCTAGCGATTTGAGCTATCAATTCATTTTGTAGTCCAGTTATCAATCGTGGACGTTTAATTCGCGCTTGCTCGTTCAACTCATTTCGCGACTCTAGTATTAATCGCGGAGGTTTAGTTCGCGCTTGTTTATTCAACGATTTAATAAGTTCTTCACACTTTTCTTTCCACACATTGTATTCGTTAACTGAACTTATAAGCGCGGCTTCTTCGTGCAATTGTTGTTCCTCTGGGCTGATGTTAGGCATGGTGAAGGATAAACATAGATGTATACAGCTAGACGACTCGACTTAAAATGTGAAAATTTTCGTTGGTCTTGCTAGCAAAACCCAGTTTTGAATTAATATATATTGCTCCAGAGACTTCAGAGTGCGTCTCATCTAAACAGTGACAGGTCCAGACCTGACTCAGTAGGTGTATTGGGAGACACTCAGCTGGATTGAAAGACACATTCTCGCTGCTACATGGTGATTTGGCGGATGTTCACATTTCAATCATTATTGCTGTTTTTTTTTTAGTTTGACGAAGTACATTTGCAGTACAAGGAGAAAAAAATGTATTGACTGCTTTAGGATTTTTTCGGAGAAGGAGGGTGGACAAGGTGCAAAGCAGCTATTTTCACACCCACCTGCAGTCAGTGTCACAATTAAGATTTTCAAACGACTCGGTGGGTATACATTCGGACCCGAACGCATTCGAATTGAAAGAGACACTTTTTGGTATATGCTGACCAATTGGATTTCTACATTTCAACCTTTATTGCTGTCTTTATCCAAAGGGGTTTCCAGCAAAGGAAGAAAAAAATACACATTTACGCCGTCGTCTTTTAGCGAGGTCCTTACATTCTCATGGGTATATGGGGACAGATGTTGGCATTTCAATCACTAGTGCTATTTTTTTTTTTATTTTTTTTTTTTTATCCTAAAGAAATACATTCATCGTACAAGAAGAAAAAAAATATGTATTTGCTGCCTTAGGTTTTTTCGAAGAAGGAGGGTGGACAAGGTGCAAAGCAGCTTTTTTCTCACCCACCTACAGTCAATGTCGCAATTGAGATTTTCAAATGACTCGGTGGGTATACATCCGGACCCGAACGCATCCAAAATGAAAGAGACACATTTTTTTTTTTGGTATATGCTGACTAACTAGATGTCTACATTTGAAACCTTATTACCGTCTCTTCATCCATTGAAGTACATTTTCAGGAAGTAAAAAAATATACATTGACTACCTTCGTCTTCTTGGCGAAGTTCGTGGAGAATAGAGCAGGTACAACGCAGCTATGACCTACAGACAATGTCATCATTGTGATCCCAAATGGCTCACTGGGTGCAAAGAGAAACTTGGTTGGAGTGAAAAAAGGACGCATGCTCGCTGCTGTATGCTGACCGATCTGGTGCCTACATTTCAACCTTTATTGCTGTCTTTTAATCTTGGGAGGTTACATTTTCGAAACAGGAAGTGGAAAAAAGTGTATTGCTTTAGCGTTTTTCCACGAAACCGTTGGAATGGTAGAGGGGTGCAGGACAACTATCGTCTCACTGACCAACAGAAGATGTCACAGTTCAAATTTTCCAAGGGTTGAGAGCAAATCACTGTAGTGTGTGTAAAAGTTCAATTTTGATTTTCGAAATGGCGCAAGTTCATGAAGATACTGCAAACAATATCGATGATGAAGTTATGGAGATATTGGACGATGTTGAGGAATGGTTGGATGATATGATTGTGGAAGAGCCGTTTAATGAAAATGAAGATACGAACAATGATGGTGGTTATGTTAGTGATTTTGATACCGATGAGGTGAAGAAAACAGTGAAAAGACTTACACCGGCGCAGTTGGAAAATCTCAATAAAACTTCGAAGTATTGTAAAAGTGTATATTATTATATAACCGATTATGGTCGGAAACTCTGCACGATATGCACTGTGGAAGATAGCGACACGATTGTTCCGCTTAGATTGATTAAAAAACACAAGACACAGCAGTTCGAGGCAATGTCGATTAAGTATTGCGACTCATGCAATTCACCGCTATGTCAAATTATCGCACAATCGGAATGCTCAAAATGTACCTTCTGATGGGAGAATTACGGTGAGTACATATTTTGAAATACTATAAATGATGAAAATAGTTATCAAGTCATAAAAATATTAATTGACAATTGTTTTTTTTCTTGTCTGTTACAGAGGCAGGCATCCAGATGGTTTACATCAGGATACATCTTGATTCCATATTATTGTAAAATAGCAAAAATCCCCTCCCGGGGAAAAAAAAACCTGGACAAGTACATTGGTGGTCCCTCGTTTCCCTATGATATCACAAAAAATCAAAACCCCACTTAATTTTTTTTTTTTGATGTTTACTAATTTTATTCATATCCCGGACGGAAACCAACTATATAGATCACGAAATATCCGGCCAAAAAACCAGACTTCATAATAAATGTTACTTTGAATTTATTTCCACAGAACAAAACAAGAATCAAAACATTAAAAAATCAGCGTTATCAAGATGAGAAAAACACCTCTTGTAATTGGTGTGTGAGAAGTATCAATAGTCTAGAAAAAAAATGAAAAAAGGTCGACATCTAAGTTACGTGCAGCAGTAAAATTTATGATATCAGTACTAGGACAAGTATTTCTTTGGTGACTGAGAAGATATCAATATGGACGTACCGGCAAAGTATGGCATGCAGTTGATGCATTGCTTCTGGGATCTCCTAAGTCAAGTAGCTACTTTTGTTTTGGCTATGGTGCGACCAATGTTGCCAAATAGCATTTACTTATATGACCTAATGAAACAACATTGCCTGTGTCGTGGCTAAAATAACGAAAAACAAGCAGGAACAGGAAGTTTCACATAAGATCCCGTGCTTTTGTAATGTAAAAAAAAAAACTTTATGTCTGTACATGATAGCACAGTTTTGTTTGATTGGTAATAATTTGATGAACGTTTACCACCGTACGTTGAGCGTATACGCACAGAGTACTTGTCCGGCCCATAACTTTTTATTATATATTATACATATTTTATTATATTATTATAAATTTCTGACGGTGAAAAGCAACGCATGCAACGAAAAGCACCTCCAATTTGATTTTCACTTGAATGAGCAATTTTTATAAAAAATTATGGACCGGACAAGTACTCTGTGCGTATACGCTCAACGTACGGTGGTAAACGTTCATCAAATTATTACCAATCAAACAAAACTGTGCTATCATGTACAGACATAAATTAAAGTTTTTTTTTTTACATTACAAAAGCACGGGATCTTATGTGAAACTTCCTGTTCCTGCTTGTTTTTCGTTATTTTAGCCACGGCACAGGCAATGTTGTTTCATTAGGTCATATAAGTAAATGCTATTTGGCAACATTGGTCGCGCCATAGCCAAAACAAAAGTAGCTACTTGACTTAGGAGATCCCAGAAGCAATGCATCAACTGCATGCCATACTTTGCCGGTACGTCCATATTGATATCTTCTCAGTCACCAAAGAAATACTTGTCCTAGTACTGATATCATAAATTTTACTGCTGCACGTAACTTAGATGTCGACCTTTTTTCATTTTTTTTCTAGACTATTGATACTTCTCACACACCAATTACAAGAGGTGTTTTTCTCATCTTGATAACGCTGATTTTTTAATGTTTTGATTCTTGTTTTGTTCTGTGGAAATAAATTCAAAGTAACATTTATTATGAAGTCTGGTTTTTTGGCCGGATATTTCGTGATCTATATAGTTGGTTTCCGTCCGGGATATGAATAAAATTAGTAAACATCAAAAAAAAAAAATTAAGTGGGGTTTTGATTTTTTGTGATATCATAGGGAAACGAGGGACCACCAATGTACTTGTCCAGGTTTTTTTTTCCCCGGGAGGGGATTTTTGCTATTTGATATCACTTCTTTTTTCTATAGTATTTTCATATATTTCGCTTTATATAGACTCTAATAGAGTCTGTATATAACAAAAAAAGTTACAACGTGTTTGCATCATTACATCATCGATTTATTTCAATGTCAGGAATCAGTACTGCTCACACTACTAATTCGACATAAAAGAGAATGAGACAGATTTTCTACCATAAATTAATTGTTACTGAGGTTGTTTAAATATAGGAGCGTTTCGTTTCTCTGATAAGAAAAAAAGTTATAATGTTTTCAAAAGAGTTAACTACACACTCGAAGTATTTTCGAGATGTTAGTAATTCGTTGATAGGTTATTATTCGATTATAGCTTGGCAGGAAGGTGTTATAGAAGAGACCTCAAAGTACCAGTTTTTCCCCAAGGAAAAAATTCAGAAAATTAAATACTTTATCATTAGCTTTCAAGTTGTGTATTAGAATAACGCATTCAGGGGCGAAATGGCAGCGAGGATATTAGCAATTTCGGTCTAAGCTATAAATAGATAATTATAGAACTATACTGTCAGGAGCCTCAGAATTATTATTCTTTCAAAGATGAAATGTCGGAAGAATATGATGCATCATCCTTGACTTACAAATTGTTTTATAAAACATAGAAAAAAATTAGATTAAAAAAAAATTCGGCCGAAGTACTTGACGAATGTTTTTTCACTTAATTTATATAATGTATCGGTCATGGTGACAACCTCGCCAAGTACTTCGGCCGAAATTCTTTTTCATCTAATTTTTTTTCATTTGCAATCTTTTTTTGCTTCGGACTCTTATTGATACAGAGTTTTTATTTTCATTCTGGTTGGTTAAACAACTGCATTTTCGAACTTGATTCTTTTCTCTATCAACATTCAACATTATTTGAAGATTTTATGTCACACAATAACGCCTCCCGTACTTGGCCACATATATTTTAGTATAGCTCAATTTATTTTATTACTTTTTGCGAAACCCAACCTTAGATTTTCGCGAGGATTAACTCATTTTGTTTTGTGTGATTTGAATTTATTTGATACATTTTTTGAGAGTGGTCACTTTTCTTACTTTTTGATAGGATTTGATTTTCTCAGGGATTTTTGCGAGAAATGTGTTTGCAGTGTATGTATATTCGTGGAAAAATATGGGAACGGCGGTCAACAAATGTACTTGTCCAGGTTTTTCCCGCGAGGGGGATTTTTATGCATGATATGATTCGTTTTTTCTCTTTCTTTTCAAACATCTCGCTTTGTATAGATTAGAAAAAGGTTATATCGGGAAATTATCACTTTTTCATTTCCAAACCCTGACCCCTTCTACTTTGAGTCAGGTTTTTTCCCCATGAAATAAAGGGACACGTGTTTTGGAATTTTCAATTTGGCATTTTTTTTATTCTCGAGCCAGTCAAATTTTTTTGACATTTCGCTTTACCTTTCTGGAATCAGGCTAAAATAAGTCGGGAACTTGGAGTCTGATACAAAGATTTACAAAGCTTTTGAGGGCAAGATTAGAGCAGTCAGAACTTTTCCATAGAATTTGTAGCTATTTGAATTTGTGTTGATCAAAGAAAAATATTAAACAGCAGTATCTCCTTGTTATATTTGTAGATTTGTGGTAAAAAATATTACGCTTATTTCAGCTTGTTGATAAAAATGGAGCGACTTTTTTCGAAATTTTTCATTTTTGATTAATGACAAAATAAAAAACCAGTTTGATGTATGTTTAGAGAAAACATATTGAATCTATTGTGAAAAAAATTCACGCATTTTTTCATTCTTATTTTTATTAACAAGGTGGAATCAATATTCTCATTGAATATAGAAAAGTTCAAATAGTATGTTATGGGAACTCCAAAACAATATATTGAACAAAGCGGACAAACTCAGATCAGGATCGTACCCAAAAGAATGAAATGAAGCTTTGAGCAAATTTTGATACCATCAAAACCAGAGCGACTGTAGAGGAAAGCCTTTGGAATAAAATTTTTTCAATTTATTATGCCATAATCGGAGCTAGGAAGTGGAAATACTTAGCACACATGTCTCCTCTTCACAAAATGTTCAAAGTTTGTAGATATCGGCTACATTCCAATGATACAAATTTTGATACTATCAAAAGAAGAAGAGCACCCGAAGACTTTCTAAAACAACTTTTTAAATTTATTATGCCACAACTAAAGTGGAAATGTGAAAAAACATAGTGCACTTTAAGCCCAATAAAGTTCAGAAAATTTGGATGTATCTATTGCGTTCCGAGGATAGAAATTTTAATCCCATCCAAAAATGAACAGCCGAAGACTTTTTGTAATAAATTTTTCAATTCATAATGCACAATCAGAGACAGAAAGTGGAAATACTTGGTGCACATGTCGCTTCACAAAATATTAAAAGTTTGTAGGTATCGGCTACATTCCCATGATACAAATTTTGATATTTCTAACAATAATGGCCGTGAAAGCTTCAAAACTAGAACTTACAGATATTTTAATATTATCTTTGAATTTTGAAAAGTTCAGAAAGTATGTTATGGATATTTTAAAACAATAAATTCAACAAAGCGGGCAATCTTATATCAGTACTATGCCCAAGAAAATGGATCGAGTTGAGTTGTACCTGTTGCATCCGTAGAGCAAATCTTTTTGAAAATATTTTTCAATTCGTTATGCCACAATAGAAGCCAAAAAGTAGAAATACTGAGCACACAAGTTGCTCCAGGAAATTTCCAAAGTTTGTAAGTATACGTTGCGTTCCAATGAAACAAATTTTTATACTTCCAGAAAAAAAGGAACCAAAGACTTTCTGACAATTTTTTTGATTAATCATGCTACAACTTAAACATTAGGCTCAATAAAGTTTATGAATTTTGCATGTAGCCATTACTTTTCGAAGCCAAATTTAAATCCCATCCAAAAATGAGCAACTGAAGAATTTTCATAATAAAATTTTCAAGTCCTACTAATGCCACTATTCGAACCAAAAAGTGGAAATATTGGGCACACTTGTCACTTCACAGATATTTCAAAGTCTGTACGTATCTGTTGCAATTCAATGATACAAATGTTGATAATATCAGTAAAAACACATCAGAAGACTTTCTGAAACAATTTTTCAAAATTTATTATGCTACAACTAAAGTGGGGAAGTGAAAAAATATAGCTCAAAAGAGCCGAATGAAATTCTAAAATTTTGCATATATTCATGGTGTTCCGAAGACAATAATTTTGATCCCGCTGACAAATGAGCAACCGCAGAATTTTCATAACAAAATGTTAAATTCATAATGCTACAATCAGAGCCAAAAAGTGGAAATACTTGGTACATTTGTCGCTTCACAGAATTTCCAGAGTCTATAGGTATTCGTTGCATTCCAAAGATACAAATTTTGATAATACCAGGATATGGAGTATATACCGCCATAGTCTTTTGACATAAAGATATATTATACGAGCCATTTTGACATAAAGATATATCGTTACTTACTACGGTTATCATCCAGATGCATCCATATATATCCAGATGCAGGTTGACAGTGTATTTGTCTATTAATTCATCAAACGCGAGATGATTCTAGACCATATTTTGGATAGAAAAACGACGTCGAAAATCTTTTGAAATGGACCAACAATTATCATGCAAGGAACATTTTATGATGTACAAATCTTATTATGGCAAGCGAGGAACATTTTATAATAAAGAGGAAAGGAACCAATAAAATAAATTGTCAACGGTGTAGAGTTAAAAAAAATATTTATTAGACACTGCTCAAAACTCGGCATGATAATAACAAACTTTGCCATATACATTATTTTGACACTCATTATTAGTTTTATAGAGTTTCTTTTCTAAATTTACATCAATTCACACCAATCATGATTAACAGTTCAATGTACACCATTTCATAGTTATCAAAGAAACGAAAAGAATAATTTCTCAAGAAATCTTATACGAGGAACATTTAATCACGAAAGAGAAAAGAGATCGCTTTCGTTTCCGTCGTAGAGTTAAGTGTGGAAAATAAAAACTGCAGGGTTAACAATAATAAAAAATACATATTCATTTCGGCACTGTTCGAAAGTTGATTAAAAGCACTTCACTACTTTCACACCATCACTTTCTTATTATTACTGTAACCAAGAGTCGATCGAACCTAACCACGATATTTATAACCTCACAACTGTTCGTGAAAAAACATGAATATTTTCAATACTGTTTAAGCCACGAGATTCCAATTAGTCGCGATCGAAAGGGGGAAAAAAAATATATCTTTCTTCAACCAAAGTTCCAAATTTATAATGGATATCACACATTTTTTCTAGCCTGACACAAACGAAGAATAATAGACAAGTGGCGATTAAACACGTAAAAACGTTTCAACGATTATAAGTATTATTTAACCAAACTCACACATCCCACACTGTTTTTACGAAACTTCGATCAAACTTTCAAACCTCAAAAAACAATTTAATAAATACTATATTGTCACTTATCACTTATCCCGATTGATTTTTCTGAATTTTGTCACTGATTCCCGATTTTACGACGAATGCGCGTTAAAACGGTTATTTATTACTGTTTATAACCAAACTGTTCCACACGTCCTGGACTGTTTTCATCATTTATTTTTTGAATTCCGTTTCACACAGATTCACACATTGCGCATGACTCGTTTCATTGCGCAGTTGCGTGTTGCGCATCATTATGCGCATGCGCACTTGTTCACATCAAAATGAGACCCAACGAACACGACCACAGATCACACACCTTTAATGGTATTATCACAGATACAGACACCAACCAATCAGAAACTCGAGAGGCTTCAAGAGGTCTTTAATGGTGTTATCACAGATACAGACACCAACCAATCAGAAACTCGAGAGGCTTCAAGAGGCCTTTGATGGTGTTGTATACAGACACGTCGAAATTCTTCACACAATGATAGAAAAATTGATAATTTTGACCTGTGCAAAGTTTTTTCTCAGCAATTACGCCACCGATCATGCTGATTTTGGGCTCAATCGAAAGCATTTTTGACAATTAGTCTCCAGTCCTATTTTCGTTATATCAAACGACTCCTGAGCTTCGTAATTAAACGAAAAGACATGCGAATTTTACCCCCACCGCCGCGAATCGTTTTATTCAGAGAAAGTATAGACTCGGCGAGCCTCGGGCCAGCAGACGACAGAGCTGTCAATGTACTTGTCCCGAGACTCTACCGAGTCTCTTGATACCAACCAAAGTTCCAAATTTATAATGGATATCACACATTTTCTAGCCTGACACGAAGAATAATAGACAAGTGGCGAATAAACACGTAAAAACGTTTTAACGATACAAGTATTATTAATCAAACTCACACATCCCGCACTATTTTTACGAAACTCCGATTAAACTTTAATTATCGCTGATGACGTTTTTCCAATAATCTCGACACTTAGTCCAAGTGCCCGTCAAATCATTATTGTTTAACTAAACTCACACATCCCGCACTGTTTTTACAAAACTTCGATCAAACTTTCAAAAATATAACCAAACTCTTCCAAACGTCCTGCACTGTTTTCATTATTTATTTTTTGAATTCCGTTTCATCATACAGATTCACACATTGAGCATGACTCGTTTCAATGCGCAGTTGCGTGTTGCGCATCATTATGCGCATGCGCACTTGTTCGTCAAAATGATGAGACCCAACGAACACGACCACAGATCACACACCTTTAATGGTTTATCACAGATACAGACACCAACCAATCAAAAACTCGAGAGGCTTCAAGAGGCCTTTGATGGTGTTATCACAGATACAGACACCAACCAATCAGAAACTCGAGAGGCTTCAAGAGGCCTTTGATGGTGTTGTATACAGACACGTCAAAAATCCTTCACACAATGATAGAAAAATGGGTAATTTTGACCTGTGCAAAGTTTTTTCTCAGCAATTACGCCACCAATCATGCTAATCTTAGGCTCAATCGATAGAGAATTTCAAAATTAGTCTCCAGTTCAATTTTCAAAGCATCAAATGGCTCCTGAGCTTCGTAATTAAACGAAAACGCATGTCAATTTTACCCCCACCACCGCGAATCGTTTTATTCAGAGAAAGTATAGACTCGGCGAGCTCGGGCCAGCAGACGACAGAGCTGTCAATGTACTTGTCCCGAGACTCTACCGAGTCTCTTGATTCCATATTAAATTAATGTATTTCGTATTTTGATATTTTATTGTATAACTATTTTATTTTAAATGTATTATAAATGTTGAAATGAAAACAAATGTGTAGAACTTTGTTCTAATATTATTAAATAAGAGTACTTAATAAAGTTAAATAAGAGTTAGTAATTATTATTCAATAAGAGAATTATTATTAAATAAGATCATACGCGATCCTAACTATCTATCCATCTCTTTCTCACTCACTGTTCTTTTACATCTAACTATTTCTCTCACACTTACTATCCCTTACGTCTAACCATCTCTCCCACTCACTGTTTTTTCAACATGTAACTATCTCTATTCCACTCACTATACCTTACATCAAAGTGTCTCTCTCCCACTCCCCATTCTTCACATAGGATCGTCTCTCTTCTACTCACCATGTTCAGCATCTCACCATCTCTCTCCAACTCACTATCCTTTCCATCTCTTCATCTCTTTCCCATTCACTATCCTTTCGATCTCCATCTTTTTTTCACTCATCATTTTTCCTATCTCACCATCTCTCTCTAACTTATGAGACCCTAAATGCCTTCCCCTTCTTCCCACACACCCCTCCATCTAGACCTGCACTCTGTTTAACATCTCACTATCTCTTTCACACTCACTATCCTTTCTATCTCACCATCTCTTTCACACTCACTATCCTCCCCATCTCACCATCTCTCTCCAACTTATGAATCTCTAAATCCCTTCCCCCTTCTTCCTACACACCCCTCACCCTAGATCCTCTTCCCCCCCCCCCACTGGCCCCGCTACCTAGGTCCCTTCCCCGCGTGACGTCACCCCCGCTGTTCCCCCGTCCCCGCACCCCCCTCGGAGGACCTGCGTTAGAATCCGCTCTGTTTACCTACTCCTACTATATAGAGAGTATACTATTACAAGAAGTAACTCCCATCTATGTAATAAAAGCTCTGATTCGTTTTGTTACATTTGTGGGGAATATCAATTGGCTTTTGCCAATTGATATTCTCCACCGCAGACCGTTTTCTGATAAATTAAAAAAAATTTATGAAGAATGCTTTGGTATCCAAATTACTAATTGGGATACGGCTTGGATTCCACATACTGCTTGTGGTCGATGTAACATTATGTTAACCCGATGGGAAAAAAGCAAAAAGCAGGAAAACTTGAAATTCACAATACCAATGATATGGTCTTCACCAACAAGTCCACAAAACTGTTATTTTTGTATGACTGATATTACCGGTTTTTCCTCGAATACTAGGAACAAAATCCAATACGCCAATGTTTCATCAGCTGTTATGCCGCAGAAAACAGTGGTCGTGGATAAAATTGTAACTGCTGAAGAGATAGATGTGGAAAAAGAAGAAATGCAAGTTGACGAGGTCTCCGAAGAAGAAAGTTCCGAGGATGAAGAATACTTGCCAGTTGGGAAAACAAAAGATCCTGAAACATTTAGCCGAGAAGAACTCAATGATCTTGTGCGAGACTTAGGATTACCTAAAGATGGAGCTGAATATCTAGCGGCAACACTGAAAAAAAAAAATTTGTTGGCTAAAGGAGTATCAGCTTACTTTCATCGAAATAGACAAGAGGAGTTCTGGCAATTTTCACGAACGACGATGAGCAATCAGTGGTATACTGTTCGAATGTTAAAGGTTTGGTTGATGAATTAAAACCGAACACGTATAGAGACGATGAGTGAAGACTCTTTATTGATTCATCAACAAGAAGTCTCAAAGCTGTCTTGCTTCATGATGGAAATACATATGCGCCAATTCCAATAGTTCATTCGACTAAACTAAAAGAGACTTACGAAAATTTATAGATTGTATTGGATAAAATAAAGTATTCGGAACATCAATGGAAAGTTTGTGGTGATCTAAAAATTACAACACTACTTTTAGGTTAACAATCGGGGTTTACAAAATATCCCTGCTTTTTATGTTTGTGGGATAGTAGGGACAGAAAAAATCACTATGTTAAGAAAGAATGGTCAACGAGAGCAAAATTTGATCCAGGTACTCACAATGTTATACGAACACCATTGATTGATCCTTCTAAATATTTGCTACCACCACTGCATATTAAGCTGGGTCTCATAAAACAGTATGTCAAAGCTCTGGACAAAGATGGCGATTGTTTCCAGTACTTAGGAGAAAAGTTTCCCGCGATAAGTGATGCGAAGTTAAAAGAGGGAATTTTCGATGGACCCCAAATTCGGACTTTATTTGAGGACGCAAATTTCGTTGAAAGAATGAACGACAATGAGAGAGCAGCTTGGGTAAGTTTTAAAAATGTGTCACAAAACTTTTTGGGAAATAATAAAAGTGAGAATTACAAGACTTTAGTTGAAGAGTTGCTGGAAAATTACAAAAATTTGGGTTGCTTGATGAATCTTAAATTGCACTTTCTACATTCTCACCTCGAATATTTTCCTGAAAATCTTGGAAACTACAGTGAAGAACAAGGAGAACGATTTCATCAAGACATAAGTGAAATGGAGAGTAGGTATCAAGGAAATTGGAATATCAACATGATGGCAGATTTTTGCTGGACGCTAAAAAGAGAAATACCGAGAGAAAATAGGAAACGAAAAAGGAACCCGCTGCGTGAGTCATTTGAAGATAAAAGAGTTCGATACAAACGAAGAACAGTTTGAAATCCATGAAGATCGTTTCCTACCTTCTCTTTATATGCTATTTTTCACGATTTTTTATAGATTTATGAATGTTTGAAATTATTGGATTCTAAATTTGTATTCCATCCCTAGAAAAAATTTACAATCGGCTCAACATAGGTCAAGTGTGGTCCAGTGTTGGCCAATGTTGAGCCGATTGTAAATTTTTTCTAGGGATGCATCAAAATATACAAGAAACACATATAATCGTGTTTAATAAATTTTTATTTATTTTTATAACTGCAATTTTTTTTGGTTTTTCGCAATTTACTCAAATTTTGGAGGGTTAATGGGCCAAATAAACTTCAGATTCAGATTCAGCGGATCGAACTACATGAAAATCATACTCTATCCAGGTCCACAAAATTTGTTTCATCTCCATAACTGCAGTTTTTCGCGATTTTTTGCAATTTTTTTCAGTTTTTCGCAATTTACTCCAATTTTAGGGGGTTAATGGGCCAAATAAACTTCAGATTCAGATTCAGCGGATCAACTACATAAAAATCATACTCAATCCAGTTCCATAAAATTTTTTTCATCTTAATAACTGCAATTTTTCGCAATTTTTAGCCATTTTTAGCAGTTTTTTACAATTTACTCAAAATTTTGAGGGTGTACGAACCAAACGGACCTCAGATTCGGATTCAGCGCGTCGAAATACATATAGGTAGGTGGGTCTGGTCAAATGTACAGACCACTTTTTTTTTGTGTGCCGGTGTAATTGATATAATCTCGTTGGAATGGGAGGAGTTCCCGGCAGCTTGTGATGCGAGTAGTAGACGAAGACGATCCACTAGTTCATTCGGATCATCCCAATAAACATAGTCGAAAGAGATATTTTTTCGTGCCACCTTATACGTGGGCACACCACCACCACCACCTTTATGCCCGCCATTTTGCTCCAGTATTTTCGATATATAATTTTTAAATTTATAAGATTTATCATGGCGTATTGCACCATTACATTTATAATATTTTCTATGAACATTCGTAGCAATAACAATTTTCGAGTAATCCTCCAAATCGTTTGGTGTTACATATTTCAACTCAGGATCTTTTTTGAACAACAACTCAACCAAGCCAATACGTTTCGAATACTTTTTGTCTCCAACATGAATATGATCATCGGCGAACTGAATCGGTGAGTTACCGATCATTAATTTATCATTTGCAAGATTTCGTACTCCATACATGACATCCAGTCTTGTTTTTTTATTGCTACGCAGCAGTCCCAGATATTCATGTATCAAATAGAAAAAATTCCCTCCCGGGGGAAAAAAACCTGTTATGTTATGTTAAGTTATGGGCCGGACAAGTACTCTGTGCGTATACGCTCAACGTACGGTGGTAAACGTTCATCAAATTATTACCAATCAAACAAAACTGTGCTATCATGTACAGACATAAATTAAAGTTTTTTTTTTAACATTACAAAAGCATGGGATCTTATGCGAAACTTCCTGTTCCTGCTTGTTTTTCGTTATTTTAGCCACGGCGCGAGCAATGTTGTTTCATTAGGTCATATAAGTAAATACTATTTGGCAACATTGGTCGCGCCATAGCCAAAACAAAAGTAGCTACTCGACTTAGGAGATCCCAGAAGCAATGCACCAACTGCATGCCCTACGTGGCCGGTACATCCATATTGATATCTTCTCAGTCACCAAAGAAATGCTTGTCCTAGTACTGATATCATAAATTTTACTGCTGCACATAACTTAGATGGTGACATTTTTCATTTTTTTCTAGACTATTGATACTTCTTACACACCAATTATAAGTGGCATTTTTCTCATCTTGATAACGCTGATTTTTTAATGTTTTGATTCTTGTTTTGTTCTGTGGAAATAAATTCAAAGTAACATTTATTGTGAAGTCTGGTTTTTTGGCCGGATACTTTGTGATTTATATGGTTGGTTTCCCTCCGGGATATGAATAAAATTAGTAAAGATTTAAAAAAAAAAAATTAAGTGGGGTTTTGGATTTTTTGTGATATCATAGGGAAACGAGGGACCACCAATGTACTTGTCCAGGTTTTTTTCCCCCGGGAGGGAATTTTTGCTATTTGATATCACTTCTTTTTTCTATAGTATTTCCATATATTTCGCTTTATATAAACTCCAATAGAGTATGTATATAACAAAAAAAACTTACAAGGTGTTTGCATCATTACATCATCGATTTATTTCAATGTCAGGAATGAGTACTGCTCACACTACTAATTCGACATAAGAGAATGAGACAGATTTTCTACCATAAATTCATTGTTATTGAGGTTATTTAAATATAGCAGCGTTTCGTTCCTGTGATAAGAAAAAAGTTATAACGTTTTCAAAAGAGTTAACTACAGACTCGAAGTATTTTCGAGATGTTAGTAATTCGTTGATAGGTTATTATTCGATTACAGCTTATCAGGAAAGTGTTATAGAAGAGATCCAAAGTACCAGTTTTTCCGCAAGGCAAAATTTCAGAAAATTAAATACTTTATCATTAGCTTTCAAGTTGTGTATTAGAATAAGGCATTTATGGGCGAAAAGGCAGCGAGGATATTAGCAATTTCGGTCTAAGCTATAAATAGATAATTATATTTAACTTTACTGTCAGGAGCCTCAGAATTATTATTCTTTGAAAGATGAAATGACGGAAGAATATGATGCATCGTCCTTGACTTACAAATTGTGTTATAAAACATAGAAAAAAATTAGATTAAAAAAAAATTCGGCCGAAGTACTTGACGAATGTTCTTTCACTTAATTTACATAATGTATCGGTCATGGTGACAACCTCGCCAAGTACTTCGACCGAAATTCTTTTTCATCTAATTTTTTTTCGTTTGCAATCTTTTTTTGCTTCAGACTCTTATTGATACAGAGTTGTTATTTTCATTCTGGTAGGTAAAACAACTGCATTTTCGAACTTGATTCTTTTCTCTATCAACATTCAACATTATTTAAAGATTTTGTCACACGATAAAGTCTCCCATGTTTGGCCGCATATATTTTAGTATAACTCAATTTATTTTATAACTTTTTGCGAAACCCAACCTTAGCTTTTCGCGAGGATTAACTCATTTTGTTTTATGTGATTTGAATTTATTTGATACATTTTTTGAGAGTGGTCTCTTTTCTTACTTTTTGATAGGATTTGATTTTCTCAGGGATTTTTGGGAGAAAAGGTTTTTGCAGTGTATGTATATTCGTGGAAAAATATGTGACCGGCGGTCAACAAATGTACTTGTCCAGGTTTTTTCCGCGAGGGGAATTTTTATGCATGATATGATTCGTTTTTTCTCGTTCTTTTCGAACATCTCGCTTTATATAGATTAGAAAAAGGTTATATTCGGAAATTATCGCTTTTTCATTTCCAAATCCTGACCCCCTCTACTTCGAGTTTGGTTTTTTCCCCATGAAATAAAGGGACACGTGTTTTGGAATTTTCAATTTGGCATTTTTTTTATTCTCGGGCCAGTCAAATTGTTTTGACATTTCGATTTACCTTTCTGGAATGAGGCTAAAATAAGTCGGGAACTGGGAGCCCGATACAAAAATTTACAAAGCTTTTGAGGGCAAGATTAGAGCAGACAGAACTCTTCCATACAATTTGTAGCAATTTGAATTTGTGTTTATCGAAGAAACATATTAAATAGCAGTATCTCCTTGTTATATGTGTATAAAAAGTGAAAAAACATACTGCACTTTAAGCCCAACAAAGTTCAGAAAATTTGGATTGCGTTCCGAGGACAGGAATTTTAATCCCATCCAAAAATGAGCAGCAGAAGACTTTTGGTAATAAATTTTTCAATTCATAATGCCACAATCAGAGACAGAAAGTGGAAATACTTGGCGCATATGTCGCTTCACAAAATGTTAAAAGTTTGTAGGTATCGGCTACATTCCCATGATACAAATTTTGATACAAATTTTGATATGTATAACAATAATGGCCGTGAAAGCCTCAAAACTAGAACTTACAGATATTTTAATATTATCTTTGAATATTGAAAAGTTCCGAAACTATGTTATGGATATTGTAAAACAATAAATTCAACAAAGCGGGTAAACTTAGATCAGTACTGTGCCCAAGAAAATGGATCGAGTTGAGTTGGACCAGTTGCATTATCTTCGTGCAAATTTTCGTACCATCACAACCAGAGCATCCGTAGAGCAAATCTTTTTGAAAATATTTTTCAATTCGTTATGCCACAATAGGGGCCAAAAAGTAGAAATACTGAGCACACATGTTGCTTCAGGAAATTTCCAAAGATTGTAAGTATACGTTGCGTTCCAATGAAACAAATTTTTATACTTCCAGAAAAAAGGAACCAAAGACTTTCTGACAATTTTTTGAATTAATCATGACACAATTCAAGCATACCACATATTGGGCTCAATAAAGTTTATGAATTTTGCATGTAGCCATTACTTTTCGAAGCCAAATTTTAATCCCATCCAAAATTGGGCAACCGAAGAATTTTCATAATAAAATGTTCAAGTCCTAATAATGCCACTATTCGAGCCAAAAAGTGGAAATATTGGGCACACTTGTCACTTCACAGATATTTCAAAATCTGTACGTATCTGTTGCAATTCAATGATACAAATTTTGATAATATCAGTAAAAACACATCCTTCCTGAAACTTCCTGAAACAATTTTTCAAAATTTATTATGCTACAACTAAAGTGGGGAAGTGATAAAATATAGCGCAATAGAGCCAAATGAAATTCTGAAATTTTGCATATATTCATGGCGTTCCGAAGACAATAATTTTGATCCCATTGACAAATGAACAACCGCAGAATTTTCATAACAAAATTTTTGATTCATAATCCAACAATCGGAACCAAAATGTGGAAATACTTGGTACATTTGTTATTTTACAGAATTCTCAAAATCTGTAGGTATCTGTTGCAATCCAATGATATAAATTTTGATAATATCAGTAAAAAAACATCAGAATACTTCCTGAAACAATTTTTCAAAATTCATTATGCTACAACTAAATTAGGGAATTGAAAAAATGTAGCGCACATTGGGCCTAACAAAATTCTGAAATTTTGCATGTATACGTGGCATTCTGAAACCAGCAATTCTTAACCCATCGACAAATGAGTAGTCGAAGAATTTACATAACAAAATTTTCAATTCCTAATGACATAATCGAACCCAAAAAGGGAAAATACTTGGCACACCTGTTGCTTCACAGAATTTTCAAATTCTATAGGTATTCATTACAATTCAATTATACAAATTTTGATAATATCAGTAAAAACACATCGGAAGACTTCCTGAAACAATTTTTCAAAATTCATAATACAACTAAAGTGGGGAAGTGAAAAAATAGAGCGCATATTGAGCCAAACAAAAATCTGAAATTTTGCATATATTCATGGCATTCCAAAGACAATAATTTTGATCTCATCGACAAATGAGCAACCGAAGAATTTTCATAACAAAATGTTCAATTCATAATGCTAAAATCGGAGGCAAAGTGTAGAAATACTTGGTACATTCGTCGCTTCACACAATTTCCAAAGTCTGTAGGCATTCGTTGCAATCCAAAGACATAAATTTTGATAATGTCAGAAAAAACACATCGAAGACTTTCTGAAATATTTTTTTAAAATTCATTATGCTATAACTAAAGCGGGGATGTGAAAATATATAGAGCATATTGAGCCAAACAAAATTCTGAAATATTGCATATATCCATGGTGTTCCAAAGACAATATTTTTGATCCCATTGACATATGAGCAACCGAAGAATTTTCATAATAAAATGTTCAATTCATAATGCTACAATTGGAGCCAAGAAGTGGAAATACTTGGTACATTTGTCGCTTCACAGAATTTTTAGAGTCTATAGGTATTCGTTGCAATCCGAAGATACAAATTTTGATAATACCAGGATATGGAGTATATACCGCAATAGTCTTTTGACATAGAGATATATTATACAAGCCATTTTCACATAAAGATATATCATTACTTACTACGGTTATCATCCAGAGGCATCCATATATATCCAGATGCAGGTTGACAGTGTATTTGTCTATTAATTCATCAAACGCGAGATGATTCTACACCATATTTTCGATAGAAAAACGACGTCGAAAATCTTTTGAAATGGACCAACAATTATCATGCAAGGAACATTTTATGATGTACAAATCTTTATTATGGCAAGCGAGGAACATTTTATAATAAAGAGGAAAGGGACCAATAAAATAAATTGTCAACGGTGTAGAGTTAAAAAAAATATTCATTAGACACTGCTCAAAACTCGGCACGATAATAACAAATTTTGCCATATAGATTTTTTTGACACTCATTATTAGTTTTAGAGTTTCTTTTCCAAATTTACATCGATTAACACCAATCACGATTAACAGTTCAACGTACACCATTTCATAGTTATCAAAGAAACGAAAAGAATGATTCCTTAAGAAATCTCATACGAGGAACATTTAATCGTGAAAGTGAGAAGAGATCACTTTCGTTTCCTTCGTAGAGTTAAGCGTGGAAAATAAAAACTGCAGATCTAACGAGAAAGATCTAACGGAATGGCCAATCACAAGCTCGGAATGCGTCAAGACGCCTTTCATTGCGTCGTATACAGACATGCCAATACTTCGATGTTAGCATAATCTTGAGCCTGTGCAAAGTTTTTTCTCAGCAAATACGGCATCAATCGTGCTGATTTAATGCTCAATCGAAGTATTTTTTAGTAATAAATCTCCAGTTCAATTTTCAAATCATCATGTGCCTCCTGAGCTTCGTAATTAAAGAAAATGATTTTCAGTTTTTACCCCCACCACGGCGAATCGTTTTATTCAGAGATAATATACTCGGGCGAGCCTCGGGCCAGCAGACGACAGAGCTGTCGATGTACTTGTCCCAAGATTCTACCGAGTCTCTTGATAAAAGGACCACGAACAAGTATCAAAACTTTATTTTTTTTGATTTTGTAAAAAAATTTGAAAAAATATTTCACTGAAACATCCATTCCAACAGATCAACGGATCGAAAAATATTCCATAAAAAATGACACCGAGAAATTACTCTAATATCATCAGAATGCACCGAAAGTTTTTCAATAAAAGTAATCATAACGAAACGAGATTTTGAAACAAAAAAAAACCGGCCAAGTGCAAGTCGGACTCGCGCACGAAGGGTTCCGTACCATTATCTATAAAAACGGCAAAAAATCATGTTTGTTGTATGGGAGCCCCCTTAAATATTCATTTTATTCTGTTTTTTTAGTATTTGTCGTTATAGCGGCAACAGAAATACATCACCTGTGAAAATTTCAAATGTCTAACTTCCACGGTTCATGAAATACAGCCTGGTGACAGACGGACAGACAGACAGACGGACGGACAGCGGAGTCTTAGTAATAGGGTCCCGTTTTACCCTTTGGGTACGGAACCCTAAAACGTATGCGCACCAAATTTCGAGAGCAAAAGTGTGATTGGAAAAAAGAATTTCGGTCGAAGTGCCACATGAGCTTTTCTTTTATAACGTTTATTGATCATGAATTATATCTCATGAGCAATAGGGAAAACAAAATTGGTAAAGTACTTATGAATTTTTTTTTCTCGAATCAAATATCGTTTCGCTCAAAATTATTTCGCGTCACTTGATTCCATTTTGGATTGCAAGTGCAAATAGTATTTTCATGTATTTAACCACTCTAGGATAGTTTAAAACTATGTATAATTCAAACCTAGAGTGGTATCATACACCATTCTCTCGGTTATATAAAAAACGTAGAGAATAGTTTCCAAATAAACCCTATTATTGCATGCAAGTGACATTTTATGGTAACACAGAAGAGGCACCGTTTTTTACTCCATTGTAGAGTTTACATTCGGAAAATTGGAATATTGAGGCTAGGGTTAAAAAAAAAATTATTTATTTAGGCACTGTTCTAAAGTTTATTTATTGAATTACACTTTATTTTTGCACTCTATCACACTTCTATCTACATATTCAAATCACTTTAACCTAAAGTTTCACTTTAACCAAATAAAACTGACCGCGATATTTATAACCTAACGAATGTTCAAAGATATTAATTATTCACCGAATACGAGTTTATCATATACCATTCCCTTATATAGGCATAAAAAAAAAGAGAGAGAATGGTTTCTAAATAAACCTTGTTATTGCATCCGAGGAACATTTTATGGTAAAAGAGAAGAGGCACCGTTTTCAACTCCGTTCTAGAGTTTACGTTCAGAAAAATAAAATGTTGGGACTAGGGTTAATAAAAAAAAATATTTATTTAGACACCGTTCAAAAGTTTATTCATTGAATCACACTTTATTTTTGCACTATTACTCTTCCATCGGTAATATGATAAAAATCACTTTAATCAAATTTGAAACTGACCGCGATCTTTATAACCTCCCAACAAAGATATTAAGTATTCACCGAATACGCGTTTATCATACACCTTTCTCTTAGTTATCAAAAAAAAAAAAAACAAAGAGAATCGTTTCTAAATAAACCTTATTTTTTCATCCGAGGAACATTTTATGGTAAAAGTAAACAGGCACCGTTTTCGACTCCGTTCTAGAGTTTACGTTCAGAAAAATGGATTGTTGGGTCTAGGGTTAATAAAAAAATATATTTATTTAGACACTGTCCAAAAGTTTATTTATTGAATCACACTTTATTTTTGCACTATCACTCTTCTATCTATAATAAAAGTCTCTTTAAGCAAAAGTTGAAACTGGCCGCGATCTTTATAACCTCACGACAAAGATATTAAATATTCACCGAATACGAGTTTATCACACACCATTCTCTTGGTTAACAGAAAAAACGAAGAGAATGGTTTCTAAATAAACCTTATTATTGCATTCGGGGAACATTTTGATGGTAAAAGAGAAAAGGGATCATTTTCGATTCCGTTGTAGCAGAGTTTACGTTTGGAAAAAAATTGTAAGGGCTAGGTTTAATTTAAAAAAATATTTATTTAGACACTGTTCAATGTTTCATTATTACACTTTATTTTCCCACCATCACTCTTCTATCTATATAAAAGTCACTCTTTACTCGTCTATCTATAAACACCACTCTAACCAAAAGTTGAAATTGACCGCGATCTTTATAACCTCATGACTGTTATAAAAAAGATATTGGTCAGCTGCCATATGGACGATCGATCGAATATCACCACACTGAATCATGAAATGATTTTTTTTATAAATTTATCGATATAATTGCTCACACGTCCCGCACTTCGTTATGTCAAAACAACGTTCAAACTTTATGTTGGCTCCGTACAGAGGAAAGACGAGTCCTCGTGACCGATCGCAACTCGTTGCTTCCGTCGCCAGAGATCGGCTTTTATGGAAATGGGTTTTGATGGGCATCAAAACGCCTTTGATTGTATCATCTGAGCGCATATACAGGCAAGGCAAATTCTTGAATGTAGTAGAATCGAGCATAATCCTAAGCCTGTGCAAAGTTTTTTCTCAGCAATTACGCAACCAATCGTGCTGATTTTAGGCTCAATCGAAAGAGCATCGCTCAATTAGTCAAAAGTTCGCTTTTCAAGCCGCCAAATGACTCCTAGGCTCTACAATTAGCGAAAACGTCATAAAATTTTTACCCCCACCACCGCGAATCGTCTTGTTTAGAGATAATATAGACTCGGCGAGCCTCGGGACAGCAGACGACAGAGCTGTCAATGTACTTGTCCCGAGACTCTACCGAGTCTCTTGATTAAAGCATTGGCATCTTCAGATGATTCGTCGTCTTCGTCGTCGTCGTCAGCTAAGGAGTCTGCATAGTTATCAGCATCAGCTAAGGGCTCTGCATCACCTTCAATTGCTTCACACCAAATATCATTAGAAGAAATGTCATGGAGCGCGCTGTTTTCTTCATCCTTCTCCTCCTCCTCCCTCTTGATATTCACTTTTTCATCCTCAATTTCATGCTTCAGATTTTTATTATATGAAACCAGCTCCTCTAACGGTCCAACGATCGGTTTAAACACATCTTGCATTTTCTGCTGTGCAGTATCGCGACCACTTTTTAACTTTCGATGTTTTCGTCTAATCGCATCACTCGCCTTGGCAAGTTCACACAATACATCCTTTTCTCTCAATAGTTCTTTGCTCTTCATGTTGACGCAAGCAAGTTAGACTTAAGACTGTCTCTCATACCACAATGAGCAATCATTTATTATCAATAGTTAGGAAAGAATCGAATCCTCTTCTATATCTACCGGCATTCAATTCACTGTCCTTGTCAATCGTAATAAATCCATACTTGTCCAACTTCCAACATTTTATACACATGTTTTTGAAGCATGTATAAGTCATATCCGTATTCACATGGTCATTATACACATGTTTAAGGTTCATATCATCCTGTTTAAATAGCACTACAAAATTTGCATTGTCTCTCACGAGATGTTTCGGAATACGAGTGTATGTTTGACAAAGATAAAAACTGTCTACAATCTCGTGTCGTCCCATGGAAAAAAACGCTCTCACATTATCCTGTTTTTCACATGCTATATCGTCGAAGATGAATATGGAATTTGGACGGGCATCACTTGGTGTGATAACTTGTTCATGCTCATTGAATGGAAAATATTCAACTCCTTCCACCGGTCGAAGTAATTGCTCGAGCAGTCTATATTTTGGCTGCTTCAGCGATTTAGAGTAAAGATATATGTTCTCAAATCTCAAACCATTTGGATGTATTAGCAGCGTGAGTAAAGCATTAGTTTTTCCGCAATTCGATGGACCACAAAACACGGCACGAATACTGTCAGGTAGTATATTCCCATGACGCTTATTTTTCGTTGCACCACGACCACCACCACCATCAACAAATTCATCGAAATTTATTATGGGGAGTTGACCACCTTGTTTCTTCGACACCATCTCTCATACGACTGATCGGAAAAATCGTATAAATGCGACTTTATAATGCGAATAATGCTCAGTCGAGTTGTAGCTGTCGGTGATGATTGTGCACGATAAACCTGGTAAGGGTTTAGTCAACAGTGTACTCAATAATCTCCCCGTGGAATTACATCTACCTGGCTACCAATATTGCGGACCTGGTACAAAATTGGTTAAACGTCTTGCCCGTGGTGATCCTGGCATAAACCCATTGGACGCTGCTTGCAAAGAGCACGATATTGCATATTCGAAAAATCGTGATAATCTAGAAGCGAGACATTTGGCGGATAAAGTGTTGGCTGAACAAGCCTGGCAACGTGTAACCTCAAAAGACGCTAGTCTTGGTGAGAGAGCAAGTGCTTGGGCTGTGACAAACATTATGAAGGCAAATAGGAAGTTTGGTTTGGGTATAAAGAGAGCAGTGAGAAAGCCGCAGAAGAGTGTTTGCCTGAAAAAGGTCATCAGTGCTGCGAGGAAAGCGATGATTCGTAGTGATGACCCTCGTAAAGTCGTCATGTCAGCATTAAAAGGTGCGCGTGCCAGTGTAAAAGGCGTCAAAGTACGCACACCTCGAATTCTACCTGTCCCCCGAAAAACCAGTGGTTTATTGCCTTTTCTCATACCCCTCTTCGCCGGTCTTAGCGCCGTTGATGCATTGTCTGGTGGAAGTGCGGCAATAGCCAGCGCTGTAAATGCTGCTCAAGCGGCCAAAAAGGAATTGGATGAAAATAAGCGACATAACCAAACAATTGAGGCCATTGCTTTGGGCAAAGGTTTACACTTGAAACCGTACAAGCAGGGTCTGGGTCTTCACATCGGGCCAAAAAACGTATAATTACGCTACCGCATCAACCTCTCACCGACATCGATCTGCTGAAGTATGCGAAAGCCATGAAAATTCGTCATTTTCGAGGGGTTTTCATGCGTGATACTTTACCTGCAAGCGGACCGCTCAAGCAAGAATCAGCAATCGTGAATTTGGATGAAAATGTGGGCCCTGGAACACACTGGGTTGCATATAAAAAGATTGGCGGAAAAGTTATATACTTTGACAGTTTTGGCAATCTCCCACCTCCACCCGAACTCCTGAATTATTTTAATGTTGGTAGCGTTAAATATAATTATAAAAAGTATCAAGAATATGATACAATAATATGTGGACATTTATGTTTAAAGTTTTTATGCGGCCAGTTGAATCGTCGAGCCAAATATGTGCTATATAAATGAGGACTATAGAGCTATGTGTTTAGTTCTTTGCAAGCATCATGGATGATAGTTTAACGATCACCGTATCTGGATCTTCATCTGTTCTCGAGGCGCAATTCTTCCCCCCCATTGAATTATCGCCCGATAAAAATTATACTCTCGGACTTGTTGAGCTGCTCACATTTAATTCAATTCCTAATATCGACATTGGCTGTAATGAATTTCATGTTGGAATGCAAGTGTTGACCATACCAACGGGGAGTTATGAAATAGAGAATATTGAAAAATATTTGCAAGCTGAATTGACACGTAAAATCATAAAAATTCAGCTCAAACCGTATAATAATACACTGCGTAGTGAAATCGAATGCAATCAGCCTATTCGTTTCACATCGAACAACTCGATTGGACCTCTGCTAGGCTTTGCATCAGACCTATTGGAAGCTAATAAGAGACATGTGTCTGATCTGCCGGTATCCATTCTTAAAGTGAACGCCATACGAGTCGAGTGTAACATAACCACCGGCGCATACATCAACGGGCGAAAAGTACATACAATTCACGAATTTTTCCCATCTGTGCCGGCGGGCTACAAAATCATCGAAGTACCATCGAGCGTCATTTATCTACCAATCATGACTCACCGAATCGACAACATACAACTCCGTATTGTGGATCAAGACGGTGATTTAAAAAAATTCCGCGGCGAAGTTATCACCATACGACTTCATATAAAATCTCGACGGGCATAGTCTACAATCGTAATATTAATAAGGCAGCATGGGATCGCGAAACCAGTCGTCGATCAACGCTCAAAGCGCAAAACACCGCAAAACCTGCTACTATTGAAGAGTTTAGGACTCAAGATTCGTGGAGTTCGCGTGTGAGAAATTATTTACTTTGTACGTTGTGCATCTGTTGCGCGCAATAGAGGAAGAAATCGTAAACATTCAGACACCCATTATCTTCGATGAATCCATCATACATTATGAGGTTCATGCTCATCAACCATACGCATCGTCAACATATAACAACAGTGATGAAATACGTATTTAAATTCAGCATCAAGATTTATCAATCCTACCGAGCAAAAGTTCAATTCACATTTGTGGAAAACTGACAAAGGACGATGGTACAGCGTTAAATGCAACGAGTCTCGTCAACAATGTCATATGTCATTTATTCGAAGAAGTACGCTATAAACTTAATGCAATAGAAATTGATCGTAATACGAATCCGGGTGTTACGTTTCTCATTAAGGGATATACATCTCTTACACTTGCCAAGAGCTCGATGCTTGAAAACACTGGTTGGCTCGATGTTGAAGAAACAAAACAAATCGTGGATGCAGCGGGTAACTTTGATGTATGCGTACCGTTGAGTATGCTGCTGGGCTTTGGTGAAGATTACCGAATAATGATGGTGAATGCGAAGCATGAATTGATTTTGACCAGATCGCGCACTGATGACAATGCGATAATACAAACAGCCGCTGAAAATTATAGGCTCGCATTACAGAAAATCGAATGGCTTGTACCATACGTTACCGTGGCGGATCAACGCAAAATTCAACTTTCAAAGTTTATCGCTAAAGGCACACCAATTTCCATGAGTTTTCGTACGTGGGAGTTGTATGAATATCCATTATTGCCCATCACCTCTAAACATGTGTGGTCTGTCAAAACTTCAACACAGCTGGAAAAACCACGATATGTAATTCTTGCATTTCAAACGGGACGAAAAAATAATAAGACAAATAATGTGAGTTGTTTCGATCATTGTGACGTGACCGATGTGAAACTATACTTAAATTCACAATGTTATGCATATGGCAACATGAATCTGAATATATAGCAAAATCAGTATGCATTACTCTACGACATGTATACAAACTTTCAATCTATGTACTACAATAAGGAGGCTGAACCATGGCTGAACAAAAAGGAATTTTTACAATATGCACCTCTCATTGTGATTGATTGCTCGAAGCAAAATGATTCTCTCAAGTCTGGACCTGTGGATGTACGTCTCGAATTTGAAATGAAAACGAATGTACCTGCGCAGACATGTGCATACTGCCTCAGTCTACATGATCGTATTGTAGAGTATAATCCCTTGAGTGGTGGGGTGAAAAAATTGGTATAAAATGGCTGAAGTGACCACACTGGACATCAGTCGGGATGGAGTTTATCGTTGATCTACAAGGTTTCAAGGGGCCCATTAACGAGTTTATCCTCAAAGAAATTTCAATTATTCGAGCAGATGTGAAAAACGCTGAACCTCTAACGCTCTTCTTCGAACCACCATATGCATGGGATACGCTACCAGCAAAATATCGAACAATGAATAAATGGTTGCAACGTAATTTCCATGGAATATCATGGGACTATGGTCTTATACCATACGACGCAGCGAAACCTATAATTCAAGCAATTTCACAACACGCTCGCACCATATTTGTGAAAGGCTGTGAAAAGTCTTCGTGGTTAGCGAGCTTCTTGGATTTGTCAACGGAGATTGTTGATTTGGAGACTCTGGACTGCCCATCGTTGAAGAAATTATTAAAAACTACATCGAATTGCCCCCACCATACCAACGAATTGAAATTCGTTGGTATGGTGGGGGCATACAAAGATCCCTCCATACGTTGGTATGGAGGGATCTTTGAATAAAGAAAACATTTTTTGAAATGGTTTTTTCTAATTTATTTATACAAAATTTCCTCCTCCTCTTCCTCCTTCTCCTCCTTCACATTACAGAGATTTTTATATATTTTTTATTCACGTTGAAATTTCATGAAACTCGACGCCATTCCAATCTCCGCCGATGTATTTCATAATGAGTTTTCCAGTATAAGCAGCTTCCAATAGTTTTTCATATGCCTCAGGATCTTGTTCAAATGCCTTGACGACTCGGGGTGGCAGGAAGACGGTGAATTCACTCTGCACTTCCACGACGTATCTTGGGCCGTACTTAGTCTTTGCCGATCGAATATCAGAGATTCCATAGTCACCGTTCACTTTAAGATCTTTTAGTTTTTTCGTGGGCAGATACTCGGACCGCTTAGTGATGTCGTTGATACCAGAGAACGCCATCATTGTCGAATGTGGAGGTTTTAAGAGATTTTTCAAAAATCACGACTTGTACGAAGCTTCTAGAGCTGTGAATTGATGCTGATCTCTTTCATGCTTGACTATTTGTACCATCCATCCCTTCTATAAGTCCAATCCCCTTCCACTTCCCGGAAAAATTAGTTCAATCATGTATTATGCAGCCTCATACAGGTTTGAACATGTCGCCACCTGCATCTTTGACAGCTGCTTCTTCGAACAATGCACATTCCGCAATAGCAGATTCTTTCCCACGCATTTTCCGAAGATCTATTCTTGTCGAACAATGGATCCACGTTTCTTTGTTTGCACACCTGCATTCGAGACAGGTTTAAACATGTTCAATGCTCTTGCAACACTCTCTGCAGTTACAACGTTGGGGTACGGGGCCATCGATGTGATCCCCCGTCGATGGTGTGTTCCAATGTTCGTAACATCATCTATATGATATAATCTTACTATCAGATTGATAATATTCTGGTAAACGATCCCACAAATAATCGGTAAATTCACTGAAGTACTGTTTAAATATTGTTGGCGATATAATTCGTAGCTCCTCCGTCGTCATTTCTCGCGGATTCTTCGTACGTCGAATTGCATATATATTCACCAATTCTTCCATTTCAAAACACTTTTCACAATCTCGACGCATAGGTCCAACAGCATCAACATGAGTCAGTTCCCATGGTGGATTAAAATGATCATCGCACTCATGATATGATTGTATCTCACTATCACACTGTAAATGCTCTGGTAAACGATCCCACAATGAAGTTATACAGTAGCTAAAATATTTTAAAAGTAAAGCCTTGGGAATCGATTCGAGTTCATTTTTCGTCAATGTCTAGGGGTCTTTTGACGGGTGGATTGCATACAAGCTTGCGCATCTATCCATGTCGACGTCTACTTTCAGAGTAAACATTTAACTCTCAATCTTATAAGTTTATCCACTTTTTCAAACTAAAATTATTTAAAAATAATCATACATCTCTCACACTCACTATACCCAGCATTTCCCCTACCCCGCCCCACCCATACAGCATCAACGCAAGACTGTATATAACGGAAAAATATGGACTAGCAGGTAGGAGATTCATCTTTTGTTAAAATTCTACCAATGCACCGTTTTAAGCAAACAATGACTCAATGGAGGTCAGGTGTGATCGTCACCTGGTAGTCTTTCCATAAAAAGTGTCCTTTCCATTAAAAGTCTAAGGCATAATTTTTTTTTATAACATTACAAAAATTTCTATACTAAAAAAAAAAACTTTCGCCTGAGATGAAAAGGAAGCGGTCCATCATCCATTCACGTAGCTAGTAACTATTGAAGGAAATAGAAATCTTATGCAATTCCCAACAACTGGAGCTAAAATCTGGGGGAAGGGCAGGTGACTTTTCAAAGAAAGTCTCATGAATGAGCATTCTTGTGGAATTTGACTAAAATGTCTTCATGATGACTCTGCAGGTTACAAAAATGTGTAACAGGACACATAAATCTATCATTGGGAGTGTGATGCTTAAACACCATTTGTAAAGACTTCCAGTAATAAATATCATTTTTTATTCTCTTTTCTTAGAAAGAGTGACAATACGTCAGCATTTCTCTAAGCATTGCCGCACAAGTTCAAACAGGTCCGTTGCATTGTGATCCCCATCTCGCCACTTCCCCCTCCACTCCCCCGCTCCCTGAGATACTTCCCCTCCCCCGCAGATCCTTCCCCCTCCAGACCCAGGCACCCTGCTGTGAAAAGTGGATTAGAACTGGCATAGCCTTACTACTCACATCGGCTTGATAGATTCTCATCTACAAGAATCTCAAACCACGTTAATGATAACGAAAATGTGCCCGTCCTCAACGACAATCGCGCAAGTGTGAGCGGTCAAATGATACGACCCCCACCCAATGCAACGGGTATCAGGTTAGAACGATTAGGTCTGCCTACAGAGTATGTAAGCGAACTCTCGAATCGCTACAGTAGCCTCTGTCTTGGAGAGCCCTCGGTAACACGAGAAAATGTAGACACAACTACCACGGGACAAACAATGTCCAATCCGCCTTGTGGAGTCATGAAGATAGAAGCTCCCATTTTTTATGGTAAATCTCATGAACTTCCGCTGCAATTTCTCACGGACCTGAAAGCTTACCACAATGCATTTTCCCCTCGATATTACTTCAAATTAATCCTGTCACAGTGTCTCAAAGATACTGCACTACAGTGGTGGAAAATTACGCGTGAACAAATCGTCTCGTGGGACGATTTTGAAAGAGAATTCGAGCGGAGATTTTGGAGCGAGGAACGGCAAAACATTGTCAAAAATAAGATCGAATTCGATTGGTTCGACAGCCGAAAACAGTCCTCCCGATTCTCTTACGCTCTCTCTCTCATTGGTTTAGCTAAGGACCTCAGGCCTCCGCTCAATGACGTGGAAATAATTGAAAAAATCAAGCTTCATTTCAAAGACGATGTTCGCACGACCGTGAGGACAAACTGTATAAAGACGATTCCCAGCTTCCTGGATTTACTCTCATCACTCGATGAAGAAGGTCCTGGGAATCGTGACAGAGAGCGACCTCCTCAGTCGAACAATACTCCTTTTTTCAACGTCAGACCAGAGAGAAACAACTCTGAATTAAAACAAAACGTCGGTTACGGAAATCACCCTGAGCAGACAGGCAAAAACAACACAAAAACCGAAACCAAATGCAATCGAGTTAAATCACCCTCGATTCGAATTCTCGACGAACTCGTCGAAGAAAACGATGAAAAAACGAGTGGTATAGAGGACACTAACTCTCCGGGAAACGAGGTAACGTCACCTCCTTCTCTAAACCCATAGGGGAGGTGACGGTCGGCGTCGGGAAAGACATGCGGTCCGAACTACTAGAGGAAGAAATTGATAACCTCTCCCCGTTCCCGCAATGTCCTACCATTCCCATTCTTATCGAGAAAACGCGTGTAACCGCTCTTCTCGATACTGGGAGTCAAGTGTCGGCAATATCAAAAGACTTTTTTGAGAATCATAGGGATCTCGAAATGTGCCCTTCTCTCCCGATAACTGGCATGAAAGTCAACGGTGTCACGAAAGGACGAGGAACTCCAGTTTCTTTACAGATATTTGCCTTAATCTCGATTAACAAGTTCCAAACACATCACATGATTATTATCGTACCAAAACTAACAAATGACTGCATCCTAGGCATTGATTTTCTTGTTAAGGTCAAGTCGAAAATAGACCTCGAAAACTTTGAGCTTAAGATCCCAAATACTAACGAAAATTCAGGATATTCGACGTTCGAATTAAATCCCACGCTTGACAAGAAATGTCTCAGTGTCAAAGCTATCTCGAACATCGAGGAGATAGTGAGCAATGAGGAAATCGACGACAAGGTCGCCGACACGAAAGGTCTCTCCGAAAAACAGAGAGAAATCTTTCGTTCCCTGCTCTCGAACTATAGAAATGTTTTCAAGAAAAGACCCGGATTGCTAAATTCCTACGAGCACGTTCTGAAGGTCGTATCCCACGAACCATTTAAAGCCATGAGCTATCCTGTTCCTTTGGCCTCTCGTGAGGAGGTCGACCGTGAGATTGAAAATTTACTAAGACTTCGCGTTATCCAAAGATCCAAGAGTCCCTACAGCAGCCCTCTTCTCATCTCAGGGAAGAAAGATGGTGGCGTGAGACTCTCTCTGCATGCCCGCCGAATAAATCAAATTCTCGCACCCGACCATGAACAGATGGAAGGCACGATAGAGCTCTTTTAAGAATGTAGACGAGCTGCATACATGTCAGCACTTGACATGAGAGCAAGCTTTTGGCAAGTCCCACTACATCCTGAATCGAAAAAATATACGGCATTTTCCCATCGAGGCAAAGGCTATGAGTTTCGCGTCACACCTTTCGGTTTGCGAACAAGTACTGCCAGATTGGTCAGGGGTCTCGACAAAGTTCTCAAAGGACTTCCAAACGTTCTCAATTTCGTAGACGATCTCCTATGTACTTCGGAGTCATTCGAAGAACACATTGAAAGCCTGAGCAATTTATTCGACCGGTTCCAAGATCACGGACTTACCCTCAACTTGGAAAAATCCCACTTTTTTAAATCAGAAACGAACTTTTTAGGTCATATCCTCACTCAGGAAGGAATACGTCCTGATCCTGCGAAAATAAAGGCAATCAAAAATTTTCCGGCTCCGAAAAACTTAAAATAGCTCCGCGGTTTTCTAGGACTAGTAAATTATTATAGCAAATTCACGCGAGAGCACGGCGAGTCCACAACGCCACTTCTCCACCTACTAAAGAAACAAAACACATGGGTATGGGGCGAGGACGAAAACAGAGTTTTCAACAATGTCAAATCTAAGTTTTGCGACAGTGTCATCCTCTTCTATCCTATGAAAGCCCGTCCTTTTTACGTACAGACTGATGCAAGCGATTTCGCACTTGGTGCAATTTTATTTCAAAAAAACGACGACCAGGAACATCGCGTCCTATACTTCACCAGTCGTACACTCAAAGGGCCTGAGCTAAGATACACAACTACGGAAAAAGAGCTGTTGGCGATCGTGTGGGCCCTAACCAAATTCAGGACCTATATTCTGGAGGCCGAGATCGTTATAGTAACCGACCATATTGCACTCACATTCTTAAAAGAATGCAAGCTATCCCACGCTAGAATAACGCGATGGAACCTCGCGATTCAAGATTATAACCCCAAGATTGAATATTGCGAAGGCAAAAAGAACTCAGTCGCTGATCTACTGAGTCGGCCTGACCTGAATGACACCATGGACAATGTCACTATCTCTCAACTCGATCCTGAACTCTCTAAACAGCTCCTACTAACAATAGAAAACATCTCCTCTTTACAATCTCTCGACAACGAATGCAAAGAAATAAAGAAGGTCTTGTCCTCTAACCCCGACACTACCACACATAAACTCAAGAGCAACATCTTGTACGAATGTCGTAGTGGGACAGATAAGATCCTTGTACCTCAAACAGGTATTACCGACCTCATCTTGCATTGTCACAACGCCTATGGTCATGCGGGTGCTAAAAAATGTTACTACAAATTAAAGGACGATTTCTACTATCCTAACCTCTATCGTTGCATTCGAAAGCTTCTCTCATCCTGTGACGACTGTCAAAGGAACAAGGTGTATACTAGGGTGTGCATAAAAAAGGCGATATTTTTGTTTCGCTTGCATCCACCAAAAAAAGTTGAGTTATGCTAAAAAAAGAAGCATCCTACAAGGAGAGCTTAGAATTAAATTATTTCGCGAAGCGCATTGTATTTGAAGATTTTCCATAAGAATAACACAGGAAAATAATAGGGTCTCTGAACATTGTGCTACAACTCTTGAGAAAAAAATCGCACAGAAATGTCACTAACATGTTTTTATAGAGAATCGAATTCCCTACAAAAAAAGTCCTTACGAGCAATACGCTCAGAACAACCGTTTTATTGTTATAGCTGTTGGAAGTTGGATGGATGAAAAAAATTATTCAATAGGCTATCACACTTGAATTTTTGCTTAACGGAAAAAAATTGATAGGGTTTTTTTTGTAGAGAATTATTTACTTTGCCGAAATAAGTCAATGAGATCATTGAGAAAGTAATCGTTTCATCACTACAAAAATTTCATGATTGATTGTCAAAAAATATCTATTTTTCTCACTTATAAACTCTTGAATATAAATTTCAACAGAATCTTATCGTCAATTTTGGAAAAAGATTTATTCATTATTGCGAATTAAGCATGATCACGAACAGCAGTAAATAATAAAAAGGACAATGGTTATTCATAATTGCATTGTCTTTACAATCGACTTCAATCAGTGTTTTTTAGGGTCTGTTTGTTGCAATTGGGATATTTTCGACGATGACGGTGTACTTTCTCTAGGAGGTATTGCAATTACTCTTCCTTTATTTTTCAATGAGCCGTTGTATGCCTCTATTGATGCCACACCACATTCGGCTACGTCATTAACAATTTATAGTTGCTGGAAAAAATCCAAGCAAGTTAAAAATCTTGTATTTTCTGGCCACGACGGAATATTTACCTCAAGAAATTCATAAGGCGAACCGAATGGTTGGAAAAGAAAAGTAGGTTGTAAAAAAAGTTGAGACAAGTGCATTTACTCCTCCCAAACAGTAGTTTCGGGTGATCAAAAATTAAGTCTAGACTTCACAAAAAGTCGTGGAACAAATAAATTTTTCAAAAGCATTAACATTCAGATACATTAGAACCCATTATCGAAAAATCTTTCAATTAATTGTCAGTACAATTGTTTCGCACAACAAGAATCAGATTTAAAAAAATAATCCCGATACAGAAAAAAATTTCGAATGGAAAAAATTTGGTCGAAAAAAAAATTCGGACGGAGTTTTACAAGTGAGAAAAATAGATATTTTTTGAGAATTAAGCATGAAATTTTCCTAGTGGTGAGACGATTACTTTCTAAATGATCTTATTGAGTTATTTCGCCAAAGTAGAAAATTCTCTATAAAAAAAACCTTATGAATTTTTTTCCATTAAGCAAAAATTCAAGTGTTGTAGCCTGTTGAATAATTTTGTTTCATCGATCCAACTTTGAACAGCTATAACAGTTGAACGGTTATTTTGAGCGTATTGCTCGCAAGGACTTTTTTTGTAGGGAATTCGATTGTCTACAAAAATATGTTAGTGACATTTCTGTGCGATTTTTTCCTCAAGAGTTGTAGCACAATGTTCAGAGACACTATTACTTTCCTATGTTATTCTTATGGAAAATCTTCAAATACAATGTGCTTCGCGAAATAATTTAATTCTATGCTCTCCTTGTAGGATGCTTCTTTTTTTACCATAACTCAACTTTTTTCGGTGGATGCAAGCGAAAAAAAAATATCGCTTTTTTTATGCACACCCTAGCTGTATACCCAAGGTAGCTTCGCTGAGCAACAACGCATTCTACCTAATGGGCCAAACGAATTGATCTCTCTCGATTTCTATGGACCACTGCCGCGGGGCCTATACGGTCAATCTTTCATCCTAGCAGTCATCGACGTTTTCTCCAAAATAACGCGACTTTATGGACTTCGTAAAGCTACGACGGATGCGACTTGGAAAAAACTCTTAGAGGATTATTTCCCCAAGATCGGAGTGCCTAAGGCAATCCTCAGTGACCAAGGTACGCAATTCATGTCTAATAAATGGGAGAAACTGCTAAGTGAAAACAATATTGACAAAATCCTAACTTCTATCCGATACCCCCAAGCTAATCCAGTCGAAAGAACAAATCGCGAATTGAGCCGATTTTCTCGTACCATGGCGAAGGGTAAACACAACTCTTGGGTCAAATGGCTTAAAACCATTGAGGAATGCATAAACACGACACATCATGAGAGCATAGGATTCACTCCTTGGGAAGTTCACTTTAGAACAAGACCTGAAAGACCTTGGCAACGAATTTTAAAAAAGAGCCTTGAGCATACAAAGTCCAGAGAAGAGTTGGTACTATTAGCTCACGAAAAAATAAAAAAGGAGCGTGAAACGCAAGCAGCCCGTTATAACAACAAATACAAAATTCGCGAATATAAAATTGGAGATGAGATATTAGCAAAAGCTCTCTCGGTGTCTCAACCAAGCTATTGTATTATTGCGAAATTTCTACCTTTATACGTAGGACCATATGTAGTCAAGAAAAAATAAACAACACCTCTTATGTGCTGATATTCCCTCAAGGTGAGATAGAGAGGGGGACGTTTCATGCGAAAGATTTACGACCTTATTTTCGTCCCAAGCCTTTCGCCATGCCCACCTCGCGTACCCACGTCACGTGAATAACGAACTGGTGATCACTCACAAGGAGGAGAATCAGTCTGAAAATTATCGGTGATCAGTTAAGATGGATAAAGCTACGCAAACCATTGCTTCTAACGAGGGAACAATTGTCGCCCCTAGGCCTTATATCCAAGCCGAAAAGGGAGTAAGGAGAGTGTTAAAACCCCGTACCGGTAAACATAAACAAACGAACACGGAGTTCAAGTATTTCTCGTTTCTCCGGCAAGAAGAAGGGAGGCAGCGCGAAGCATTACATTTTCAGCCCGGGGAGGCAAGCATCTTTGCTCCCGGTACCGAGAAGATGGCGATGAAGTTCATCACCCCCAAACCGCCGGTGATTACACCACAACCATGGATTTGTCCCAAGAGGAGAGGGGCACGAGCTGTGAACACACCGGACGGCATAAAAATCTACTTGGACGAAGAGAATATGAGGAAACGCGACGCTCCAAAACGCCCGGCTTGCGATCCTGACATTGAAGAAGCCTGCACGAGGAAACACCCACGCACTAAAGTACCCACGGGCAAGGTGGCGAAGAAATAAGGTTTGAACAGTGCAACAAGTTCTTAATCCCGAGCTTTGCAAAGGATTAAGAACTTGGGGAGGCGTTGTAACGGGACAGCCCGCGCTGCCCGTTCACAAGACCACACGTAGGTGCAGGAGGTATCGCTCGACACTCGCTCCCACTCTCGAAATATCGCCGGCCATGTTCTCGCGTAGATCCCGCATTCATGCGGCTAGCGAAACACCTTCTTCGCGATGGCCGAGGCTCGCGACGCTTTCGCGCCTCACCTTTCTCTCACGTCACCGCGAGAGAGACAGCCTACGGTCAACGAGGGAGCACATACCTCTGTCTGCCCAGAGACTTCTGTTACCTCCTTTTACTCTATAATCGCCTGATCATCGCGATTCGAGCCGGTCTTCTCAATATTCTCCATTTCTGGACCATTATTAATTATTTTCCCACCAATTCTTGCGTCCACCTCCATCGGACCATGATGAATCTCCCTCTACACTGTCGAAGATCCCTACTTGTCACCACTCCGAGTAATCAGAGAAGGGATGCTTCTCCTCAAGCCATCAAACATTATTTAAGGGCGTGCACGGGAGACTCTTCACTCATTTTTCGTCTCATCTTTCTGACTCATTTTCTCATTCTTGAATCATTCGAAATACTGAGTCACTTCTGGACACGTCGAGCATGACTTCAATCATTAATTGAGCCTTGCTCCATCGTAAATTCATCCTAAGATCGTGAGTAGGACTCTAATTTCTATGGGACGTCCCAGTATTGCACTGGCTTCCGACCTTAGAAATTAGAATGTTTAGTGGGTGACGCTAGGTAGGCTTGGCGTAATTGATCAATTTAACTTCTTCGTGATAATCAGCCTCGTACGCGTTCAAAGCGACATTTACCTTGTCTACATAAAACATTCTCCGAACTTACGACAAAGAAGGACAAAGGTCTGGAAATGTGAAATTTATATCATTCAATAAGCCCTTATTTGATTTCCGGTCTACCGGAACTTCAGTCTCTAGCTTCGGCAACTAGAGGACTAAAAGAACTCGACATGTCCTTAATAGCCATGAGATAATTTCGATCGTTACACTCAGTCGTCTTTATCGCATCTTTTTTCTCATTCAGCTTCTCTGAATCTTATGTTATCTACCGTCAGCACGTAGACAACTTATGAGCCAAGGCTCGCTGGTCTAAATTTATGATTTTCGCTCATTAATTATTTGTTTGCACAAACAACATGAATCCTTAAACTCGATTGATCAAAATATTAAATCGTTATGATACACAGAAATCGCCAACTTTAGATTGTAAACGCAAATTGAGGTCGAGGAAAAGTTATTCAACAATAAGACTTACGAAGGAAAATTAAATCGATCAATTCCACTCGATCGTTCTAATTAATCGTCGCCTCGGTTTACACTTAATATCATTGGCAATTTTTCGATCATTTGATATCCTTGTTTGTGCCCTGCGACATTAACAAGTGGATCTATTCTAGTGCAAATGAAAGTCGGTGCAACAATTTTTATTACTGCTAAATCATTATATTCTTTTAACCACAAATAGAGCATTAATTTTATCTCACGCGCCTCACGCATTTACACTCCCTCAACGCCTAACGCACACCAACTTTAGGTCTCACGAGCTTCACGCATAGAACACACTCTCAGAGCCTCACGCACACGCTCTTCGCAATCTGGTATAAGACTCGTAGAGCCGGACAAAGAACGTGATAGAGAGAGAAGGAATATTCCGAGTGGCCCTCGTATACGCGTGACGTCAACTCACCTTTCACATCTCCTTTCTGCTCTCCTAGTAGATCTTTCGTTCCTCGAGACCACTAAATCCCGTATTTGCACATTAATAAAATAACAAACGTCATTTTTTATCCTTGATTTGTACTCTGCAAGAACCTCACTAAAATCGCTAATTATTTTGCCCTTCTGGCCTCCACATAAATTTTCATTAATTATGCTCTTTATTTATAGCACCGATCTCTTGCATTCTTAGAATGCCTATGATGAAGATCGGGCCATTCGCCTTATAGGCTTGGTATCGGTACTGAGACAACACAAAAAACCCCCAGGGTTGTTGTGTGCAAAAGAGACAAGAGACGGTGGTATTTCGTTCAAGGCAATTTTTTGATCAATTGATTTACAATCGAGTCCGATTATACTTTAAATTATCCCAAATTCTCCTATCTAGTCTCGTGACTCCCTATCCCAAGGTGAAGGGGCCGTGGCGCGGAGCGCACGGCCACACGAAACGTTTCAATATATATTAGTATAACTCAATTTATTTTATAACTTTTTGCGAAACCCAACCTTAGCCTTTCGCGAGGATTAACTCATTTTGTTTTGTGTGATTTGAATTTATTTGATATATTTTTTGAGAGTGGCCTGTTTTCTTACTTTTTGATAGGATTTGATTTTTTCAGGGATTTTTGCAAGAAAAGGTTTTTGCAGTGTATGTATATTCGTGGAAAAATATGGGAACGGCGGTCAACAAATGTACTTGTCCAGGTTTTTTCGCGAGGGGGATTTTTATGCATGATATGATTCGTTTTTTCTCGTTCTTTTCGAACATCTCGCTTTATATAGATTAGAAAAAGGTTATATTCGGATATTATCGCTTTTTCATTTCCAAACCCTGACACCTTCTACTTCGAGTTTGGTTTTGTCCCCATGAAATAAAGGGACACGTGTTTTGTAATTTTCAATTTGGCATTTTTTTTAATCTCGAGCCAGTCAAATTGTTTTGACATTTCGATTTACATTTCTGGAATGAGGCTAAAATAAGTCGGGAACTGGGAGTCCGATACAAAAATTTACAAAGCTTTTGAGGGCAAGATTAGAGCGGTCAGAACTCTTCCATAGAATTTGTAGCAATTTGAATTTGTGCTTATCAAAGAAACATATTAAATAGCAGTATCTCCTTGTTATATTTGTGTGAAAAGTGAAAAAACATACTGCACTTTAAGCCCAACAAAGTTCAGAAAATTTGGATGTGTCTATTGCGTTCCGAGGACAGAAATTTTAATCCCATCAAAAAATGAGCAGCAGAAGACTTTTGGTAATAAATTTATCAATTCATAATGCCACAATCAGAGACAGAAAGTGGAAATACTTGGCGCACATGTCGCTTCACAAAATGTTAAAAGTTTGTAGGTAACGGCTACATTCCCATGATACATATTTTAATACAAATTTTGATATTTATAACAATAATGGCCGTGAAAGCCTCAAACCTAGAACTTACAGATATTTTAATATTATCTTTGAATATTGAAAAGTTCAGAAAGTATGTTATGGATATTTTAAAACAATAAATTCAACAAAGCGGTCAAACTTAGATCAATACTGTGCCCAAGAAAATGGATCGAGTTGAGTTGTACTAGTTGCATTATCTTCGTGCAAATTTTCATACCATCACAACCAGAGCATCCGGAGAGCAAATCTTTTTGAAAATATTTTTCAATTCGTTATGCCACAATAGGAGCCAAAAAGTAGAAATACTGAGAACACATGTTGCTCTAGGAAATTTCCAAAGTTTGTAAGTATACGTTGCCTTCCAATGAAACGAATTTTTATACTTCCAGAAAGCAGGAACCAAAGACTTTCTGACAATTTTTTTAATTAATCATGCCACAACTCAAGCATATCACACATTGGGCTCAATAAAGTTTATGAGCTTTGAAGGTCCTACAATTTTTTGAATTAATTACAGGAAATAAAAGCAACTATGGTAAACGTAATTCCGGCAATCGACCATAAAATGTGATGTAAATAAATATTCGTCCACATTGGTTTCATCTCGATACGTAAAAGTCATTCATTTTATGCGTATTGATCTGGGTTATTGAGAACCAAATATCGCATCTTTTTGTCGGGATAATTTTTTCGTCAAGATTTTAATGAATCCAAGTAGAACAACTCGCAGTACTACTTGGATTCATGTAATTATCAACGAAAAAATTATCCCGACGATAGAAATGGAAGGCAGATTTTTTTCCGAAATTTTCGCTCTAGATAAATGAAACATCAAAGACCCAGTTTTACGTAATTGGACAGAAAACGTATCGAATCCATTGTAAAAAAAGTTTACGCATTTCTTCATTCCTATTTTTATCAACAAGGTGAAATTATGATATTTGCGAATACCATTTATAGTAATAATGGCTATGAAACCCTCAAAACTAGAACTTACAGATATTTTAATATTATCTTTCAATGTTGAAAAGTTCACAAAGTATGTTATGGATATTTTAAAATAATAAATTCAACGAAGCGGGCAAACTTAGATCAATACAATGCCCAAGAAAATGGATCGAGTTGAGTTGGACCAGTTGCATTATCTTCGTGCAAATTTTCATACCATCACAATCAGAGCATCCGTAGAGCAAATCTTTTTGAAAATATTTTTCAATTCGTTATGCCACAAGAGGAGCCAAAAAGTAGAAATACTGAGCACACATGTTGCTCCAGGAAATTTCCAAAGATTGTAAGTATACGTTGCGTTCCAATGAAACGAATTTTTATACTTCCAGAAAAGCAGGAACCAAAGACTTTCTGATAATTTTTTTAATTAATCATACCACAACTCAAGCATACCACACATTGGGCTCAATAAAGTTTATGAATTTTAGATGTAGCCATTACTACTCGAAGCCAAATTTTAATCCCATCCGAAAATGAGCAACCGATGAATTTTCATAATAAAATGTTCAAGTCCTAATAATGCCACTATTCGAGCCAAAAAGTGGAAATATTGGGCACACTTGTCACTTCACAGATATTTCAAAGTCTGTACGTATCTGTTGCAATTCAATGATACAAATTTTAATAATATCAGTAAAAACACATCCTTCCTGAAACTTCCTGAAACAATTTTTCAAAATTTATTATACTACATCTAAAGTGGGGAAGTGATAAAATATAGCTCAATAGAGTCAAATGAAATTCTGAAATTTTGCATATATTCACGGCGTTCCGAAGACAATAATTTTGATCCCATTGACAAATGAGCAACCGCAGAATTTTCATAACAAAATTTTTAATTTATAATCCAACAATCGGAGTCAAAATGTGGAAATACTTTGTACATTTGTTACTTTACAGAATTTTCAAAATCTGTAGGTATCTGTTGCAATCCAATGATATCAATTTTGATAATATCAGTAAAAAAATCAGAAGACTTCCTGAAAATTTCTTTCAAAATTCATTATGCTACAACTAAATTAGGGAATTAAAAAAATGTAGCGCACATTGGGCCCAACAAAATTCTGAAATTTTGCAAGTATGCGTGGCATTCAGAAGCCAGCAATTCTTAAACCATCGACAAATGAGTAGTCGAAGAATTTTCATAACAAAATTTTTAATTCCTAATGCCATAATCGAAAGCAAAAAGGGAAAATACTTGGCACATCTGTCGCTTCACAGAATTTTCAAAGTCTGTAGGTATTCATTACAATTCATTTATACAAATTTTGATAATATCAGTAAAAACACATCGGAAGACTTCCTGAAACAATTTTCCAAATTCACAATACAACTAAAGTGGGGAAGTGAAAAAATAGGGCGCATATAGAGCCAAACAAAATTCTGAAATTTTGCATATATTCTGGCATTCCAAAGACAATAATTTTGATCTCATCGACAAATGAGCAGCGGAAGAATTTTCATAACAAAAGTTCAATTCATAATGCTAAAATCGGAGGCAAAAAGTAGGAAACTTGATACGTTTGTCGCTTCACACAATTTCCGAAGTCTGTAGGCATTCGTTGCAATCCAAAGATATAAATTTTGATAATATCAGAAAAAATACATCGGAAGACTTTCTGAAACAATTTTTTTAAATTCATTATGCTACAACTAAAGCAGGGATGTGAAAAAATATAGAGCATATTGAGCCAAACAAAATTCTGAAATTTTGCACATATCCATGGTGTCCCGAAGACAATATTTTTGATCCCATTGACAAATGAGCAACCGAAGAATTTTGACAACAAAATGTTCAATTCATAATGCTACAATCGGAGCCAAAAAGTGGAAATACTTGGTACATTTGTCGCTTCACAGAATGTTTAGAGTCTATAGGTATTCGTTGCAATCCGAAGATACAAATTTTGATAATACCAGGATATGGACTATATACCGCCATAGTCTTTTGATATAAGGATATATTATACAAACCATTTTCACATAAAGATATATCATTACTTACTACGGTTATCATCCAGAGGCATCCATATATATCCAGATGCAGGTTGACAGTGTATTTGACTATTAATTCATCAAACGCGAGATGATTCTACACCATGTTTTGGATAGAAAAACGACGTCGAAAATCTTTTGAAATGGATCAACAGTTATCATGCAAGGAACATTTTATGATGTACAAATCTTTATTATGGCAAGGGAGGAACATTTTATAATAAAGAGGAAAGGGACCAATAAAATAAATTGTCAACGGTGTAGAGTTAAAAAAAATATTCATTATACACTGCTCAAAACTCGACATGATAATAACAAATTTTGCCATATATGTTTTTTTGACACTCATTATCAGTTTTATAGTTTCTTTTCCAAATTTACATCGATTCACACCAATCATGATTAACAGTTCAACGTACACCATTTCATAGTTATCAAAGAAACGAAAAGAATGATTTCTTAAGAAATCTCATACGAGGAACATTTCATCGCGAAAGAGAAAGAGATCGCTTTCGTTTCCGTCGTAGAGTTAAGTGTGGAAAATAAAAACTGCAGATCTAACGAGAAAGATCTAATGAAGTGGCCAATCACAAGCTTGGAAGGCGTCAACAGCCCTTTCATTGCGTCGTATACAGACATGCCAATACTTCGATGTTAGCATAACCTTGAGCCTGTGCAAAGTTTTTCTCAGCAAATACGGCATCAATCTTGCTGATTTAATGCTCAATCGAAGTATTTTTTCGTAATCAATCTCCAGTTCAATTTTCAAATCATCATATGCCTCCTGAGCTTCGTAATTAAAGAAAATGAATTTCAGTTTTTACCCCCACCACGGCAAATCGTTTTGTTCAGAGATAATATACTCGGGCGAGCCTCGGGTCAGCAGAAGACAGAGCTGTCAACGTACTTGTCCCGAGACCCTACCGAATCTGTTGATAAAGAACTAAGAACAAGTATCAAAACTTTAATTTTTTTTGATTTTGTAAAAAAAATTGAAAAAATATTACACTGAAACATCCATTCCAACAGATCAATGGATAGGAAAGTATTCCATAAAAAATGACACTGAGAAATTACTCCAATATTATCAGAATGCACCGAAAGTTTTTCAATAAATGTAATCATAACGAAACGAGATTTTGAAACAAAAAAAAACCGGCCAAGTGCAAGTCGGACTCGCGCACGAAGGGTTCCGTACCATTATCTATAAAAACGGCAAAAAATCACGTTTGTTATATGGGAGCCCCCTTAAATATTTATTTTATTCTGTTTTTTAGTATTTGTTGTTATAGTGGCAACCGAAATACATCATCTGTGGAAATTTCAAGTGTCTAACTATCACGGTTCATGAGATACAGCCTGGTGACAGACGGACATACAGTCAGACGGACGGACAGCGGAGTCTTAGTAATAGGGTCCCGTTTTACCTTTTGGGTACGGAACCCTAAAACGTATGCGCACCAAATTTTGAGAGCAAAAGTGTGATTGGAAAAAAGAATTTCGGTCGAAGTGCCACATGAGTTTTTCTTTTATAACGTTTATTGATCACTAATTATATCTCATGAGCAATAGGGAAAACAAAATTCGTAAAGTACGTATGAATTTTTTTTTCTCGAATCAAATATCGTTTCGCTCAAAATTATTTCGCGTCACTTGATTCCATTTTGGATTGCAAGTGCAAATAGTATTTTCATGTATTTAACCACTCTAGGATAGTTTAAAACTATGTATAATTCAAACCTAGAGTGGTATCATACACCATTCTCTCGGTTATATAAAAAACGTTGAGAATAGTTTCCAAATAAACCTTATTATTGCATGCAAGGGACATTTTATGGTAACACAGAAGAGGCACCATTTTTGACTCCATTGTAGAGTTTACATTTGGAAAATTGGAATATTGAGGCTCTGGTAAAAAAAAAATTATTTATTTAGGCACTGTTCTAAAGTTTATTTATTGAATTACACTTTATTTTTGCACTCTATCACTCTTCTATCTACATATTCAAATCACTTTAACCAAATAAAACTGACCGCGATCTTTATAACCTAACGAATGTTCGAAGATATTAATTATTCACCGAATACGAGTTTATCATACACCATTCCCTTATATAGTTATAAAAAAAAAGAGAATGGTTTCTAAATAAACCTTGTTATTGCATCAGAGGAACATTTTATGGTAAAAGAGAAGAGGCACCATTTTCAACTCCGTTCTAGAGTTTACGTTCGGAAAAATGAAATGTTGGGACTAGGGTTAATAAAAAAAGATATTTATTTAGACACCGTTCAAAAGTTTATTTATTGAATCACACTTCATTTTTGCACTATTACTCTTCCATCGGTAATATGATAAAAGCCATTTTAATCAAAAGTTGTAACTGACCGCGATCTTTATAACCTCCCAACAAAGATATTAAGTATTCACCGAATACGCGTTTATCATGCACCTTTCTCTTAGTTATCAAAAAAAAAAAACAAAGAGAATGGTTTCTAAATAAACCTTATTTTTGCAGCCGAAAAATGGATTGTTGGGTCTAGGGTTAATAAAAAAATATATTTATTTAGACACTGTCCAAAAGTTTATTTATTGAATCACACTTTATTTTTGCACTATCACTCTTCTATCTATAATCAAGAGACTCGGTAGAGTCTCGGGACAAGTACATTTGACAGCTCTGTCGTCTGCTGGCCAGAGGCTCGCCAGAGTATATTATCTCTGAATAAAGTAAATTTCGGTGGTGGGGGTAAAAACTGAAAGTCATTTTCTCGAATTACGAAGCTCAGGAGACAGATGATGACTTGAAAATTGCACTGGAGACTAATTAAGAAAAAATCTTTCGATTGAGCTTTACATCAGCACGATTGATGGCGTATTTCCTGAGAAAAACTTTGCACAGGCTCAAAATTATGCAAAAATTCCAACACATCGAAGAATTTGACGTGTCTGTATATGTCACAATGAAAGGCCTCAGCGTGCCTATCGAGATTCTGATTGGTCACGAGTGTGGTCATTTCCCTGTGCTCCCAAACCGGTAAACCAGTGTGCACACGAGTGATGTTTTTGAACGTGTTCCTGTGACTACATTCCTCTGCACCCATACCACGGAAAGTTTGAATGTTTAACCAGTGTGACGGTAGTTTTGACTTTTGACAGTGTAAAGTGCGAGTCGTGTAAATCGCGTGTTTTTTAGATTGTGAAAAATCGTGATTCATAAATAGTTTAAATATATAAATAGTGCGAAAAAACGGTAATATATAAATATTGCGACATGTGATAATAATATTTTTTAATATCTCGGAATTAACCATCAGCGAAACTAAAAAGATAACCTCGCACCCGCTGGCGAAATCATTTTTGTTTCGGATTCCAGAAAAGCCAAATAGAAACAAACCTCACCACTCGTTGAGGTTATCATTTTTATTTTTCCGTATAAAATAATCCGAATAGAACCATTAATTAGTGTGGCCGGAATAAGTGCTGGAAAATACAACGAACATAACCTTAAAAATCAGTGTTATACGTTCTGAAAATGTGTGAACTCGCAAATAATGATGTTGAAGTTTCAATCTAGAACGCAACGATTTTTTTTTTAATCATGTCACTTAAATTTTTCTTACAGATCAAAACACTGTTTTTTTTTTTCCAAAAGTGAGTGTATGAAAATAGTTGTGACAAGATGTATCATGTGCTCATAAATAAAAACCTGTAAAAATATTAATTGTTGATGAAATACTTTAATTATAAAAATTTGACGAATAACTTTTGTCGTGAAATCATGATTTTCAATACTTTTCAGGTGCGGTCTACAAATAAACATAAAATTTCCAATATTCTGCAGGTTGTGCTCAGTTCCTTCGATTTTCCTTTTCGCCTTCAAGAAATTTACCAATAAACTAAAGGCGCTGCGAGCTGTGAATTGGGCTGAGATTCTCTGCTTCGATAATTTGATCTAAAAAAACTGGTGAAACTTAAAGCAATGAAGCATTTGCTATTCCTTGCGGAAACAAGAGATGCCTTATTTCCTTTGCATACAAGGATCACCGCTTCGTTACTGCGAGCTGTGCTAATTTCCTTCGCTCTTTCTTTTTGGCATCGCACTACATATTTTATATTGAGCTGGGGTTTTACTGATTATGTCAGCGTAAATATTCAAGGATCATTTGTTATCATATTTCGCAACCAGTCGAAGGATCAGGAATTCAGCAATAGTGTAATGGCATCGCTCGGTCAGGCTTGTGCAAAAGATATAAGTGGAAATAAAGGCATGAGAAAACAATGTAAAAATTCAATATTCATTCGTTTTTAGTGTGCATTGTGATATGATTTGTTAAAAAAAAAGTGTTCCACAAATATTTCTATACGGTTTCATTTTTGGCCATTCGCTCAGGTTTTTCTCATATTAGTGAAATGCACATTGCTGAGACGCACCAAATATATGTATCGAATTTCTCAATATACTGCAGGAAACGCGAGGTGTTAACTGAAATGAATTTCTGCGTTTTGTTTGTGCAAGCTGTACTAAGTTCATTCGCTTTTTCTTTACAGCATCGCATTGCATATTTGATATTGAGCTAGGGTTTTACTGGTTATGTCAGCGTTGATATTCAAGGATTATCTGTTATCATGTAAAAATTCTAGGATTCGGAGCTGTTCAGAAAAAAAGAAGTTATATCCTGGCCAAAAATCCCCTCCCCGGGGAAAAAACCTTGGACAAGTATATTTGTTGACCCCTGTTTCCATTTCTTTTTACAGAAAAAAACTACCCAAAAAAGTACAAAATTTTTAAAAATTTGGCAAGATTGAGATAGGAAAAAGAAGATTGTTTCGATAAAATAACTATACTCCAAAGGACAAATAGAAATGAAAAACTTCACATATTTTATCGAGATCCCAAGAAAAAAAGCAACAACGCCCATCGTGAGTGTCTGGTAAAAAACAGAGTCTACACGTAAATTATCAATTTGCGCATAAAAAAAATAATTACTTTACAAAAACAGAAATGGAAAAGCCAATGATTTATGTTCAGCACTAAAATTTATAATAAATCAATAATAGGACAAGTATTTTATTGTCGCTTGAGGATGGAGTATTTAAAAATAAGCAAAAATTAGTTGGTTATTGAAAAAAGTCACCAATGTACAAAAATAAAAATCGGTCAAGAGAACAGAGTCCAGAAAAAAAAATCGGGATGAAAAAAAACTTGAAGAAAAAAATTTCAAACGAAAAAAATTAGATTGAAAAAAAAATTTCGGCCGAAGTACTTGGCGAGATTTTTTGTTTAGCTTGGATCACGTAATGTATTTCACGTAATGTTGTATGTGTTATAAACTCGCCAAGTACTTCGGCCGAAATTTTTTTTTCAATCTAATTTCTTTCGTTTGAATTTTTTTTCTTCAAGTTTTTTTTCATCCCGATTTTTTTTTCTGGACTCTGTTCTTTTGACCGATTTTTATTTTTGTACATTGGTGACTTTTTTCAATAACCAACTAATTTTTGCTTTTTTTTAAATACTCCATCCTCAAGCGACAATAAAATACTTGTCCTATTATTGATTTATTATAAATTTTAGTGCTGAACATAAATCATTGGCTTTTCCATTTCTGTTTTTGTAAAGTAATTATTTTTTTTATGCGCAAATTGATAATTTACGTGTAGACTCTGTTTTTTACCAGACACTCACGATGGGCGTTGTTGCTTTTTTTCTTGGGATCTCGATAAAATATGTGAAGTTTTTCATTTCTATTTGTCCTTTGGAGTATAGTTATTTTATAGAAACAATCTACTTTTTCCTATCTCAATGTTGACAAATTTTTAAAAATTTTGTACTTTTTTGGGTAGTTTTTTTCTGTAAAAACAAATGGAAACAGGGGTCAACAAATGTACTTGTCCAAGGTTTTTTCCTCGGGGAGGGGATTTTTGGCCAGGATAAAAGTCTCTTTAAGCAAAAGTTGAAACTGGCCGCGATCTTTATAACCTCACGACAAAGATATTAAATATTCACCGAATACGAGTTTATCATACACCATTCTCTTGGTTAACAGAGAAAACGTAGAGAATGGTTTCCAAATAAACCTTGTTATTGCATTCGGGGGATATCTTGATGGTAAAAGAGAAAAGGGATCGTTTTCGATTCCGTTGTAGCAGAGTTTAAGTTTGGAAAAAAATTGTAGGGTCTAGGTTTAAGGGGACCGTATGGTCTAGAGCACGAAAATTTCACCTATTTTCACGATTTTTTTTTTGCCTTAAAAAATTTAAAAATCGATGTTTTAACTTTTCGGGTTTATTACTACCTTTATTAAGTATACAAAAATTTTTTTTTTTAATTTTAAAAACAGTGTTTATTATCATATAATTGGCATTGAAGACGACCCTCTCGAAAAATCCGACCCGGACGGTGAAGATCGATCCGAGACTTCTACTCATCTGAAACACAAAATTCAAGAAGATTCTTAATCAGAAAGAGTGCAGTTATGGTCGGGACTAGAACAAATCGAAAAAATTAAAAATTGACAAAATGGCGCGCTTTTGAAAAAAAATTCGTAAAATCGGGTTTTTTTTTCACTAGTTTTTTAGTATAAACAATAAGAAATTATTTAAATAAAATTATGATTGTAGTTCCGACGATAGCCATACATGTTGTGAACAACATATCCAAATTTCAAGTGATTCGGTTGAATAGTTTTTTTGTTTTCACCTGCGCAGTGCCGAAAAAAGTCGTTTCGAGATAAATGAGTTTAAAGTTTGAGGTACAGATATTTTCAAAAATTGAGCAAATTTTGAATACTTACAGTTAATCCGCGATTCCGGCACCATATAGGATTCCTTCGGAACGTTCATAATTCAAGATTTCCTCACTCCTTTCATTTCTTCGAGCTGTCCGAGCCTCTTTGGAGTTGTCCGTGCTCCTACGGTTGGCGCTCGATACTCGCAGCTCGTCTCGGTTTTGCGCTAGTTGCTCCGCTTGTGGCCCGATTGTTATGCCCATGGTCTCCATTATTTTCAATAGGGATGCAAATCCTTCATTGAATATGCAAGCGGAAATGTGAGTGGCAATATCAATGATTTTTTTTCCGGCAAACAGATGTTTCGGCGCAAGGTGCCACACGCAAGCATTGAAACTTTCGTTATTGTTCTGCGTATTACTGCCAATACACCTTTCCAATAAAGTCTCTGCTGTCAATTCTTCATAAATTGGTTTTAATATCTCTTGTGCTTCATCGCACAGAGCAGGTGGGTGCTCGTAGGTGTCTAAAGTACCTGCAGCCTCACTTTGACGCCACTTGCACCACGATTCGGAACCTGGAGGACAGTACGAGTGTTGCGGATTTTCATCTGTTGAAATTTTGTGATAATATGCTGCCCATATTTCACTTCTCATCCCTTCAGTCGAATCTGAATTACGTCTAATTGCTAGACCGTAATAAGTTGACAGCTCTTGCAATAATTTATTCGTCAATTGTTGACGCTTCGGTGTTTTATTTATCGATTTCCGCTGTGTCTTTTTTCCCTCTTCTTTTTCTGTCAATTTCTTTGTTGCTTTCTTTATTTGTGCATGTTTTTTTTTCGCATCAACAGCACGTTTGTACAAACGTTTTTTAACATGCAAAACACATTCTTTTTTGCAAACTAAAAAATCATCCCCGTAAGGCTTTGTGTCCAATAAGGCTTTGAACGTTTTCGTGTCGCGGACCGCTCTCTACCTGCGTTATGGGCTGTAGAAGCTGTAATATTGAGAATTTCCGCATGAAAATTTCACAGTATATTCTTGAGATACTATACTTTCGACATATCGAAAAAAAAAAAAATCGATTTTTTCAAATTTCTAGACCATACGGTCCCCTTAATTAAAAAAATATTTATTTAGGCATTGTTCAATGGTTCATTTTATTTTCCCAGCATCAATCTTCTATCTATATAAAAGTCACTCTTTACTCGTCTATCTATAAACACCACTCTAACCAAAGGTTGAAATTGACCGCGATCTTTATAACATCATGACTGTTATAAAAAAGATATTGGTCAGCTGTCATATGGACGATCGATCGAGTATCACCACACTGAAACATGAAATAATTTTTTTTATAATTTTATCGATATAATTGCTCACACGTCCCGCACTTCGTTATGTCAAAATAACGTTCAAACTTTATGTTGGCTCCGTACAGAGGAAAGACGAGTCGTTGTGACCAATCGCAACTCGTTGCTTCCATTGCCGGAAACTGGCTTTTATGGAAATGGGTTTTGATGGGCATCAAACGCCTTTGATTGTATCGTCTGAGCGCATATACAGACACGGCAAATTCTTGAATGTAGTAGAATCGAGTATAATCCTAAGCCTGTGCAAAGTTTTTTCTCAGCAATTACGCAACCAATCGTGCTGATTTTAGGCTCAATCGAAAGAGCATCGCTCAATTAGTCAAAAGTTCGCTTTTTAAGCCGCCAAATGACTCCTAGGCTCTACAATTAGCGAAAACGTCATAAAATTTTTACCCCCGCCACCGCGAATCTTCTTGTTTAGAGATAATAAATAGCAAAAATCCCGTCCCGGGGAAAAAAACTGGACAAGTACATTGGTGGTCCCTCGTTTCCCTATGATATCATAAAAAATCCAAAACCCCACTTAATTTTTTATCTTTACTAATTTTATTCATATCCCGGAGGGAAACCAACCATATAGATCACAAAATATCCGGCCAAAAAAGCAGACTTCCCAATAAATGTTACTTTGAATTTATTTCCACAGAACAAAACAAGAATCGAAACATTAAAAAATCAGCGTTATCAAGATGAGATAAATACCATTTATAATTGGTGTGTAAGAAGTATCAATCAGAGACTAGTAGGGAGATATCCGAAGACGGGGTTTTTAGGGGGTCCGCGTAGTGGCGCTTTTTCGTAGCGGTCAACTCGGGAAGTTGCAGTTTTTCCTACGGAACTCTGCCAAGCCTGCAGAATCTTCTCCTACTGATAGCAGCCGGTATTGCAGGTTTATCCTACGCAACTCGGCGAGGACACAGATTGTTATCCCACCCAGCTCAGCCAATACGACAGAGCTTTGCCTTGCGGATTTAGGAGTGAAAAAAGAAATACGCTCAAAATGTTTAAAAGAATGCTTGATGAAAAAAATATTGATAAAATTATTATTCAACCGGAGGAGGCTTAGTTAGTTAGTGTGACGACGCTTATTTCGTAACCGTTTTCAGGTAAATCAACTATGAAAAACAGTGTACAATTATCATACCACAAAAATGACAAATTTAAATATCCAGCAGCGTAGCTGAGCGCGGCATACTGCGGTCACCGACTCAAAAGTCGAGGGTTCGAAACCTCGATGAGTAACTTTTTTTGCTCATTGATTATTGTTTTGTTCTACACTGTCTGCTGCTAATTGCATTTATTTTGGACACCTGTGCAAATTAATATCTGTTTATCGTATATAGTGCGTTACAATTACATTTTTGATTCATATTTTTCATCAAAATGTTCAAAACTGAAATAAACCTTGTTCCGCATTCAATGTTTTCCATCCTTGTCAAAATATTTAAATTTATTACCATTTTTTTATTTTGATATTCATTACTTTTAATCAAACGCTCACTCTTTAATTGCGAGTAGATGATACATACAAAAGAAGAAAAAATCACACGAAATCATGTCTTGACTTCATTTTTTTTCTTTGAAACTATGTATAGCATTCAAAGGGCTGTATTTTGGAACTGTAAAAGTGCAGCAAAATATGATAATGTATTTCCGTCAATTTTTTTTTTTTATTTAAAAGAATAAATGCATTTTCAAGTGTATTAAAACTTTTTTATATAGTATTTGTATAGGATAGGATAGGATAGGATAGACATATAGGATCTAGTTTGTTTCAATATTTGTAAATGACAATATTTACGACTCCACCGAAGCACCGGATAACATCCAATGGTAATGTTGTACAAAAGAATAAAAAATCGAGGTCGCAACTGAAAGAGTGTCTGGATACATATGGGAATGACAGTAAGAGCAAAGCTTTTGCGTCACAGCTTCAAAATCTTCCAATTACAAACTTTAATTGCGCTGTTTGACTATAATAATGAAAGCTTATAATTAGACCAATTGTGAATTTAAATATTTTGAAATTTCTTCAACTTCGAATTGCGTGCAGGATCGGTTCTGCTAAATTTTGATTCTCGAGCTGCAGCATTGTGATATTTTATTTCGGCGAACAGCTTTACTCTTATCATGAACGATAAAAATTGTAGTCTATGCTCCTTGCAAGGATGATTATCATCAAACCAAGCAGGGTAGAATTTATTTGTAGTTTTTACGATACTTTCTTTCAATTTGTGTAGCAATCCTTCACAGTGCCAATATTCGGTGACTAAATCACTGAATGCGTTTAATTGAATCTCAATAATTGACGCAAAGGTTTTGGTCGGACGGTTCAACTTTGTAATGGCTGGAGCGTCAATGTCAACATTTTCATACTCTCGGTATTCAATATACATGTCAGCGGAGGTCACAGGATCCATCGGACTCTTCAAGATTTCATCTCGGCATCTATCACACGGATTTTTTATCAAGCTTCGATATGCAATATAGCCCGCGAGAAAGGCGATAGCATTTTCTTCGTATGCACCCGTGGTAAGGCTATTTGTGTCATTATTGTCCGTGTTTTGCGTAAACAAGTCAATTGTTTCTGCTGCCCCTTCGATTTCCATTTCGTCTATATCTTGATCGGGATCACAAACGACGGGGGAAGTATCATTCATTTGTTCTAATGCTTCTGTAACTAAGCTGGCAGGATTCAGCAAAGTGACCCCGTTTGGGACTAGTACATTTCCTTTCGTACTCGTACCGATATAACCAGTAGATACAATATGTCGCCACGAGAGTCGAATACCTTGCGGAGTTGGATTCGGGTTGAATCCACCTCGACCCCGAAACTTAGAAAATAGATGTTCGACGGAATCCTGATTACAGAGTCCCACTGCCAATTCGAAGTCAGGGTAACTGTCTCGAATGTCGTGGTATGCGTTCAGGATTGACTTTACTGTCGATGACAACCCTCGCAGACATGGAAGTGTCTTCATTGTTCCAGCTGGACACATTGGATTTACAGCTACGCTCCACCCCGATGACCAGATTACGAAGTCGGTCATTATTTCTTCTATGTTCGGATTCCTTTCAGAAAGAGGTCGCTTTGCAGGATTACTTGAGTGAAGCCTATACGCATTACACGCATCTATGACTGTGTTCAACCGCTCGGCGAATGCTGCTGAAGCTTCCCAAGTGGAGCTTTTCAATCCGTTGGGATCCGTTCCAGCCATTCTTATCGCTGCTGCAAAACGGTGGCTCAACAGTTGAAACGCTCGTTTAACATTCATTGCTTCAAATGAATTCGGGAACAAATGCACCTCTGTAATATGTGAAAGCAATCGTGAAGTTGTGCTTTGAGCGTCATGTCGCCAAGTGTCTATGAAATCGTGGTATGCAGTAATCACTTTGCCGTCGCAATACAATGTATTGTATTTCCTCATGGTACTAATTAATCGCTTTATAAGATGTGGAAAATCGAAGGTCGCGAAGTAGTGACGGTCATTTATCTGAACTGTAGGGTTTTTCTCCGTTATGCTGAACGATGAATACAGCGATTGGTTGTTTGGACCTTGGTCGCATGTGAACATCTTTACTTCTGCACCGACTTCATACAACTTTTCCAAGCACTCTTTGAGTAAAGCGTATATTTCATCTGCTTTGAGTCCATTGGCCGAAAAGAAAAAAGCCAATGGTTGACGCCAAGCATTCTTTGCGTTTAAGCTATCGAGACAAAATGCGAATACATATCGTGCTCGCTCGCTTCGGCGCCCCAAAGGACCCAGATCGACCAAGCCTTCTATACAATCGAATTTTTTTGAATATTGCTCAAAACTCCGAAGACTCATTTCATCCCATTTTAAACAGCAAACTTTCTCTTCCCCTGGCATAGTTGCTAATCTTTCTTTTAATTTTTGGAAAATATCGTTACAGAAACCAGGTTTGACATCGATTTCCGCTATCCACGATCGAACTGTGCTTTCTGCTGGGAAGGTGCATCCAGCATTACGTAATCGGGTATATGCTGATGCTGAGTAATAAAATAATTGTTTCGATAAATCCTTTTCTTCTTCGCTATACCGGGATTTCTTATTGTGCAGCTGAAGTTTAACCATTGTTCGAGCTACTGGTTCTACACAATTATTTCGATCCAAGAATTGATCTACATTTTCTTTTTTTGATTGTTTTTGCAATTTTTTCAAGCGCCATGATATTTTCCAAAATTTTCTAGTACATTGCCTGATTCGTTGACGATAGCGAGCAACTTCTCGTTGTAACTGAGTTTTCAATTTTCGGTGCTTCATGTTTTCCTTGAGTAAACTCTTGACCTTATCCCGTAAAGTTTCGATCTCACCTTTTTTCTCATTGGTTTGTCTGGTTGGTCTCAGTGGTTGGTATGGTTTGTCTGGTTCGATCGATGTCCATTCCATGGACTCATCATCCTCGGTAAAATGGAGATGTGGAACACTGTATGTTCGTTTAGGGCATGCAACCACGTCGCTCTCATATCTCTCGTTATCCTTTTCTTTTGACGTACAACAGTGAACGGCGCTTATCTCGTTGAGATCTAAATTTTCGTTAAAATCGAGCAATATCGGCGATTGACGAGCCAAGGTTTCACTATTGATATGATCTCCTTCAGGCTGTTCTACTAGTGCGTCATTATCGCTGTACCGCACCTGTACGGGAATTTCACTTACAGTAACGCTTGTGCATACATTTTCTTGTTCACACGGATCAACATCGTAAAACGGTCGTGGAATTGAATTTCTTTTCAAATTTCCGTTGGGTTTAAAACAGTCTGCGTCGAAATGCAATGCGCATATACCAGCTGCACGTAATGTTGATCGAGTCATTTTTTTAATCGCTGGATTGCCTGTAAGAAATTTAAAAGTAATCTATATGAGAAAAAAAAGTAAATTCTAAATATTCATTTTTTCATCACCGGTACTCGACTCTATTTTGGTTTTTTCAAAAAAAAATAGTCATTACAATAATACAAATATACACTAGGCACAACAATTAAAGGATATTAAAAAAAAATCCAAATTATTAGGTGATTTTCAACGGGCTGTAACTCGGAGGAAAATGATCGCACAGAAAATTTAAACAAAGCAAATTGTAGCTTCAAGTGTCTAGTTTCAGGACCTATATTCGAAAATTTTTTAGCTCAAGCGGTTCATGAGTAATTCCAAGAAAACGATCGAAAAAAAAATTTGTCAAATTTTTTCCCTCTTTCAAAACGGTGTACGGGCTTCAAAAATTTTTTTCAAGTAATGCTACCGTAATTCTCTTCTAGAAAATTTTATTCCCTTTAATTTGACCTGCTCACGAGCTCTGTACGATCATTTCTCGCAGAGTTATCGTCGATCAAAGCAAAAAAGTCATTTTTGACTTTGGTGATTGATTACTCGGGGAATAATGATCGTACAGATCGTACAGAAAGGAGGGTTTTGTAAACTGCAAATGATTGTCTATAAAACGCTATCAAACGTTATCCATGAAAAAAAAATTTTCAAAGTGATAATGTTAACTAAAAAAGGTAAAAAATGGAAAATTAAAAGATATTTGGATAATTTTGTATAACTTTGGATATAATGCATAAACGAAGGATATCGTCGGTAATTTTTCAACTTCAAAGTGTCCTGAAAAAGCCCTGAAAATTTCAAGGCGCTGCGATTTTCTTTTCTTAGTGCCCCAAACGTTCAAATCTCTCATTTCTGCCGAAAATCACCATAACGAGCAATTTTTCAGTTTTTATGCATTTTTTTCACTTGATTTTTTTTTTTTACGACAATCCATATTTCTTGGATAAAAAGCATTGAATTCTGAAAAAATTGGAAAAAAAACTTTTGTAAAGAAAAAATTTTTCTTTCGACACGAAAAAAATTTTTTTTTCTCAGCCACTTTACAATGCTTTATTATTGTAAAAAAAATATGCTCGATTTTTTATTATCGCTGTCATTTACCGCCGGCATTAGCTTAACCCGAAGCGTACCACGTGGAGGTTGCGCGGTCGGATTTACGCTTCTTACACACGCGCGTGTGCGTGTGCTGTTTGTCTGCCTATCTGTTTGTCCGCTGTCCGTCTGTCGGTGTCTGCCTGTGTGCGTGTGTGTGCGTGCGTGCGTGTGTGCGCGCGCGCGCACGTGTATGTGTGTATGTGAGCGCGCGTGTGCGTGTGCGTGTGCCTGGGCGTGTCCGGTGTGTGTGTCAATAAATGTCGTTTTGATTTCTTTTCCGGAGATTGCACGTCCGACCGTACAACCTCCACGTGGTACGCTTCGGGTTAAGCTAATGCCGGTGGTAAATGACAGCGTTAAAAAAAAATCGAGCATATTTTTTTTACAATAATAATGCATTGTGAAGATACTAAGAAAACAGAATTTTTTGAAAAAATTTGTTCGTGTCGAAAGAAAAATTTTTTTTTGAAAAAAGTTTTTTTCCCAATTTTTTCAGAATTAAATGCTTTCTATCAACGAAATATGGATTGTCGTAAAAAAAAAAATTTCAAGTGAAAAAAATGGATAAAAACTGAAAAATTGCTTGTTATGGTGATTTTCGGCAGAAATGAGAGATTTGAACGTTTGGGGCACTAAGAAAAGAAAATCGCAGCGCCTTGAAATTTTCAGGGTTTTTTCAGGACACTTTGAGGTTGAAAAATTACCGATGATATCCTTCGTTTATGCATTATATCCAAAGTTATACAAAATTATCCAAATATCCTTTGATTTTCCATTTTTTACCTTTTTTTCAGTTAACATTATCACTTTGAAATTTTTTTTTTTCATGGATAACGTTTGATAGCGTTTTATAAAGAATTATTTGCAGTTTACAAAACCCTCCTTCCTGCACGATCTGTACGATCATTATTCCCCGAGTAATCAATCACCAAAGTCAAAAATGACTTTTTTGCTTTGATCGACGATAACTCTGCGAGAAATGATCGTACAGAGCTCGTGAGCAGGTCAAATTAAAGGGAATAAAATTTTCTAGAAGAGAATTATGGTAGCATTACTTGAAAAAATTTTTTGAAGTCCGTACACCGTTTTGAAAGAGGGAAAAAATGTGGCAAATTTTTTTTTTTCGATCGTTTTCTTGGAATGACTCATGAACCGCTTAAGCTAAAAAATTTTCGAATATAGGTCCTGAAACTAGACACTTGAAGCTACAATTAGCTTTGTTTAAATTTTCTGTGCGATCATTTTCCTCCGAGTTACAGCCCGTTGAAAATCATCTAAAAATTTGGAATTTTTTTAATATCCTTTAATTGTTGTGCCTAGTGTATATGAGGGATTCCACGCAATTTCACAAAGCAGTGACTCTGATCATTTTCAATTTTCCAATTTTTTTTTTGTCAAATAGTACCCTATGAAAGGTATAACTGCTCCAATATTTAGATTTCTATCTCATGTTTTTCAAGGGCTGCAATTATTAAAATAATTTGGAATATGAACAGTTCGGAAACGTTCTAACGCCTATAGCTCCAAAGCTAATCAAAATATCAACAAATGTCAACATATCGATATTTTCATTTTGGTTTTCACATTCACGATAAAAAATGAATACAATTATTAATCGTAATTATCAACCATTTTTTTGCGTTTCAAGGAAAACCATATTGGAAAAAAACCACATTACGACAAACAAAAAGATTGTCGAACAATTTAGCAGTGATAACACTAGGCTTTAAATTCATTTAAAAAGCCAACAGTTTTGCATGAAAATTTATAAAATAAATCGAAGGGAACATACACGGTTGAAAGAAAATTCGGGGCTTTTTCTAAAAATTCGTATCCGATTAACGCTAAAAATGTAAAGAAAAAAATAGCTAAACTGGTTCTAACGATCATTAAAGTAGGAGAAACTTCAACAAAGTAAACATTGAAAAAAAGGTCATTCGGGCCTTTATATTTTACAGGCGTTTGTAAAAAAATCATGAAGAAAAATTTTTTCTATTCATATTTCTTAAATATATCGAGCACAGTAAAAAATGGTACCCGTGTGTTGTATCCAAAAATCATAGCGCCGATCATTCGGTGATGGAAAATAATACAAGCGCGATTTCGTCGTAAAACGCCCGTTCTCGCAATCTTTATAAGCGCAGAAATCGGTAATTCTGCCTTTTTTCTTGTTCCTCATGATCACTTTTCATTAAAAAAAAACACTCTCTAAAAATATTTACACATGAAACATCACTTGGAAGAATAGTGATAAATTATTGAAATTGTATCAGTTGTATAAGTTCAAAAAAGTCTACTTCGTTGTTCGTAAAAGTTCTACTTCGTGGTTCGTACAAGACTGCCTTATTCTAGCATTTTAATTTTCTATGTAAAAATATGACCAAATTAGAAGGGATGAAAGAAAGGGTGATTTTTGTAACGTGATTTTGTAACGTGATCAGAGTAGTAGGAGAAAGGCTATGTTTTCTTGAATATTGTTTTTAAACGTCAGGGTAGAAAAGCATAAAATCCTCGGAGTGGGGAGTAGCGGAGATACGGGAAAAGGAGTACCGATGTTTTTTTCCATTTCGAGCGGTACCTTTATGACTGGGAATTTTGTCGCGTCAATCCCTTTCCTTCGAGCGGGAGAAACCGAGTGTCCAAGTCATCATAAAAAATGTGCACGCCAAATGTTTTATTTTCGAACTCACAACCTTCGAGGCGTAAGAATAAAAAACTGGCAAAATAATAAAGGTCAAAAATACTCAGATTATTAAATCTATATTCCAGATACGTTGGGTATATAAATTTCATTTATTAACATAATTTGATTAGTAGATGAAAAATAATAATTATTCTTGTAATCATATGTTCCGACGATCATATATACTCCGTATAGGTTCAAACATAGTCAAAAGAGGAGCTAGGACTACTTAAACTGGATCACGTAGGAGTATAAGGTTTGTGCAGGAGGTAGGCTCTACTGGAGCACCAAAGGAGGAGCAGAAGTTGATTTCAGTGGCATTTGTAGGCTCATAGGAGGACCTGTAGCATCAAGTAGCTTCAAATGAGGCTTAAATGGAGTCGAATTCCTTTAAAGTCGGCTGAAAATTTCGACCCGAGAGGCGGAGTTTGTTTATTGTTTACACGCTGTTTAGGGAACGTTTTTCTTTGTCAACACTTTAGAAAACATCGCGCTTATTTGACCGAGAAAAAAACTTTGATAACTTGCGTTGTTGACATATCTTGCACATGCTATTTGAAAGGGGATGAATTGATCTCCTTGTTTATCAAACTTTTAACATTTCATTGACATTCGAAAGGAATTGTTTAAAGAAGTTGCTTTTCACGCATTCACGCATGAATAAAGCAATATGAATTAGCACATTTACGTACGGCTTTTTTTCTCTTTTCGATGGTAATTGAGAATAATAACTAATATGAATACATTGTTTTGTTTTTGTACTCAAAACTTTTTGCATTATGATTTTTCGTCTACATGATAAAAAAAAAGTAAAAAATAACTCGAATTATCGTTGAGAAAAAAAATTATTTTCCTAACTACTTTACTAAATCAAATACTTATAGTGTTTGTTGCGAGAGGGAAAAAACTACGTTTGTCGCGTTAGATTCGATATGTCTATTTTCAGCCAAATTTTACAAAATATAACTTTTTTCATCAAATTAGTAATTCAAAATCGACGATAATAATTTTTAATTTGCCATTCTCCAATAATATATAATAATGAAGGCAACCAAATAAATATTTAATATAATGGATACTGCCGCTTCGACGTACAGTGAAGCGCGTCCAAATGAGAATAAACCTCTGAGTACCTTAATTAATTGATACCAATAAAATTTCTGAGTATAACTTATAACAAGAATGGGAAAGAGAGCGAGCGCGCTACAAGCGAGAAAGAGGGGACGAAGCTTTGCGCGCTGTTTCTCTCACACAGCGGCGCGCGATAAGAGGGGGTAGCCTCGTTCAGCGGGACTGGGTGACGGAAAGTAGAGAAATGTAGATTATTATCAAAAGAACATGTGTCCCACCTATTCAAGCGCGACTTACGCCCGTCTATCTCCAAGAAGACAAATTATCCCGAAACATTCGATTTTAATTCATTAAATTATCATATCTCAAGATTAGCTGGACGGATTTACTTGCAACAAAGACCAATAGAAAGAGAAAAATAAAAAAAAAATCATCACCAATATTCAAATTTTTTACTCAAACGGTTCGTCCGTAAGAGCGATTTAAAAACGCTATGACGTCATAAAATCGGCATATTCGCGTATATAAGAGTGCGGCAGGGCTCGCACTGGCTTTTTCTTTTAATACTTGGCATCGAGCCGCTACCGCGTCTCTTGACTACATTTAAGTGTAGAAATTTCTATTTATCCTTAACATTAACTAATGAACTTAGTTTTAAAAAAAGCAAAATCATGGCGATCGTGGCGCGGTCGCAATCGAAAACCCAAAAATCGGAGTCTCCCATCTGTCGAAGGAAGGCGAAGAGGCGGTGTAGCCCGTGGCCGCGGTCAATCGAGAAGCTGAGGAGGGCGAAGGGGTACAATCGCAAATCAAAATGCAGCTTGAGAAGCTCTGAGCTTTCTATTCGAAAATTTATGGAATAATATGTAAACTAAAAAACTGTGAACCACTGTAATATTCTCTAACTATTTTAATTATGAGGGTACTCGGGTCACGAGAGGGAGGGATAAAGAGTTAGGTAGATGGTGTAGAGAGGAAGAAGAACCACATACTGGTAGTCGGGATGAGTTGTGGAGCCACAACTGGAAAACGTATAAAGAAAGACTGAAAAACAATATAAAAGTCATAATATTGGTTCGGTGTTTCTTTTTTTTGTTTGTATTTATCATCCACTCGCAATTAAAGAATGAGCGTTTGATTAAAAGTAATGAATATCAAAATTAAAAAATGGTAATAAATTTAAATATTTTGACAAGGATGGAAAATATCGAATGCGGAACAAGGTTTATTTCAGTTTTGAACATTTTGATGAAAAATATGAATCAAAAATGTAATTGTAACGCACTATATACGATAAGCAGATATTAATTTGCACAGGTGTACGAAATAAATGCAATTAGCAGCAGATGGTGTAGAACAAAAAAATAATCAATGAGAAAAGAAAGTAACTCGTCGAGGTTTCGAACCCTCGACTTTTGAGTCGGGGACCGCAGTATGCCGCGCTAAGCTATGCTGCTGGATATTTAAATTTATGTTATTTATGTGGTATATTTGTCACATAAGTCAACATTAATCTACCATACATTTTGGCCTTAACTAGTAAAGTAAGCACAGCTAATTTGGAATCACAATATGGGGATTGTTGTGTATCCCAAATTATCCTCCTTTCCTTTAGCCAATTGTTATCGATGAATTGATGCTCGTGTGGAGCATATCTCGCGTTATTACATGGCACGTTTATTCCGGTTTTGTAACATCCGGGGGAAAACTGGAGTTACAGAGCATCTAAACGGTACTGTACACCCGAAATAAGTAATCCGGTACTATTTACACGCACTTTTACACCGGTTTTTACTACAACAGGTTTTACAAAACGGAATAAGCCTGCCATGTAAGAGCGGTCATCAATTGATTGCATTCCAAAGCGGGTAAGATTCAAATCTGCGTCAGGAGATCCGAATGTTCGGAGTGGTTGAAAAATTTGCCGTGAACAAAAAAGCATATTTTTAGCTGACTAGTCGAAAAATTTTCGGGCCGGACAAGTACTCTGTGCGTATCCGCTGCAAGATCCCTAGACTACACAGGTTGTCTCATTGGCGAGCTTATGGGCCAGGGACGCAGCGGCAAAGAGGGGTCGTGACGTCACAGAGAATCCCAGAGCCTCTCATTTCACGGCTCCCAGTGGTTCTCAATTTGAGGATACCACATGGCCTGAGGTCCGAGAAACTACACATATACATGTGTAAACATGAACGGTTTTTTGGTACAAAAATTGAAAAAGAAGAGTTGGGTTTGGAAGCAAGATTTTCCAGAATTTTGTTGTTCTAAGTGGATACAACAAGCCAAGAATAATGTGAAAACTCGTCGGCCGCAATTTTAGTTTGTTTATTTTTTGTGTTCTTTTTTGCTCCTCACAGTGAGGAACAAAATGCCTGGAAGTAGATGCAGTGTAGCTGGTTGCAAAAACATTTTGACGGAGACAAAAAAATCAATCCAAACATAAAATATCACCATTTTCCAAAAAATCCAAAAATAAAAAAATTATGGATCAAAGCATGCAACCAAGATGAAAATTGGAACCCACAAGCAGGCTATGTTTGCTCCGAACACTTCAAGTGCGAAGATTACGAACGAGACTTGCAAGCAGAATTGCTAAATATTCTACCGAAACGAAGATTAAAATCAACAGGTCAGTTCATAATTCGATTCGATTGCATTCGATTGCAAAAAAGGTATATTTTATCAGATACCTTTTTTCCATGTACTTTATTCTTATATTTATAAATTTGACTAATATAATATTTATTTCTTTTTTGTACATTTATATTTTGAGGCTAATTGTGCGTTATTTTTCTATTTCTCCGCAGCGATTCCGATTACACATACGAGAAATCTTCATGTAGAAGAAAATGTACGAGCCGCTACCTCGGGTGAATTTTCATTGGATTCACTCCCCAATTCGTTCACTGATAAAGCAACTGTGCCACTCCGTGCACATACAAGTGTGCAAAGAGATATAAGTTTCTCTATCAAGCATTATACTGCATCGCAGGAAAAGATTGCTGATCTCAAAACACAACTAAGAACATGTCAAGAGACTATAAAAAATTTGAAGGCGAAACAAGAAACGGTACAAAGTCATTTGGTGAAGGAAAATTCAGATATCGGGACTGTTTTTTCTACAAATGACCGCTTAATGGATAGCATAAAACAAACATTGACAAAAAATCAAATCGATTTTATAACCAAAAAAAAAAAAAAGTCAATTGGACAAATGAAGAAATATCCAATGCCTTCACTTTACGGTATTACAGTAAACGAGCATACTTATATTTACGAACTACTTTGAATTATCCACTACCCGGGATATCTACATTACAGCGGTGGGCATCGAAAATTAATATGCGACGAGGTATATTATTTGACATCCTCTTCATGCTTAAAATTGTGAAAGATGATATGACGGAACTGGAAAGATGTGCGGTTCTTCAGTTCGACGAAATGACAGTGCAATCCATTCATGAGTACAATAAGCAAGAAGACGAAGTCATAGGACCACATTCATATATGCAAGTGGTAATGGCACGAGGATTATTTGGACGTTGGAAACAGCCTGTGTTTATAGATTTTGACCAAAAAATGACTAAAGAAATTTTATTTAAAATAATCTGTACCCTTCAAGAGTCTGGGTACTCTGTTGTCGCCTGTGTATCGGACTGCGGTGGAGGTAACGTTGGCTTGTGGAGAGACCTCGATATAAGTGTCAACAAAACTTATTTTTGGCATCCTTCAACAACCAAACGAATATATTTTTTCGCCGACGCCCCACATCTGCTAAAACTTTTACGAAATTGGTTACTTGACACTGGATTCCTATTGGAAGATGGTTCAGTAATAAGTAAAGAGCCTATCAAAGCCCTTATAGCGATGACAAATACGGAAGTTAGTTCTTGTCATAAATTAACGAACGATCACATCGACTGTGTAAGAACTCAACGGCAAAACGTAACGCTTGCATCGCAACTCCTGTCACATACAGTCGGAACAGCACTTGTATATTATAAACCGGGTTCGGATGAGCTATTAGCCATAAATAACGGAAAGTTTTGTCAGAAAGTTTCTGCATGGTTCGATATAATGAACTCATATACGCCATCTGCATCTCTTCAATCAAAAAAAACTTATGGAATGGACTTAGAATATCAAACATTGACTTTGGAAGCTGCAGATAATCTTTTTTCGACGATGCGATGTAAAGGCAAAAATAGTCTCCAAGTTTTTCAAAAAGGCATCTTAATATCAATAACGTCATTAAAACTATTGTTTGATGACTTGAAACTTAAGTTTTCCATAAAGTATATTTTGACCCACCGATTGAATCAATATTCTCTGGAAATTTTTTTTTCTCAAGTCAGAACAAATGGAGGCTTGCACGACCATCCGACACCATTAGATGCTCTGTACCGCATCAGGATGATTATGCTTGGAAAAAATCCTGGTGTTGTTCAAACAAATGTCAATATCGAAGATGCATCCAAAGACGAATTTATTGTGTGCAAAGTACTTGAGGGTACTAATGTTCCAATTTCTGAGGGATCTGTGGCCCGACTTTATTTAGAAGAATCGGAAAATGAAACATTCTCATCAACATCACAAGGTTCAGCATCCGGTAAAACAATTGCATGCGAAACCGAAGAAGACGGCCTCGTGTATTTGGCTGGATGGATAGCGCGGAAATTCAAAGACAAGTATTCAAACCTGGGATCTTATTCATATAAAAATGAAGGCGTTCATAGTTATGCCTTACCATCATGGATTCAGCACTTGTCTTTCGGAGGATTAATGGAACCGACGAAGGAATGGATTGACAATGTACACCTCATGAATAAAGTATTCATGAAATATCATAAAGATGGAAAAATCAAAACCGGAAAAAAAATAACAAAGAAAACCGTCGCACGTATCCTTCAAAAATGTGGCAATGAAATACCGGTAGATCTCATTCAATGTTTCGTGAAACAGCGCCTCTTTATTCGTATAAAGTTTCGTAATAATGAATTAAAAAACAAATATAAAACTCGAAATAAAAGAAAGCTGGAGGATGATCAACGAAAAGTTAGCAGGAAGTATAAAAAAATTTTGCATTAACTAAAAAAATTAACAGAACTAAACTGAACAAAAAATAAATTCATGAATCTACTACATTTCTCTTTATTGACCGACGTTTTTTAAAAATAATCGACATCGAAAAAACCATATAAATTAACATTGAAGGATGATTTGTATGTACTGACTGATGATATTTTAAAATATAATTTAAATTGAAAACCTGTATGTAATAAATTTAAAAAAATGATTTGTATGTACTGACTGGTGATATTGTTATTAATTATATGAATAGATTATCAATTGTTTTCTTTAATCCAAGCCAACAATGTTGGCATGCCATAGTGGTTGATGAAGATATGTAAACAGTAGCACAGTGTGCAATTCAGATGGATTAATAAAAAGAAACTCTTTACATTTTCCCGTCCAAGTTCAAAAGTGTTATTCTGTAATATTTTTTATTTTTGTGTCACAATAATGATATAAACAATAAAATAATGAAAACAAAAAGCGGATTTTCAGACTAAATAAATAAATTTGTTTAATCAAAAACAAAAAATTGCACGAGCTGAGGATCGAACCTGAAAACTCGTCAACATGGATCTGTCACGATATCGCTTCAGACATTTAACCTTTTGTCATAATTTGTGCTTTGTAGTATATAAACTCGTTGAGAGCTTGAGGTATTATTATGTCTATATATCTTGGGTCGTCGCCGGCTACTACTATGGGCTACAACGGGACGCGCATGCGCAAACTGAGAGACAGAGCATGTGTGTCTCTCTGTCGCACAGGATTCTCTGTGACGTCACAGAAAAAGTGGGGATGAGACAACCTGTGTAGTCTAAGGATCTTGTATCCGCTGTACGTACGATAGTAAACTTTTATCAATTTGTTACCAATAAAACTATACTACAAATATTACAAATGAGTAATACTTGTAGTATTACTAAGTACCACGTACTTAGCCACATATACTTTAGTTGATCTTTATTTATTTATCAACTTTTTATGAACCCACAACATTTACGAGAATGAAATTATCACCTCTGTACAATTTGACTTAATTTAATAAGATAATGAGAGCGGTTACCCATAAAACTTTGTATGATGAATTAGTTTTTAGAAAGGATTCTTGTGCGGGGAGATCTTTGCATGAACGACTTAGACGGGTTTTTGTAAATTTTTGTGGGGATCGGTATTTTGGCGATGGGTGGGGGTGGGGGGATTAACTGAAAACTGAAACCACTATTTGGAGGGCATAAATGTACTTGTCTCAGCTTTTTTCACAGCATTTATGCTGTTTTTGGCTAGGTTTCTTTTTTCACTCCTCAAACCGCAAGGCAAAGCTCTGTCGTATTGGCTGAGCTGGGTGGGATAACAATCTCTGACTTCGCCGAGTTGCGTAGGATAAACCTGCAATACCGGTTGCTTTCAGTAGGAGAAGATTCTGCAGGCTTGGCAGAGTTCCGTAGGAAAAGCTGTAACTTCCCGAGTTGACCGCTACGAAAAAGCGCCACTACGACGGACCCCCTAAAAACCCCGTCTTCGGATATCTCCCTACTAGTCTCTGGTATCAATAGCCTAGAAAAAAAATGAAAAAAGGTCGACATCTAAGTTACGTGCAGCAGTAAAATTTATGATATCAGTACTAGGACAAGTATTTCTTTGGTGACTGACAAGGAAACCTTCCCAGGTGTACCCCGCCGATTTTGTTCCGCTTGGAGTATGTTATTCTACGTTGAATCTTTCCCGTTGTACCCTGCAGTATTTTTCTTAATTTTATATTTTTATCCCGAGGTTTCGCTTCGTCAACAGCTCAAGGGCAATGTCCAGTCCAGGAGTCAATTAATAAAATACTGTTTGAACCAACTTGGGGGAAGAAGACATTTTGTAGCCAGGTTTTAAAATGTTCTGAAAGTATGAATTAATTTTTCAATTTGCTTCGTTGCAAGAAATAAACAGTATCGTATGTGTCAGTATAAGGGATTCTCTAAAAAAATAATTTTTATTATTGCCTGAAGTGAGTTTTCCAGATTTCGATACTTCTATGTAAACGTTTTCTGGTCTGAATAGTGACGATTCCACTATTGGACCAAATTTACCACTTGGTTCTTTCAAAACCGGGAATAGCGGAGAAAGAAGCCTTCCGTCACCTGCTATAGTGGGCTGAATCGTATAACTATGTGTTGTAGAAGCAATTGATTGTACAAGGCATTCAACTTGTTTCTCTCCTTCAACCGTTAATGTTCTTCCAGAATGCATTTCTAATTGGAAACCACTTTGGTCCTAATTGTAGACATTCGATAACCCATATTCTTCTATATCGTTGTTCACTTCAGAAACAAATTGTTCAGCAAGCTTTTGCAGATTGTCTGCATTTTCAATACTTTTTTTTGTGAGAAATTTACTAATTTTTCTGGAAACAATCCTATGAGCTTTCTTAAATGAGTGTACCCACTTGTCTGACGCCTTAAAACGGACATCTTCATGACCGATTTCTTTTTGTGCTTGCATTGCCTATTTTTTCAAGTCGATGTCATGTACCATAAGACCAGCATCAACGGCAGCTTTAAAATTGGCTAAAGTGTACTCGCAAATTCTAGCTATTTTTTCTTTATAAGTTCCACCTTTATTTAAATATTTAGCCCATCTTTCTAATTGAGTCACTAACTGTACTCTAAATTTTTGTTTAACGCTTGATAGGCTCAAATTTTTAGTTTTGCCACTTCTCCAATAGTTGACTGCCCTCGATTTATACTCGTACGAAACAGATTCATCATCAGTAGTACAAACATCCGGGGGTAGTACCGGATCATTGATTGCCGATCCCCATTCTTCATCTTCTACTATTTTCATATCCTAATCTTTGTAAGATTCTTGGAAATATAATGAATCTTCTACGATTGTTTCGACGCCCATGTAATCTTGCATAGCATTCGTTAATATATTTTCAATGCTTTCTTTTAATTGTATTTCACCATTATTTATAGGGCTTTCAGGTATATTTAGGGCTTGAAAATGTGCCAAAACTAATCGTATCACATTAAGCGGATTCACTTCCATTTTTGATAATAAATACACTTGATTTCTTAACTTATGAAACTTTTAACAACTTTTGATTGCAAACAAAACACAGAGCTATACACGCCTTTGATTGTTGATATTATTTTATCACGAGATAAATTCCTTCTAACTCGCACTTATCGAATTGAAGCAATTTCTCAAGAACGCGACTTATAAGCGTAGCACAGGCCATCATATGTTAAATAAGAGAGGCAGAGGCAGATAACAGTTATATATTTCTTATCAACGTATTTTGAAACTTCTTTCAATGATAGGTGAAGTAGAATATCAACTCGAAGAATTAGATAGCTAATAAGTAGGGCTAACGAACACATACAAAGTAAGGTTCGAAATGATAAAACATATCAGTTCATTTACTGCTACGTGATTGTAATAACAATCATCACGTGTATAACAAACTTCTTTTTCTCTAACAAAACGAGAACGAATTTAGCCTATTTTTTCAACAGTTTTTTGATAATAAAAAATAAAGAAATAAAAATAAAAATAAACCCTCCATAGCAAAATAGTGACCCAGATGCAAATTAATAATCTTTTTAAAATTTTGTTTCAGACAATAATTACGGCTAGAATCGTGCACATCATTTTTTTATAGGACATTTTCAATGATATAAAAAAAACAGTGTAAAAAATGAAAATAACATTAAGAATTCATCCTCTATTCTTTAAGAGTGATTTAATGAAACATCAAAAACTCGGTTGAAACAAAATCGCGAAAAAAGCTACTTTTCGATCTCTCAAGAAAAGAATTTTCATTATCTGTAATGCCAGAATCATATGTTCTATCGATTATTATAATCTATCGATTATTTTCAAGGGATTTTTTTTTATGTTGATAACAATCTTTTTAAACAATTTCACGATATATTCTATATCCAAAAGAATATTTTCTAGCAGATAGATATTTAAAAAAATACATATCTACAGAAATTAAAGGTATTCGGATGTAAGGGTAGTACACCCTTAAGGATGCATTTTTTCAAAAAATGCAAAAACATGTATGTCTTAACTTTTGAAACTGTTAATTATGCAATTTTTTTCACTTCCATATCGAGCATATTCTATTTGTTATAACGTTTTTTTAATTTTCAACCCCTATAACTTCGGCTTATTCACCCCCTCAGGGCTGAAAAAAATCGAGTAGTCATAACTTTTTATGAAGCATTGAATGCAATTGGTTTGATTTTGCCCCCTTGTCTGCATATATATGGAACTGAACAACCTCCCCTAGGAGACCTCAACTTTAGGGGTGTGTTTCACCCCTTAAATATGAGTTTCCGCAAAAAAGAAAAAATAGGTATCTCTTAGATTTCAATATAGAATAACATACTCCAAGCGGAACAAAATCGGCGGGGTACACCTGGGAAGGTTTCCTTGTGAGAAGATATCAATATGGACGTACCGGCAACGTAGGGCATGCAGTTGGTGCATTGCTTCTGGGATCTCCTAAGTCGAGTAGCTACTTTTGTTTTGGCTATGGCGCGACCAATGTTGCCAAATAGTATTTACTTTTATGACCTAATGAAACAATATTGCCCGCGCCATGGCTAAAATAACGAAAAACAAGCAGGAACAGGAAGTTTCGCATAAGATCCCATGCTTTTTTCATGTTAAAAAAAAAACTTTAATTTATGTCTGTACATGATAGCACAGTTTTGTTTGATTGGTAATAATTTGATGAACGTTCACCACCGTACGTTGAGCGTATACGCACAGAGTACTTGTCCGGACCATAACTTTTTATTAAAATTGCTCATTCCAGTAAAAATCTCTAATTCCAGTAAAAAAGGGGTCTCTCTCAAAAATCAAGGGTTATAAATACGCACTTTTTCATTGTTGGTATTGTCTTATTTAAATTTTATTTTTTTATGATTAATCCCGCATAACGGTTTAAATTCTCATTTTCAAAACCTAAAGGGCTATTTTGATAGCTGGCGCCCAAGAACGTCAAAATTAAACGAACGGAGGGGGATTATTTTGTGTGAAATTTGCGTGATCTTAAAACTTTGGATACAAATTTGACGGTGCATTCATAGCCTGCATTGATCTTTTGACCATTCACCAGTGGTTACTTAGATCTTCTACTAATAAATAGTAGCTTTCCAAAGTATAATAACTTTCATTGCTGGCAATAGTAGTTTTCGAAAAAATGATACGCTACATTGCTGGCAATTGTTTACTGAGTCGCATTTTCAGAAATTTCATAACTGACTGCACTTTATGTTAATGCAATTTTATGATGACTACGAACACTATTTTATTCCGATTGAATCGACGTCGAATATTGCGTATGATATAAGGCCATTCTGAAATTCGCAGAAGAATTGATTTTCTTATAAATTTCTGACGGCGAAAAGCAACGCATGCAACGAAAAGCATCTCCAATTTGATTTTCACTTGAATGAGCAATTTTAATAAAAAGTTATGGGCCGGACAAGTACTCTGTGCGTATACGCTCAACGTACGGTGGTGAACGTTCATCAAATTATTACCAATCAAACAAAACTGTGCTATCATGTACAGACATAAATTAAAGTTTCTTTTTAACATTAAAAAAGCATGGGATCTTATGCGAAACTTCCTGTTCCTGCTTGTTTTTCGTTATTTTAGCCATGGCGCGGGCAATATTGTTTCATTAGGTCATAAAAGTAAATACTATTTGGCAACATTGGTCGCACCATAGCCAAAGCAAAAGTAGCTACTCGACTTAGGAGATCCCAGAAGCAATGCACCAACTGCATGCCCTACGTTGCCGGTACGTCCATATTGATATCTTCTCAGTCACCAAAGAAATACTTGTCCTAGTACTGATATCTTAAATTTTACTGCTGCACGTAACTTAGATGTCGACCTTTTTTCATTTTTTTTCTAGGCTATTGATACTTCTTACACACCAATTATAAATGGTATTTATCTCATCTTGATAACGCTGATTTTTTAATGTTTTGATTCTTGTTTTGTTCTGTGGAAATAAATTCAAAGTAACATTTATTGGGAAGTCCGCTTTTTTGGCCGGATATTTTGTGATCTATATGGTTGGTTTCCCTCCGCGATATGAGTAAAATTAGTAAAGATTAAAAAAAAAAAATTTAAGTGGGGTTTTGGATTTTTTGTGATATCATAGGGAAACGAGGGACCACCAATGTACTTATCCAGGTTTTTTTCCCCGGGAGGGGATTTTTGCTATTTGATATCACTTCTTTTTTCTATAGTATTTTCATATATTTCGCTTTATATAGACTCCAATAGAGTATGTATATAACAAATAAACATACAAGGTGTTTGCATCATTACATCACCGATTTATTTCAATGTCAGGAATCAGTACTGCTCACACTACTAATTCGAAATAAGAGAATGAGACAGATTTTCTACCATAAATTCATTGTGTTCAGGAATTAGCAGTAATTCCTTCGGCGTCGTGAGCACTCGGGCGGGTTCGTGCTCCGCCGTGAATGTCGCCACGTACCGGGCTACGCGACACGGGAGCAGCGAGACACTCGAGCGGCCGGGCGCTAGTTCTCGCGCTCCCACGGGCGTCGCCACCTCCCGGGCCTCAACTTCGGGCTCGCTCGACGCGACACGCGACGCATGCGCGTGGCGCGTCTTCATCGATCTACGCATCGATTTCCTCAGTCTTGATCCGGGAGCCGTAGCGAGCACGCGTGTACTTCATTGGGTTTCAATTTATATTCCAAATTCTTTGCGCAATTAATCCGAGTTCCACAAAAACAACGTGGCTAACGTTTCAAAGAACATTCGTACATCTCAAAGACACTTTTTCGGGCCGAATACGTTATCGATTGCATCGATATCTCGGGATTACCTTCGGCATGCTCTCAAGCGACGCGCGGTGACGCACGCTTCGGCAGCCATCTTCGTTCGTCGAGCGCGGGCTCGACAGACGCCGGGTCAATTCTCACGTGTTTCACTCATTTGATCGGGATTTCGGGCCGTTTTTCATTGTCGGGATCTCACTGTTCATCGTTACAAAATAAACCATTATTCTTTGCCTTTTTTTCTATTTCTCGCCTACCGCATTATTTTTCTTTCCACCTACACCAGACTCCTTCACAAAACATTTTGGTCCTTCGAGCCGGATCTGGTGGAAATAGTGCGGCAGGTGAGTGAGAAAAGTGCATCGAGTGAGTGTATGGGAGCCATCGGGACTTTTCGACGAATTCTCGTCATCGGGACTCTTTGTCACACGAGCAATCGGGCTGCGGACATTTTCGCCTTCACCACGTGCTACCGGCTCACACGGCGGCCATCTTGGGCGGTCGATCGCGCGCATCGACCACTTGGCGGGATCTCAACCGACGCACTTCGACGCTTCGATTCATCGGTGAGTTTTTACACAGCGTTTCTCAAACTCAGTGCGGGCTTAGACTTTTTTCCAAACTATCGAGCGGGACATTTTCGTTTCTCGATTTCATCACTCGAGTGCGGGGTTCGAGAATATTCAAGTGCGCGGTCAGTAAAAAATTGTGGGTGGTCATATTACCGGGTGGTCACTTATCGGGTTACAAGACATTTTTCGGGTACCCTTCGGGCCTTCACGGTCGGGTGTGACATTTTTCCGGAATTTGTGCACTCGCGGCGCCTCACGGGTCATTGTTGGTCATATTTCATTCGTGCGTTGCCGTGGTTGACATTTAGCGAGAATTCGTTCACTTTCGGGTTTTTTCGGGACGGTTTGTCGCGAGTTCTTCAGTGCAGTCGGCGGGCGAAAGGGGCTGCTCGTCCTCCCCTTGACTCACCTCGGTGTTTCGAACTTTTGTCGGGACATTTCATTCGGGCTGTGGTCACTTTCGCGGGATGTTTTCCCGTTGTTCGAATTTTTCGCGGGACATTAGGCGGTGTAATCGGTGTTTCATCGGCGGTCGGGCATTCGGTTCGATTTTCATAGCTCCGGTCGGCAATTCGCGCGGGACAACATGGCGGGAGGTAGCTGAGGTCGGGGTCATCGCGGGTCCATCCTCATCGGGCGCTCGGTCATCGGGTACGGAGTCGCGGAGTACACCGAAGAATACTTCTTCACGGGTTCATGCGGCTACCACGGGCGACAAGTCACAATGTGCGTACTGTCGGGAGAGGCATTACATTGTGACGTGTTCGAAATTTCGGCAGCTCTCAGCCGAGGCACGGCGGGCGGAGGTGCAAAAGTTGAGGCTGTGAATCAACTGCCTGGGCCGTCACAACGTCAACGCTTGCAACATTTCAACGCGATGCAAGGAGTGCGACCGCAAGCATCACACGATGATACACGTCGGGTGGTCGAAATACGGGGATGCGGCCAAGGGTACGGGAGCATCATCAACATCGGGTGGCCAATCGGCCAACTCCGGAGACGCGGGTGCGTCAGCATCGGGCACTTCTCAATAAGATACGGGGGCATTAACTTGCACCACGGGAAGTTCGAGACCAGCAGTTCTCCTGGCCACCTGCCAGGCACTGCTCCTCACCAGCTACGGGGCAGATCAACGGGTACGGGTGCTGTTAGACATGGGGTCTGAGCTGTCTCTCATCTCAGACAAGCTCGTTCATCATCTCCGGCTACGACGAGAGTCGTCGTCAATTTCAATCATTGGGATCGGCGGTACAGCATCGGGCCAAACTCGCGGGATGGTCACGATCAATCTTAGGTCACTTCACTCCTCGGGAACTATCTCAATAAAAGCATTTATTCTCTCCAAGTTAATGCCTACACTTCCTTCATTTTCCCTCTCACATACATCTTGGGCACATATACAGGGTATTTCTCTAGCGGATCCGGACTTTGCACTAGCGGGACCAGTGGACCTCATCCTGGGAGCGGACGTTTACGGGCAGTACATTCGTCCACAGATAAAACGCGGGCGTCCGGAGGAGCCCATTGCACAAAACACGATATTCGGGTGGGCAATAATCGGGCCGGTAAGCGAGCCTCAGAGCTCATCGGGTTTGATTCACCACGCGATGGTGGACCATGGGTTTCAGGAGTTACAAGAACTCCTGTCGCAATTTTGGGTTCAAGAAGAGGTTCCAGTACAGATCGAGGCAGATCTCACCCCTGAGGAACAGGAGTGTAAGACTCATTTCATTAAAACTCCTTCGCGGGATTCAACGGGTCGGTACATTGTTCGCTTGCCAGTCAAAAGTTCATCGGGTCAGCTGGGACGGTCGTTTCACACGGCATCATCTTGTCTTCAACGGCTTCAACGGAAACTTTCACGGGACGAAAAGTACAAGGGTCTTTACGACACATTTCTCGGGGAGTACGAGTCATTGGGGCACATGGTTCGGGTCAAGGATACAGAGATTCAACGGGATTTTGCATATTACCTTCCTCACCACGGGGTACTGACTACAAAACTTCGGGTGGTTTTCAACGGGTCGTGCAACACTGACTCCGGGCTCTCGCTCAATGACATTTTGCATACGGGCGCGAAGTTGCAACGGGATATTTTAGACGTTTTATTGTGGGTTCGACGACACCGGTTCGTTTTCGCGACTGATATCGTCAAGATGTTTCGGCAAATTCGGGTTCATCAAGACGATTGGGATTTACAACGTATTCTTTGGGTCGACAAGCACGGGAATTCGGTTCATTTTCGGTTGACTACAGTCACCTACGGGACACGGTCAGCACCATTTCTTGCGGTACGGGCACTCCTTCAACTAGTAGCAGACGAGGGAGGTAAATATCCTGCCGCGATTGCCCCTCTTACAATGGGGCGATACGTAGATGATATTTATGGGGGTGCTGACCAACTCTCAGAGCTCGTCGCACAAGCGAAACAGCTGGTCGGGATTTGCACGGCGGGCGGCTTTCCTCTGGCCAAATGGCAGAGTAACTGTCCAGACCTCCTTTCAACTATCGGGCTGGACTCAAACACGGAAGGGTCGAGGTCGATCGATGAGTGTGAGACCAAGGTCCTCGGGCTCTCATGGGTACCACGGTCGGACGTTTTCAAATTCACCACGGTTCCGTACACGGCCGGGACACAAATCACCAAACGGGTGATTCTGTCGGAGATTGCTCAAATCTACGATCCATTGGGTTTCCTCTCACCGGCGGTAATTCGGGCAAAGATTCTTCTCCAGAGGTTATGGTTGGAGAAGCTTTCATGGGACGACGCGGTGTCCTCCGAGGTCGCAGCGTCTTGGGTCGCGTTTCGGCGCGAGTTGACTCACCTCGACAGCATCGAGATTCCGAGGTGGATCAACATTTCACCACAGTCAACGGTTGAGATTCACGGGTTTTCGGATGCTTCTCAGTTGGCTATGGGCGCGGTCGTGTACGTACGGGTTTCGGGTTCGGGAACGAGCACCAGAGTCGCGCTGGTTTGCTCAAAAACAAAAGTCGCGCCGATCAAAAGGCTCACCATTCCGCGGTTGGAGCTCGCAGCAGCACAGCTGTTAGCCAAACTCGCGAAATACGTTCGGGACACGTTGGAGCTTCGGGATTCACGGGTTTACCTATGGACGGATTCCAGGGTAACGCTCACGTGGGTTACGAGTCATCCTTCACGGTGGAAGGACTTCGTTCGAAATCGGGTTTCATCTATCCAAGAGCTCATTCCTCAAGGGCAATGGAGGTTCATTCCGGGACGGGACAATCCTGCGGATTGTGCATCACGCGGGCTAACCATCACTCAGCTCGAGCAATTTCAAACATGGTGGCACGGGCCACACTGGTTAGCAGATTCATCCTCCAATTGGCCAGTTCATTACATCGGGACGGTTGATTCAGCGGCGCTCGAAGAGCGGTCAGGTCTTACTTTCACGATCTCAACACAACCTTCACCAGTCTTCGACCTCATTCATCGGTATTCTTCACTTACCCGGTTGTTGAGAATTACATCTTTTCTTTTTAAGGCGCTTACAAACCTTATGAAGACGGGACAGGATTCAACAGGGGCTCTCATTTCACCGGGCGACCTGGAACACTCAATGCTTTACTGGGTAAAGGCAATTCAAGGGTCCTACTTCACGGCGGAGCTCAAGGTTCTTTCGGCGGGCCAACTTCTTCCTAAGTCGCACCCCTTCACGCGACTTACGGCATTCATCGACAATCAAGGGACATTACGGGTGGGAGGGCGGCTGAAGCACTCAGCCTTACAACCTGAGAGCAAACACTCAGCCATCCTCCCTCGGGACTCGCCACTCACGCAACTTCTCATCGCGGACGCTCACGAGCGTACACTACACGGGGGTACGCAAGCTACGTTGGCGTACCTTCGTCGACGGTACTGGGTAGTCGGGGGACGGGCACCTGTCCTCTCATTCATACTTCGCTGCGTGAGAAGTGCTCGCTTACGGGTCACTAGGGCACAGCAACTCATGGGTCAATTGCCAACAGAACGGGTTACACCTACTTGACCATTCTTATACACGGGAGTGGATTACGCGGGGCCAATCTCACTCAAAAGTTGGCGAGGGCGCGGGAACAAGGTACACAAGGGCTGGCTGTGCATTTTCGTTTGTTTCGCCACCTCTGCCGTACATCTGGAGGTAGTAACCGATGCCACAACGGAGACTTTCATCGCTGCATTCCGCAACTTCACCGAGAGACGAGGTATTTGTCATACACTCTTTAGTGATTGCGGGACGAACTTTCAGGGCGCAGATGCAGAGTTACGGAAATTATTCACGGCCGGGACCCGGGAATCCGAACGGGCAGCTCAGTTACTAGCCAACGATGGCACGAAGTGGGTGTTCAATCCACCGGGAGCTCCTCACATGGGCGGGAAATGGGAGGCGGCCGTAAAGTCCGTCAAATTTCACCTCCGGCGGACGATTCGAGAGACCAGCCTCACGTACGAAGAATTTACGACCCTTCTTACACAAGTTGAGGCGGTGCTCAACTCTCGTCCGCTGGAACCCCTCTCCGAGGATCCGGACGACCTGCTAGCGCTCACCCCTGGGCACTTTCTCATCGGCGATGCTCTCACGGCAGTGCCAGAGCCGTCACTTCGGGAAGTTAATCCGGGCAGGCTAGCACGGTGGCAACTCATTCAGGAACGAGTTCAATTCTTTTGGGAACATTGGTCAACGGGGTATCTGAAGCAGCAGCAAGCCATTTCCAAGTGGCATCACCCCTCAAACACCATCCGGGTCGGGTCTATGGTGCTGCTGACGGACGAGAACTTGCCGCCATTAAAATGGCCTCTCGCACGGGTCACAGAACTTCATCCGGGACAAGACGGGCTCACTCGGGTTGTCACTATTCGGACGGCGACTTCCACTCTCAAACGGCCGATCGCCAAACTGGCGATCCTTCCAATTCATGCACCGGGTGATTAATCGTCAGCGCTGCTGCCGATGGCGGGCGGAATGTTCAGGAATTAGCAGTAATTCCTTCGGCGTCGTGAGCACTCGGGCGGGTTCGTGCTCCGCCGTGAATGTCGCCACGTACCGGGCTACGCGACACGGGAGCAGCGAGACACTCGAGCGGCCGGGCGCTAGTTCTCGCGCTCCCACGGGCGTTGCCACCTCCCGGGCCTCAACTTCGGGCTCGCTCGACGCGACACGCGACGCATGGGCGTGGCGCGTCTTCATCGATCTACGCATCGATTTCCTCAGTCTTGATCCGGGAGCCGTAGCGTGCACGCGTGTACTTCATTGGGTTTCAATTTATATTCCAAATTCTTTGCGCAATTAATCCGAGTTCCACAAAAACAACGTGGCTAACGTTTCAAAGAACATTCGTACATCTCAAAGACACTTTTTCGGGCAGAATACGTTATCGATTGCATCGATATCTCGGGATTACCTTCGGCATGCTCTCAAGCGACGCGCGGTGACGCACGCTTCGGCAGCCATCTTCGTTCGTCGAGCGCGGGCTCGACAGACGCCGGGTCAATTCTCACGTGTTTCACTCATTTGATCGGGATTTCGGGCCGTTTTTCATTGTCGGGATCTCACTGTTCATCGTTACAAAATAAACAATTATTCTTTGCCTTTTTTTCTATTTCTCGCCTACCGCATTATTTTTCTTTCCACCTACACCAGACTCCTTCACAAAACACATTGTTATTGAGGTTGTTTAAATATAGCAGCGTTTCGTTCCTGTGATAAGAAAAAATTTACAATGTTTTCAAAAGAGTTAACTACAGACTCGAAGTATTTTCGAGATGTTTGTAAATCGTTGATAGGTTATTATTCGATTATAGCTTAGCAGGAAAGTGTTATAGAAGAGACCTCAAGTACCAGTTTTTCCTCAAGACAAAATTTCAGAAAATTAAATACTTTATTACTAGCTTTCAAGTTGTGTATTAGAATAAGGCATTTATGGGCGAAAAGGCAGCGAGGATATTAGCAATTTCGGTCTAAGCTACAAATAGATAACTATATTTAACTTTACTGTCAGGAGCCTCAGAATTATTATTCGTTCAAAGATGAAATGACGGAAGAATATGATGCATCGTCCTTGACTTACAAATTGTTTTATAAAACATAGAAAAAAATTAGATTAAAAAAAAATTCGGCCGAAGTACTTGACGAATGTTTTTTCACTTAATTTACATAATGTATCGGTCATGGTGACAACCTCGCCAAGTACTTCGGCCGAAAATCTTTTTCATCTAATTTTTTTTCGTTTACACTCTTTTTTTGCTTCAGACTCTTATTAATACAGAGTTGTTATTTTCATTCTGGTAGGTAATACAACTGCATTTTCGAACTTGATTCTTTTCTCTATCAACATTCAACATTATTTAAAGATTTTGTCACACGATAAAGCCTCCCATATTTGGCCACATATATTTTAGTATAACTCAATTTATTTTATAACTTTTTGCGAAACCCAACCTTAGCTTTTCGCGAGGATTACCTCATTTTGTTTTGTGTGATTTGAATTTATTTGATATATTTTTTGAGAGTGGTCTGTTTTCTTACTTTTTGATAGGATTTGATTTTCTTAGGGATTTTTGCGAGAAAAGGTTTTTGCAGTGTATGTATATTCGTGGAAAAATATGGGAATGGCGGTCAACAAATGTACTTGTCCAGGTTTTTTCCGCGAGGGGGATTTTTATGCATGATGTGATTCGTTTTTTCTCGTTCTTTTGGAACATCTCGCTTTATATAGATTAGAAAAAGGTTATATTCGGAAATTATCGCTTTTTCATTTCCAAACCCTGACCCCTTCTACTTCGAGTTTGGTTTTTTCCCCATGAAATAAAGGGACACGTGTTTTGGAATTTTCAATTTGGTATTTTTTTATTCTCGAGCCAGTCAAATTGTTTTGACATTTTGATCTACCTTTCTGGAATCAGGCTAAAATAAGTCGGGAACTGGGAGTCTGATACAAAAATTTACAAAGCTTTTGAGGGTAAGATTAGAGCAGTCAGAACTCTTCCATAGAATTTGTAGCAATTTGAATTTGTGTTTATCGAAGAAACATATTAAATAGCAGTATCTCCTTGTTATATTTGTATGAAAAGTGAAAAAACATACTGCAATTTAAGCCCAACAAAGTTCAGAAAATTTGGATTGCGTTCCGAGGACAGGAATTTTAATCCCATCCAAAAATGAGCAGCAGAAGACTTTTGGTAATAAATTTTTCAATTCATAATGCCACAATCAGAGACAGAAAGTGGAGATACTTGGCGCACATGTCGCTTCACAAAATGTTAAAAGTTTGTAGGTATCGGCTACATTCCCATGATACATATTTTGATACAAATTTTGATATTTATAACAATAATGGCCGTGAAAGCCTCAAAACTAGAACTTACAGATATTTTAATATTATCTTTGAATATTGAAAAGTTCAGAAAGTATGTTATGGATATTTTAAAACAATAAATTCAACAAAGCGGTCAAACTTAGATCAGTTCTGTCCCCAAGAAAATAGATCGAGTTGAGTTGTACCAGTTGCATTATGTTCGTGCAAATTTTCGTACCATCACAACCAGAGCATCCGTAGAGCAAATATTTTTGAAAATATTTTTCAATTCGTTATGCCACAATAGGAGCCAAAAAGTAGAAATACTGAGAACACATGTTGCTCCAGGAAATTTCCAAAGTTTGTAAGTATACGTTGCCTTCCAATGAAACGAATTTTCATACTTCCAGAAAAAAGGAACCAAAGACTTTCTGACAATTTTTTGGATTAATCATGCCACAACTCAAGCATACCACACATTGGGCTCAATAAAGTTTATGAGTTTTGAAGGTCCTACAATTTTTTGAATTAATTACAGGAAATAAAAGCAACTATCGTAAACGTAATTCCGGCAATCGACCATAAAATGTGATGTGAATAAATATTCGTCCACATTGGTTTCATCTCGATACGTAAAAAGACATTCTTTTTATGCGTATTGATCTGGGTTATTGAGAACCAAATATCGCATCTATTTGTCGGGATAATTTTTTCGTTAAGATTTTAATGAATCCAAGTAGAACAACTCGCAATACTACTTAGATTCATGTAAATATCAACGAAAACATTATCCCGACGATAGAAATGGAAGGCAGATTTTTTTCCGAAATTTTTCGCTCTATATAAATAAAACATCAAAGAACCAGTTATACGTAATTGGATAGAAAACGTATCGAATCCATTGTAAAAAAAGTTTATGCATTTCTTCATTCCTATTTTTATCAACAAGGTGAAATTATGATATTTGCAATTACCATTTATAATAATAATGGCTGTGAAAGCCTCAAAACTAGAATTTACAGATATTTTAATATTATCTTTGAATTTTGAAAAGTTCACAAAGTATGTTATGGATATTTTAAAATAATAAATTCAACAAAGCGGGCAAACTTAGATCAATACTATGCCCAAGAATATGGATCGAGTTGAGTCGGACCAGTTGCATTATCTTCGTGCAAATTTTCGTACCATCACAACCAGAGCATCCGTAGAGCAAATCTTTTTGAAAATATTTTTCATTTCGTTATGCCACAAGAGGAGCCAAAAAGTAGAAATACTGAGTACACATGTTGCTTCAGGAAATTTCCAAAGATTGTAAGTATACGTTGCGTTCCAATGAAACAAATTTTTATACTTCCAGAAAAAAAGGAACCAAAGACTTTCGGACAATTTTTTGGATTAATCATGCCACAACTCAAGCATACCACACATTGGGCTCAATAAAGTTTATGAATTTTGTATGTAGCCATTACTTTTCGAAGCCAAATTTTAATCCCATCTAAAAATGAGCAACCGAAGAATTTTCATAATAAAATGTTCAAGTCCTAATAATGCCACTATTCGAGCCAAAAAGTGGAAATATTGGAACCACTTGTCACTTCACAGATATTTCAAAGTCTGTACGTATCTGTTGCAATTCAATGATACAAATTTTGATAATATCAGTAAAAACACATCCTTCCTGAAACTTCCTGAAACAATTTTTCAAAATTTATTATGCTGCAACTAAAGTGGGGAAGTGATAAAATATAGATCAATAGAGCCAAATGAAATTCTGAAATTTTGCATATATTCATGGCGTTCCGAAGACAATAATTTTGATCCCATTGACAAATGAGCAACCGCAGAATTTTCATAACAAAATTTTTAATTCATAATCCAACAATCGGAGCCAAAATGTGGAAATACTTGATACATTTGTTACTTTACAGAATTTTCAAAATCTGTAGGTATCTGTTGCAATCCAATGCTATAAGTTTTGATAATATCAGTAAAAAAACATCAGAAGACTTCCTGAAACAATTTTTCAAAATTCATTATGCTACAACTAAATTAGGGAATTGAAAAAATGTAGCGCACATTGGGCCCAACAAAATTCTGAAATTTTGCATGTATGCGTGGCATTCTGAAGCCAGCAATTCTTAACCCATCGACAAATGAGTAGTCGAAGAATTTTCATAACAATATTTTCAATTCGTAATGCCATAATCGAAACCAAAAAGGGAAAATACTTGGCACATCTGTCGCTTCACAGAATTTTCAAAGTCTGTAGGTATTCATTACAATTCATTTATACAAATTTTGATAATATCAGTAAAAACACATCGGAAGACTTCCTGAAACAATTTTTCAAAATTCATAATACAACTAAAGTGGGGAAGTGAAAAAATAGAGCGCATATTGAGCCAAACTAAATTCTGAAATTTTGCATATATTCATGGCATTCCAAAGACAATAATTTTGATCTCATCGATAAATGAGCAGCGGAAGAATTTTCATAACAAAATTTTCCATTCATAATGCTAAAATCGGAGGCAAAAAGTCGAAATACTTGGTACATTTGTCGCTTCACACAATTTCCAAAGTCTGTAGGCATTCGTTGCAATTCAAAGATATAAATTTTGATAATGTCAGAAAAAACACATCTGAAGACTTTCTGAAATAATTTTTTTAAATTCATTATGCTACAACTAAAGCGGGGATGTGAAAAAATATAGAGCATATGGAGCCAAACAAAATTCTGAAATATTGCATATATCCATGGTGTTCCAAAGACAATATTTTTGATGCCATTGACAAATGAGCAACCGACGAATTTTCATAACAAAATGTTCAATTCGTAATGCTACAATTGGAGCCAAGAAGTGGAAATACTTGGTACATTTGTCGCTTCACATAATTTTTAGAGTCTATAGGTATTCGTTGCAATCCGAAGATACAAATTTTGATAATACCAGTATATGGACTATATACCGCCATAGTCTTTTGACATAAGGATATATTATACAAGCCATTTTCACATAAAGATATATCATTACTTACTGCGGTTATCATCCAGAGGCATCCATATATATCCAGATGCAGGTTGACAGTGAATTTGTCTATTAATTCATCAAACGCGAGATAATTCTACACCATATTTTGGATAGAAAAGCGACGTCGAAAATCTTTTGAAATAGACCAACAATTATCATGCAAGGAACATTTTATGATGTACAAATCTTTACTATGTCAAGCGAGGAACATTTTATAATAAAGAGGAAAGGGACCAATAAAATAAATTGTCAACGGTGTAAAGTTAATAAAAATATTCATTAGACACTGCTCAAAACTCGGCATGATAATAACAAATCTTGCCATATAAATTTTTTTGACACTCGTTATTAGTTTTATAGTTTCTTTTCTAAATTTACATCGATTCACACCAATCATGATTAACAGTTCAACGTACACCATTTCATAGTTATCAAAGAAACGAAAAGAATGATTTCTTAAGAAATCTCATACGAGGAACATTTAATCGCGAAAGAGAAAAGTGATCGCTTTCGTTTCCATCGCAGAGTTAAGTGTGGAAAATAAAAACTGCAGATCTAACGAGAAAGATCTAACGGAATGGCAAATCACAAGCTCGGAAGGCGTCAACAGGCCTTTCATTGCGTCGTATACAGACATGCCAATACTTCGATGTTAGCATAATCTTGAGCCTGGGCAAAGTTTCTTCTCAGCAAATACGGCATCAATCGTGCTGAATTAGTGCTCAATGGAAGTATTTTTTCGTAATAAACCTCCAGTTCAATTTTCAAATCATCATATGCCTCCTGAGCTTCGTAATTAAAGAAAATGAATTTTCGTTTTTACCCCCACCACTGCGAATCGTTTTATTCACAGATAATATACTCGGGCGAGCCTCGGGCCAGCAGACGACAGAGCTGTCAATATACTTGTCCCGAGACTCTACCGAGTCTCTTGATAAAAGAACTACGAACAAGTATCAAAACTATAATTTTTTTTGATTTTGTAAAAAAATTTGAAAAAATATTATACTGAAACATCCATTCCAACAGATCAACGGATAGGAAAATATTCCATAAAAAATGACACCGAGAAATTACTCCAATATCATCAGTATGCACCGAAAGGTTTTCAATGAAAGTAATCATAACGAAACGAGATTTTGAAACAAAAAAAACCGGCCAATTGCAAGTCGGACTCGCGCACGAAGGGTTCCGAACCATTATCTATAAAAACGGCAAAAAATCACGTTTGTTGTATGGGAGCCCCCTTAAATATTTATTTTATTCTGTTTTTTAGTATTTGTTGTTATAGCGGCAACAGAAATACGTCATCTGTGAAAATTTCAAGTGTCTAACTATCACGGTTCATTAGATACAGCCTGGTGACATACGGACAGACAGACAGACGGACGGACAGCGGAGTCTTAGTAATAGGGTCCCGTTTTACCCTTTGGGTACGGAACACTAAAACGTATGCGCACCAAATTTCGAGAGCAAAAGTGTGATTGGAAAAAAGAATTTCGGTCGAAGTGCCACATGAATTTTTCTTTTATAACGTTTATTGATCACAAATTATATCTCATGAGCAATAGGGAAAACAAAATTCGTAAAGTACTTATGAATTTATTTTTCTCGAATCAAATATCGTTTCGCTCAAAATTATTTCGCGTCACTTGATTCCATTTTGGGTTGCAAGTGCAAATAGTATTTTCATGTATTTAACCACTCTAGGGTGGTTTAAAACTGTGTATAATTCAAACCTAGAGTGATATCATACACCATTCTCTCGGTTATATAAAAAACGTAGAGAATAGTTTCCAAATAAACCTTATTATTGCATGCAAAGGACATTTTATGGTAACACAGAAGAGGCACCGTTTTTGACTCCATTGTAGAGTTTACATTCGGAAAATTGGAATATTGAGGCTAGGGTTAAAAAAAAATATTTATTTAAGCACTGTTCTAAAGTTTATTTATTGAATTACACTTTATTTTTGCACTCTATCACTCTTCTATCTACATATTCAAATCACTCTAACCTAAGGATTCACTTTAACCAAATAAAACTGACCGCGATATTTATAACCTAACGACTGTTCAAAGATATTAATTATTCACCGAATACGAGTTTATCATACACCATTCCCTTATATAGTTATAAAAAAAAAGAGAATGGTTTCTAAATAGACCTTGTTATTGCATCCGAGGAACATTTTATGGTTAAAGAGAAGAGGCACAGTTTTCAACTCCGTTCTAGAATTTACGTTCGGAAAAATGAATTGTTGGGACTAGGGTTAATAAGAAAAAATATTTATTTAGACACCGTTCAAAATTTTATTTATTGAATCACACTTCATTTTTGCACTATTACTCTTCCATCGGTAATATGATAAAAGTCATTTTAATCAAAAGTTGAAACTGACCGCGATCTTTATAACCTCCCAACAAAGATATTAAGTTTTCACCGAATACGCGTTTATCATACACCTTTCTCTTAGTTATCAAAAGAAAAAAAACAAAGAGAATGGTTTCTAAATAAACCTTATTTTTGCATCCGAGGAACATTTTATAGTAAAAGTAAACAGGCACCGTTTTCGACTCCGTTCTAGAGTTTACGTTCAGAAAAATGGATTGTTGGGTCTAGGGTTAATAAAAAAATATATTTATTTAGACACTGTCCAAAAGTTTATTTATTGAATCACACTTTATTTTTGCACTATCACCCTTCTATCTATAATAAAAGTCTCTTTAAGCAAAAGTTGAAACTGGTCGCGATCTTTATAACCTCACGACAAAGATATTAAACATTCACCGAATACGAGTTTATCATACACCATTCTCTTGGTTAACAGAAAAAACGAAGAGAATGGTTTCTAAATAAACCTTGTTATTGCATTCGGGGAACATTTTGATGGTAAAAGAGAAAAGGGATCATTTTCGATTCCGTTGTAGCAGAGTTTACGTTTGGAAAAAAATTTTAGGGGCTAGGTTTAATTAAAAAAATATTTATTTAGACACTGTTCAATGGTTCATTATTACACTTTATTTTCCCACCATCACTATTCTATCTATATAAAAGTCACTCTTTACTCGTCTATCTATAAACACCACTCTAACCAAAAGTTGAAATTGACCGCGATCTTTATAACCTCATGACTGTTATAAAAAAGCTATTGGTCAGCTGTCATATGGACGATCGATCGAATATCACCACATTGAACCATGAAATGATTTTTTTAATAAATTTATCGATATAATTGCTCACACGTCCCGCACTTCGTTATGTCAAAACGGCACCTTTACAAGCCTACCAAAAAAAAGCCTACCCGTAAGAATCTCTACCGCTCGATCTCTATCAAAGAAATGTCAACCAACAAAAATACACTATCAAAGCCTAAAACTACCAAGATTTGTTCACTACCATGGTCATACTCTACCAACGAAGAATTACTAATGTAATATAACTATATATTACACTGTATATAGATATATACGCTAGTAATTCTTCGTTGGTAGAGTATGACCATGGTAGTAAACAAATCTTGGTAGTTTTAGGCTTGGATAGTGTTTTTTTGGTGGTGGACATTTCTTTGGTAGAGATCGCGCGGTAGAGATTCTTACAAGTAGGCTTTTTTTTGGTAGGGTTGTAAAGGTGCCTGTCAAAACAACGTTCAAACTTTATGTTGGCTCCGTACAGAGGAAAGACGAGTCGTCGTGACCAATCGCAACTCGTTGCTTCCGTTGCCGGAGACTGGCTTTTATGGAAATGGGTTTTGATGGGCATCAAAACGCCTTTGATTGTATCGTCTGAGCGCATATACAGACAAGGCAAATTCTTGAATGTAGTAGAATCGAGCATAATCCTAAGCCTGTGCAAAGTTTTTTCTCAGCAATTACGCAACCAATCGTGCTGATTTTAGTCTCAATCGAAAGAGCATCGCTCAATTAGTCAAAAGTTCGCTTTTCAAGCCGCCAAATGACTCCTAGGCTCTACGATTAGCGAAAGCGTCATAAAATTTTTACCCCCACCACCGCGAATCGTCTTGTTTAGAGATAATATAGACTCGGCGAGCCTCGGGACAGCAGACGACAGAGCTGTCAATGTACTTGTCCCGAGACTCTACCGAGTCTCTTGATAGACTCGGCGAGCCTCGGGACAGCAGACGACAGAGCTGTCAATGTACTTGTTCCGAGACTTTACCGAGTCTCTTGATATGCGCCTTCTCCGCTTCTGCTGCCCTATCCCCACTCCACGACGACTCTCGGGCGCTCGGCCGTTTTTGCTCATGTTTGCGAGCATTTTTTACCTATTTCTCAGCATACAATTGAAAAACGAAGATTGTCGTTTTGTAGCTGAGCACTTCTACTTTCCAAATCCGTTTGGTAAATTGGAATCGGACGACCTCCAGAGCATTGAGCCTTGCTGCAAAATATGGTATGTACAATTTGTGATTGCAATTACGCGGAAACTAATTATTCGACAGCTTCTGGGTTTCGCACACAGGAAGTGCGTATTGATATCTACTATCTCGCGAAGAGCCGGCACTACAGCTCAGAAAATGGCGACGTTATGAATTTTGGAAGAAACGCTATTTTTTCCGGTTTTTTTGGGTTTTAACCCTTAATAATGAACCGATCGGATTTAGTCAGCGCTCATTTTCTTTTTATTTCAATTCTCTACTATTCGTCCATTGGGGCCGATCACATTGATCAATTAGTTTTTCTTTTATAAGCAAAAGACCAAAAAAAATGCGTTTTTTTGCACTAAATTGTTAGTAAAAAAACAGGAAACGCGACTTTCGAGTCGAATTTTGTGCAATTAGCATCGGGGAGCTCACCCAATTGTAATGGCATCGTTGGTATCCTGTTATTATTTTTGTCAAAATCTGATGATTTTAGAGCTCTGTTGATTGGCCTATTTATCGATAATGGCCCGGGAAGCAGTATTTTCGGACTAGAGCAAATTTGCTACATTGACGATTTCACATTTTCATTTCGAAGTATTATTATAATTCAATTACGTATTTTCAAAGCCTAGTTCATCCAGTCAAGCTTCTTTTACACGATTCTATCAAATAATATTTGAAAAATGTCCATTCACTGACTTTTTTGGACGAAAACGACAGCAGATGCAAGCGGCGTAAATTTTCACGACAACATTGTCACCATATTAATACAATTTATATGTTTAAGTTTGAATTTCAAGTTATCCTGGCACCTGGAGGTCTATCTAGAATATATTGATGGCACTGTAAACTAGCCTGGCCGCTATATCGTCTTTACGGGTTCACCGATGTGGTCAAAGTGAATGTAGCAAATTTGCTACAATGGCAGCTAAAGGGCTAATAAGGTGGAATCATGATTATTTTTCAATGCCATTGATGAAGTTACTACCATGAAAATAAAAAGTTACAACTATTTCAATATTCTCATTGAATATAGAAAAGTTCAAATAGCATGTTATGGGAACCTCAAAACAATATATTGAACTAAGCGGACAAACTCAGACGAGGATCATACTCAAGAGAATGAAATGAATTTAGTTGTATTAGTCATATGAGCTTTGAGCAAATTTTGATACCATCAAAACCAGAGCGACCGGAGAGGAAAACGTTTTGAATAAAACTTTTTCAATTTATTATGCTATAATCAGAGCTAAAAACTGGAAATACTTAGCACACGTGTCTCCTCTTCACAAAATGTTCAAAGTTTGTAGATATCGGCTACATTCCAATGATACAAATTTTGATACTATCAGAAGAAGAGCACCCGAAGACTTTCTGAAACAACTTTTTAAATTTATTATCCCACAAATAATGTGGAAAAGTGAAAAAACATAGTGCACTTTAGGCCCAACAAAGTTCAGAAAATTTGGATGTATCTATTGCGTTCTGAGGACAGAAATTTTAATCCCATCCAAAAATGAGCAGCCGAAGACTTTTTGTAATAAATTTTTCAATTCATAATGCCACAATCAGAGACAGGAAGTGAAAATACTTGGCGCACATGTCGCTTCACGAATTGTTAAATGTGTGTAAGTATCGGCTACATTCCCATGATCCAAATTTTGATACTAATAGAAAAAGAGGATCCGAAGACTTTTTGAAACCACTTTTTGAATTCATTATGCCACAACCAATATAATATATTAACATGAAATTTGTCAATATCATTGAAGAAGTCAATACCATGAGAATCAGAGGTGGCAGTTATTCTCATATTCTAATTGGATTTGAAAAAGATCAAATAGTATGTTATGGGTACATCGAAACAATATACTGAACGAAGTACACAAATTAAAACGAGGATCCTGCCCAAGAAAATTTAATGAGTTATTCAGAGAATGGGATGAGGATAGTTGTATCAGTTGCATTACCTTCGCGCAAATTTCGATGCCATCAGAACCAGAGCGACCATAGAAGGAATTTTTTTAAATAAAAATGTTTCAACTTATGATGTCAAATCGGAGCCCAACATGGAAAATACTTAGCACACATGTCGCTTCACGAAATTTTCAAAGTTTGTAGGCATCCGCTGCATGCCAATGATACATATTTTGATATTATCAGAAAAACAGCACCCAAAGAGTTTCTGAAACAAATTTTTTTGATTTATTTTTCCAAAATTAATGTGTGAGAGTGAAAAAACATGACGCCCATTTAATCCAATAAAATTAAAAAATAGCAAAAATCCCCTCCCGGGGGGGAAAAAATGGACAAGTACATTGGTGGTCCCTCGTTTCCCTATGAAATCACAAGAAATCCAAAATCCCACTTAAATTTTTTCTTTTTTTAATGTTTACTAATTTTATTCATATCCCGGAGCGAAACCAACCATATAGATTATCAAGAGACGCGGTAGCGGCTGGACGCCAAGTATTAAAAGAAAAAGCTAGCGCGAGGCCTACCGCACTCTTATATACGCGAATATGCCGGTTTTATGACGTCACGGCGTTTTCAAACCGTTCTGACGTACGAACCATTTGATCAAAAAATCTGAATATTGGTGACGATTTTTTTTCGATTTTTCTCTTTCTATTGCTCTTTGTTGCAAGTAAATCCGTCCAGCCAATCTTGGGATATGATGATTTAGCGACATAAAATCGAACATTTCGGGATACTGTGCTTTTCTTAAGATTCTTAGGATCAGACAGGTGTAAGTCGCGCTCGAATGGGCGGGACATATGATCTTTTAACGATAATCTACATTTCTCTACTGTCCGTCACGCTGCCCACTGAACGAGGCTACCCTCTCTCCTTGCGCGCCGCTGAGTGAGAGAGACAGCGCGCTAAACCTCGTCCCCTCTCTCTCGCTTGTATAGCGTGCTTTCTCTTTCCCGCTGTTTCGCGCGCTCTATATATATATGATATATATATATATATGCCGGCCGAAATCGTAAAATTTGGAGCCGCACTAAAAGTTCGATTGCTCTGCCAAAAAAGTAGATATTCCAATTTTGCAAACAAGATTTTGAAGAGGGCATATACAGCTTCATTCTGGGTTATTTAAATACTTTTACGATTTTTTTCGGACCTTGCATACATTTTTGAACATGGTCGTTTTTCACTTTTTTCAGTTGTTTAAAATTGGTTTAAATTACATGAATTAAATAATACGCGTAGCATTTCTTCCTGTACTTCCTGTATGCACTAACTATCGAGTCGCTACCGCGTCTCTTGATATGTATACACATGAGAAATAAACCACATGTAATAATATAACCACATGTAATAATTAAAATATTAATATATAATATATGATATCGCGTATCATTGACAATGAGTAAGAGTAAATAAAAAAATAGAGCGCAAAGCCGCGCGCGTTTTTTCTCTTTCTCATTTGTTTTCAATAAATAATGAATGAAAATATCGTATGTTTTCTGTATCGCGCGCTCTAACACTGTGTTATTCTTTATTTTTTACTAAAAAAAAAATGAAGTTTTTGTATAAATTTTTCTACAAATATAAGGATGACATTTATATGTCGATCAGTATAATTTTGGACACGTTTTGTCACCGCTGTGTAATCTCGCTGAATGCCAGTCAATCATCTTCGTAGATACTTGAGATGGCTGCTCCCCTGCGAGACCGTCAGCGCGTGTATTTTGTAGTAATATGCGATAAAATGTGAGGGAAACATAATTTTTTAAATTTTCGTCTTGAATTTAAATTTTATTATTAACTCTATTTAAGTTATATTAATTTGAATATGAGTGAAGTTTCAGTGCAAGTATAGTGATTCCGAAAAAATTGTGTCCTGTCTTCAGATTTTCCATCAGCTGTCGCTTTTAGTTTTTGACACATCCTTATTGTTTTGTCCTCCCTTTCTGTACCCTGAATTATCATTTTTTTTATTCAAATCAAGAGACGCGGTAGCGGCTCAATGCCAAGTATTAAAAGAAAAAGCCAGCGCGAGCCCTGCCGCACTTTTATATACACGAATATGCCGGTTTTATGACGTCATAGCGTTTTTAAATCGCTCTCATGGACGAACCGTTTTAGTAAAACATCTGAATATTTGTGACGAATTTTTTTCGATTTTTCTCTTTCTATTGGTCTTTGTTGTAAGTAGATCCGTTTAGCCAATCTTGAGATATGATAATTTAGTGAATTAAAATCGAATTTTTCGGGATAATCTGTCTTCCTGGAAACAAACGGGCGTAAGTCACGCTTGAATAGGTGAGACACATGTCCTTTTGATAAGAATCTTCTACATTTCTCTGCTTTCCGTCACCCAGTCCCGCTGAACGAGGCTTATACCCCCTTTTATCGCTCGCCGCTGAGTGAGAGACAGCGCGCGAATCTTCGTCCCCCTCTTTCGCTCGTAGCGCGCTCGCTCTCTTTCTCATTATTGTTATTTCTGTTATTTAAGTTAGTTTAGTATTTTAGTTTCTGTTATTTTTTTTATTAAAAAAACTATTATTTTTTGAGAAATTTTAAGCATATTTTAAGTGTGATCGTAGGGAAATCATTCGTTGTATATTATTATTATAATTGAAATATCGATTTTTTTACAATCTATTATCTATAGCTCCTTGAAAACTCGAACAAAGCGAATCGTCTAGGAGGTTATCATTTTTGTTCTGAAATGTACTTTGTTTAAAACTATGTGAAAAATTATTCGAAGTTTACATCACCTACCTTTTTTTATCCTAAGATGAGAAAACAGCTAGTTCTATTTTTCGAATTGATAATTTTAATAAACATTTTTGTTGTTGATTAGACTAATATTTCCACACGATTACACCAGTCTTGAAACGCATTGAATGAATAATAGTTTCCTATGAAAATTTAACAGCAAAATTAAAAGGGACTATCGCTGCGGGAAAAAACATTTTTTGCTTATAATTTAAAAATTGCTTTACGTAATCTTTAAACAATTGTTAACATATTTTTCAATGAAAGCATCTGTCAAAACGAAAAATTTGACCCACTTATCCATTCGGTTTGTATGATTTTTCAGAGATTAGTGCATGATGAATAGTAAAAAAAATCCACAGTTCAATTATAAAAAATACAACGAACGATTTCCCCATCATCAAAGTTTTTGATGAAAATGGAAGTAGTTTTTGATAAAAATTCAAGAGTAATATCGAAGGGGGTTGACACTGTGGAGTAAAACATTTGACGCTTAGAATTTGAAAAATGGTTGTATGTAATACTTTGGAAAGGTATTAAAAATGTACGCCAAATATTAAAAAATTGTAACCTTAGTTGTCAAATGACCACCTTACATCCGGATATTACTTTGCAAAAAAATTGATTTTCTTTATAACTATCATTTTCTTTCCATTTCATTGTTAAAACTTGTTTTCCTCGTATAATACTCATTTAGCAGTGTTTGTGCGTCAGTGATGGAAGAAATTACTGTTTAGCTCTGCGATTGTTTTTTGTCATATGAAGGAAGTTACTCAACTTATGTCAAAAAAAATCTGATTAATCATTGTTCCCGAATGAAAATTTTTTTTACCTCTATAGGACAGTTGGTGAGTATGGCCGTTTTTCAAAAAGAAGTGAAATCAATCACAAAAAACTTTAAAAAAGTAAAAAAAGAACGCCAAGTATTAAAAGACGCGACCATAGATATAAAATAACCATTCAATATTTTTTCTGTTATTATATTACAATTTTTGCACCTCGAAAAAACCAAACAATAAATGTTTATACTTAATTTCCAAAAAAATAAGTAAATATCAACATCCATTTCTCTTCCGTAATACTGAAAAGGGTACTTCACCCCAAAAACAATGAACAAACGTACTAGAAAAATTTTGGCATTCATTATCGAATAAAAATCTATTTACATGTTTTATTTTGTTTTTGTCTTGATATGTGATGAGTACATAGAAAAAAAATCTAGTTGTAAATTGTTGCCGATGATTGAAAAAAAAATGAAATCATTTCAACGTAGCCAAGAATGGTGAATGAATTACGAGTTTCGGAATGGAATCATGTACATCTTGAAGATTGACCTGCTAGAGGTTTTTGTCACCTCAAGGGCTTCAAAAAAAATTCTGCGGATATAAAGAAAATGTTATTCTGCTTTTAAGCTCGCTAAGCACTAAGAATGTACAACACAATTCCACAGAGAATAATACAAAAAACAATTACATATAAATGCGCAAATACGTGTACAAATGCACGTGTTGTATTTACACGTATGTACCGCACTAATTCACTGCAAATACTACACACAAACTTGGCGTGCATGGTTTTCAAATTACAGCTCAGCGAAGGAATGCTCCATCCATCTGTATATTGAGCGAATTCAAATCACTGTAAAAACCAAGTGTGTTATTCAAACACACATTGAGTGTCTTCTGTACTTAACGCCATAAGCAAACTATAGATTCGTTGTATCCGATTTCTACATGTTTTAAAGTGTGTTGAACATTCTACAGTTTGCTTATGGCATAAAGTCCACCCATGAATTCATTTACTCGCCTATTTATTTCTTCGTTCATCCTAACCATCTATTCATGTAGCCTATCTAATCGTCTGTCCGTACGTTCAAAAAATGAGTATACGGTAGAACGGATAGATGGGTTCAGAATTAAGACGTATAAGCGGTTCAAGTTCCGTGCGTACATCTTATTCCGTCATCCCATCCATTCATTTTTTTCTATCCGTCTGACGATTCGATCCATTATTTTATTCACTGAACTCAATCAATCATCGATCAATGAATCGATTCTATTTAGCCGGTGGGCCAGTCCATTCATAAATGGATCCCGTTCATCGATCTATTTATCTTATTTTGCCATTTCTTTTATTTGTACAATCCAACTCTCCATTCATCACATCCATTCATCATTTCATCGATTCAATTATTCGATTCGTTCATCGATATATACTGTTCAACTATCTACTGTTCACGCATTTCATTCATCCATCTTTACAGTTCATCTCATTTTATTATCCATTTGTCCTTTTCATCCATTTTCATTCCTAATCTGTACAACCTAGTCATGTATTTCGTTGATCAAATCATTAATCGGTACTCTCCCGTTCTATCCACGGATCAGACTTCTTTCACTATTGATAGAAGAACTGGTTGAATATTGATTTAGATAGCATATTTAATCAACTATATCTTCTCGAGCTGTAATTTGAAAACCATGCACGCCTAGTTTGTGTGTAGTATTTGCAGTGAATTAGTGCGGTACATACGTGTAAATACAACACGTGCATTTGTACACGTATTTGCGCATTTATATGTAATTGTTTTTTGTATTATTCTCTGTGGAATTGTGTTGTACATTCTTAGTGCTTAGCGAGCTTAAAAGCAGAATAACATTTTCTTTATATCCGCAGAATTTTTTTTGAAGCCCTTGAGGTGACAAAAACCTCTAGCAGGTCAATCTTCAAGATGTACATGATTCCATTCCGAAACTCGTAATTCATTCACCATTCTTGGCTACGTTGAAATGATTTCATTTTTTTTTCAATCATCGGCAACAATTTACAACTAGATCTTTTTTCTATGTACCCATCACATATCAAGACAAAAACAAAATAAAACATGTAAATAGATTTTTATTCGATAATGCCAAAATTTTTCTAGTATGTTTGTTCATTGTTTTTGGGGTGAAGTACCCTTTTCAGTATTACGGAAGAGAAATGGATGTTGATATTTACTTATTTTTTTGGAAATTAAGTATAAACATTTTTTGTTTGGTTTTTTCGAGGTGCAAAATTGTAATATAATAACAGAAAAAATATTGAATGGTTATTTTATATCTATGGTCGCGTCTTTTAATACTTGGCGTTCTTTTTTTACTTTTTTAAAGTTTGAAATATACGGCCAAAAAACCAGACTTCACAATAAATGTTACTTTGAATTTATTTCCACAGAACGAAACAGGAATAAAAGCGTTAAAAAATCAGCGTTATCAAGATGAGAAAAATACCACTTATAATTGGTGTATAAGAAGTATCAATAGTCTAGAAAAAAAAGAAAAAAGGGCACCATCTAAATTACGTGCAGCAGTAAAATTTATGATATCAGTACTAGGACAAGTATTTCTTTGGTGACTGAGAAGATATCAATATGGACCTACCGGCAACGTAGGGCATGCAGTTGGTGCATTGCTTCTGGGATCTCCTAAGTCGAGTAGCTACTTTTGTTTTGGCTATGGCGCTACCAATGTTGCCAAATAGTATTTACTTATATGATCTATTGAAACAACATTGCCTGCGCCGTGGCTGAAATAACGAAAAACAAGCAGGAACAGGAAGTTTCGCATAAGATCCCGTGCTTTTGTAATGTTAAAAAAAAACTTTAATTTATGTCCGTACATGGTAGCACAGTTTTTTTATTATAGAAATCTGAATGGTACTTTTTGTAAAATACAATGAAAACTGTTATTTCTCATAAGACTCAAGGTGAACTGTATGAAATTACTAATACCAATATCTTTTTTCTGGTTCTCTGTGGCCTCATGAAAATTTAACTGGATCTTTTTCTTATCATAATCTATTGCTGTACCAAATTTGATTAAATTCTGAATGGTAATTCTAAAACCGACAATACTACCTTAAGTGCCGAATATTGAGCATCGATTCTAGCGATGGAAGTGAGTTTTTTTTTAAATAATGGAAGATTTAAAAAAGTTCACAAGTTCACATTGTGTAATTATCACTTTTTTATCGACCAACCCTGACCACTTCTACTCCGCGTCAATTTTTTGCACGAGAAATAAAAAAACTCGTATTTTGAATTTTTAGTTGGTCTATGTTTTCGATTATCTAGCCGGTAATTTTTTTTTTTAAGCCTCTCTACCTTCCTGGATTTTGGTTTCAATAAATCGGGACTGGAAGCCCAATAAAATTACTAAAAGCTTCATAAAAAAGAAATTAAATTTACAAACTTTTCGAGCACCAGTCTGAACTGGCAGAATTTTTTGCAGAGTGTATAGCTATTCGAATTGGATTTTATTGAATAAACATATTTGAACAGTGGTAACTTTTGGTTCTATTTGTATACCCGTGGTAAAAAATATTACACGCTTTCAATTTCCAGTTTCAGCTTTCAGCTGTCAGTAGATTCAAATAAAGAAAAAACTTTTCCGAAATTTTGCACTTTTGATAATTGGAAAATAAAAAAATCAGTTTCACATCATTTTAGAAAAAAACACATCGAATCGATTATGAATGAAATTAGGTATTTTTTAATTAATTTTTTTTTTTAATTTTTTTTTTATCAACACGAAGGTGAACTCATGATATCTATCAATACCGTTGAAAAAGTCAATACCATGAGAATAAGAGCTGACAGCTATTTTCGTATTTTCATTGAATTTCAGAAAGTTCAAACAATATGTTACGGGTACTTCGAAACAATATTTTGAACAAAGCACAAAAATTCAAACCAGGATCCTGCCCAATAATATGAAATAAGTTATTAAGAGAATAGAATGGAGATAGCCGTATCAGTTGCATTAGCTTCACGCAAATTTTAATGCCATCAGAAACAGAAGGACCATGGAAGGCAACTTATTAAATAAAAATGTTTCAATTTGTGATTCCAAATTAGAGCCCAATTTGGGAAATACTTAGCACACATATCGTTTCAGAAAATTTTCAAAATTTGTGGGCATCCGCTGCATTCCAATGATAGATATTTAGAAACAATCAAAAAAGGAACCCGCAGACTTTCTGAATGAAACAAACTTTTTTTATTTATTTTGCTAAAATTTAAGCGGCAAAGTGAAAAAACATAACGCACTTTAGTCCAACAAAATTGGAAAATTTTGGATCTATCCATTCCGTTCTAAAACCAGAAATTTTTTTCCTATCCAAAAATGTGCCTCCGATGAGTTTTTATAATCATTTTCCAAACTCTTATTACCACAATCAAATCTGAAAAGTGGAAATACCTAGCACACATGTTGCTTAAAAAAATTTCCAAAGTTTGCAGGTATCCGCTGCATTCCAATTATCTAGATTTTGATAGTAATAGAATAAAAGGAGCGGAAAACTATCCGAAACAACTATTTTAACTTATTATGCTAGAACTAAAGAAGGAAAGTAAAAAAACACTGCATACTTCAAGTCCAAGAGAATTCAAAACTTTTCCATGCATCCATTGGATTTCAAAGACAGCAATTTCAATCCTAGCTGTTTAAGAACAAACCGCTGAAGACTTTTATAACAAGTTTTCCGATTCGCATGCCGTAGTCAGAGCCAAAGAGTGGGAATACTTGGTACACATGTCGCTTCACAGAAATTCCAAAGTTTGTAGGTAACCGCTGCATTCCAATGATACAAATTTTGATACTATCAGAAAAAGAGCACCCGACGACTTCCTGAAACATCTTTTTAAAATTCATCATGACACATCCAAAGATGGAAAGTAAAAGAGAATAGTGCACATTGAGTATAACAAAATTCAGTAATTTCAGTTGTTTCCATGGCTATTCGCAGACAAATATTTTAATCGCGTCAAAAAGTAAGCAGCCGAAGACTTTTGAAATAAATTTATCAATCAATAATGCTACAATCATAGATGAAAAGTAGAAATACTCAACGTGCACGTCACTTCATAAAGTTCTGAAACTTTTTAGGTGCCCGCTGCATCTCAGCGATACACATTATGATACCATTGGAAAAAAAGCACCCGAAGCGTCTTCAAAACAACTTTTTGAATTCATTATGCACAACCAGAGCGGAAAGTGAAAAACTCTACATACACTGAGCCAAACGCAGTTCTTAGATTCTGGATGTATCCATTACGTCACAATGACAGACATTTTTATCCCATCTGTTAATGAGCAACTAAATAAAGACTTTTTGTTTCACATCTTTCAACTCATGTTGCCGCAGTGAAAGCGGAGAAGTAGAAATGCACATCACACATATTGTCCAATAAACTGATGAAACTTGGTATTGATACACTGTGTACTGACGAGGAAAAAAAATGGACCACAGGATACGACCAAACTGAATTAAGAAAAATATGACAGCTTATTAGATAATGATGACAAAATAAATCTAATTAGCACACATTTATTTCGATTTTTTATTCGAATTCACCAGTATACATACAATAATTGCGTGTTCTCGAAATAAAATTTCTGATTCGAAGTTATAGGTTAACGAACCCATATTTCTCGCAACTGGGTAATCAAAACATTTTATCAATATTTTTCACAGACGTATAATTTTGTAACACATATTTATTTCGATTTTTTTTTCGAATTCATCAATATATACAGACTAATTGCGTGTTCTCGAAAAAAAAATTCTGATTCGAAGTTATAGGTTAACCTATATTTCTCGCGGCTGGGTAATAAAAACACTTTATAAATATTTTTCACAGACGTATAATTGTATCCTATACATTCAATGCTTAACATTTATTCTTAAACTGTGCTTCGAAATAAATTCAAACTCGCACATCCCGCACTGTTTTTGGAACTCCGATCGAACTTTTAAAAATATACACTGCTTAATTGAAAAATACCTCCGTTAAGTAGAGCCCGTTGCACACGATGCTATTTTCGTGGTAGAAAGAGCATGCGTAATTTACTTTCGGAAAGCACACGCATGATTTCTACCACGAAAAGTAGCGTTGCGTGCAGCGGGCTTTACTTACGTCTGATAGGAGTTCACTGGATATGGGTGTCGTCAGAACCAACCAATCAGATACTCGAGAGGTGCCAAGAGGCCTTTAATGGTGTTATATACAGACACGTCAATTCTTGAATGTGTTAGTAACTTTTGCATAATCTTGAGCCCGTGCAAAGTTTTTCCTCAGCAATTACGCGACTGATCATGTTGAATTTGGGCTTAATCGAAAGATAATTTCTTAATTAGTTTTCAGTTCAATTTTCAAGGCATTAAATGGTTCCTGAGCCTCGTAATTAAACGAAATTACATGCCAATTTTACCCCCACCACCGCAAATCGTTTTATTCAGAGAAAGTATAGTCTCGGTGAGCCTCGGGCTAGCAGACGACAGGGCTGTCAATGTATTTGTCCCGAGACTCTACCGAGTCTCTTGAAAATTTTGGATATATCCGTTGCGTTCTCAAGCCAGAAATTTTTATCCCATCCAAAAATGTGCATCCGATATACTTTTTGTAACAATTTTTTAAATTCATAATACCACAATCAAAGATGAGAAGTGGAAATACTTAGCACACATGTCGCTTCACAAAATTTTCGAAGTTTGCAGGTATCCGCTGCAGTCCAATTATCTACATTTTGATACTATCAGGAAAAGAGCACCCCAAGACTTTTTGAAACAACTTTTTAAATTTGTTATACCAGAACTAAAGAGGGGAAGCAAAAAAACACAGCACTCTACAAGCCCAACAGAATTCAAAAATTTTCGATGTATCCAATGAGTTTTGAAAACAGCAATTTCGTTCCTGTTCAGAAATGAGCAGCTAAAGATTTTTGTAACAAATTTCACAACCCATATTCCACAGTCAGAGCCGAAAAGTGGAAATATTTGGCACACATGCCACTTTACAGAAATTTCAAAATTTGCAGGTATCCGTTGCATTCCAATGATACAAATTTTGATACTTTCGGAAAAAGAGCACCTGAAGACTTCCTGAAACAACTTTTTGAAATTTACTATGACACACCTAAAGAAGAAAAGCAAAAGAACATAGTGCACATTAGGTCCAATAAAATTCAAAAATTTTGGATGTCTCCATGGCGATTCGCAGACAAAAATTTTGATCGTATCAATAAATGGGCAGCCGAATACTTTTTGTAATGAATTTTTCAATTATTAATGCCACAATCACAGACAAAAAGTGGAAGTACTCAGCATACATGTCCTTTCATAAAGTTGTCAAACTTTTTAGGTGCCCGCTGTATCTGAATGATACAAATTTTGATATCATCAGAAAAAGATCACCCGAAGACTTTTTGAAACAACTTTTTGAATTTATTATGCCACAACGGAAGCGGAAAATAACTTAGCATACACTGAGCCATAAAGTGTCTTAAAGCTCGGATGTACCCATTGCGTCACAATGACAAACATTTCTATTCTATCCATAAATGGGTAAGAAATTACTTTTTGTAATAAATTTTTCAATTCATGTTGTCGCATTCAAAGCGAAGAAGTAGAAACACATAGCACACATTTTGTCCAATAAAATGATGAAACTTCGAATGGATCCTTGATCTTGGTATGCGTACCAATGAGATGAAAAAAGAGACCGGAAGACACAACCCAACTGAATAAAGAAAAATATGACAACTTATTAAGGGGTTTCTGTACAATTCTATTGTCCCAAGCAAAGCGCCAACTTCACATAGCAATATTTCGTCGAAAACAAATAAAAAAAGCGTGTTCGTTCGGTCGATGGGGAGAAAACTCACCGTTTTCGTTGATGAATAAATGAATAATTAATAAACCATATAGACGAATTATTTTATTTTTGGATACCGGATAGTATACTTGATGGTTTGACAGTTTTTCAATTAGTTTTTAACATTTTTTCTCAGTATTTCATTCGTAAAACTGTCGTTCACCAATGACCGTAGGCATCTCACCATGTTAAAAAGTGTTTTTTGATATTTAATTAAAAAGAAACGGTGTTGACGATCGATTTAAAATTTGGACGACACATCCAGTATATGTCAAAGAATATACTGTGTAAATTTGAAGTAAAATGAAATAAAATGAAGAAAATAGAACTTCGCCCGCCTTCGGCGCGCTCGTTTGATCGATCAAATAAACAACCGAAAACTTTAATCAAATGATTGTGTGATAATTAGATTCATTGTGTCATCATTATTTTAAGGAGTTCGGTACAAGCGGCAAAATGTAACCATTTTACTTCAAATTTACACAGTATATTATATGACATATACTGGATAGGCTTTGAAAATACGTGATTGAATTAGAATAATACTTCGAAATGAAAATGTGAAACCGTCAATGTAGCAAATTTGCTCTAGTCCGAAAATACTACTTCCCGGACCCTTATCGACAAAATTATGGTTGGACATTCATATTCAGCCCTTTTTCAGCCATACCACCAGAGGGAATAATTTTGAGCCATCCAGAAATAGACGTGGCCGTTAAAGGGTTATTGAAAATAAGAATGAAAAAATGCGTGAACCATTTTCACAATAGATTCGATATGTTTTCTCTAAACATACGTGAAACTGGTTTTTTATTTTATCATTAATCAAAAATGAAAAATTTCGAAACAAATCTTTCCATTTTTATCAACAAGCTGAAATAAGCGTAATATTGTTTACCGCAAATCTACAAATATAACAAGGAGCTACTGCTATTTAATATGTTTATTTGTTAAACATAAATTCAAATAGCTACAAATTCTATGGAACAGTTCTGACTGCTCTAATCTTGCTCTCAAAAGCTTTGTAAATTTTTGTACCAGACTCCCGGTGCCCGACTTATTTTAGCCTGATTCCAGAAGGGTAAATCGAAATGTCAAAAAAATTTGACTGACTCGAGAATAAAAAAAAAAAATGCCAAATTGAAAATTCCAAAACACGTGCCCCTTTATTTAATGGGGAAAAAACCTGACTCGAAGTAGAAGGGGTCAGGATTTGGAAATCAAAAAGCGACAATTTCCCAATATAACCTTTTTCTAATCTATATAAAGCGAGATGTTTGAAGAGAACGAGAAAAAACGAATCATATCATGCATAAAAATCCCCCTCGGGGAAAAAATATGGACAAGTACATTTGTTGACCCCCATTCCCATATTTTTCCACGAATATACATACACTGCAAAAATGTTTTCTCGCAAAAATCCCTGAGAAAATCAAATCCTATCGAAAAGTAAGAAAAGTGACAACTCTCAGAAAATGTATCAAATAAATTCATATCACACAAAATAAAATGAATTCATCCTTGCAAAAAGCTAAGGTTGGGTTTCGCAAAATGTTATAAAATAAATTGAGCTATACTAAAATATATGTGGCCAAATACGGGAGGCTTTATCGTATGACATGAAATCATCAAATAATGTTGAATGTTGATAGAGAAAAGAATCAAGTTCGAAAATGCAGTTGTTTTACCAACCAGAATGAAAATAAAAACTCTGTATCAATAAGAGTCCGAAGCAAAAAAATATTGCCAACGAAAAAAAATTAGATGAAAAAGAATTTCACCTGAAGTACTTGGCGAGGTTGTCACCATGGCCAATACATTGTGTGAATTAAGTGAAAAAACATTCATCAAGTACTTCGGCCGAATTTTTTTTTTTAATCTAATTTTTTTCTATGGTTTATAAAACAATTCGTTAGCCAAGGATGATGCATCATATTCTTCCGTCATTTCATCTTTGAAAGAATAATAATTCTGGGGCTCCTTCTGACAATAAAGGTAAATATAATTATCTATTTATAGCTTAGATCGAAATTGCAAATATCCTCGTTGCCTTTTCGCTCCTGAATGACATATTCTAATACACAACTTGAAAGCTAATGATAAAGTATTTAATTTTCCGAATTTTTGCCTTGGGGAAAAAACTGGGACATGAGATCTCTTCTATAACACATTTCTGCCATGCGATAATCGAATAATAACCTATCAACAAATTACTAACATCTCGAAAATATTTCGAGTGTTTAGTTAACTCTTTTGAAAACATTATAATTTTTTTGCTTATTACAGGAACGAAACGCTCCTATATTTAAACAACCCTAATAACAATGAATTTATAGTAGAAAATCTGTCGCATTTTCTTATGTCGAATTAGTAGTGTGAACAGTACTGATTCCTGTCATTCAAAGGAATCGGTGATGTAATGATGCAAACACGTTGTAAGTTTTTTTGTTACATACAGACTCTATTGGAGTCTATATAAAGCGAAATATATGGAAATACTATAGAAAAAAGAAGTGATATCAAATAGCAAAAATCCCCTCCCGGGGGAAAAAACCTGGACAAGTACATTGATGGTCCCTCGTTTCTCTATGATATCACAAAAAATCCAAAACCGCACTTCATTTTTTTTTTTAATGTTTACTAATTTTATTCATATCCTGGTAGGAAACCAATCATATAGATCACGAAATATCCGGCCAAAAAACCAGACTTCACAATAAATTTTACTTTGAATTTATTTCTACAGAACAAAACAGAAATCAAAACATAAAAAAATCAGAGTTATCAAGATGAGAAAAATAACACTTATTATTGGTGTGTAAGAAGTATCAATAGACTAGAAAAAAAATGAAAAAAGGTCACCATCTAAGTTACATGCAGCAGTAAAATTTATGATATCAGTACTATGACAAGTATTTCTTTGGTGACTGAGAAGAATCAATATGGACGTACCGGCAACGTAGGGCATGCAGTTGGTGCATTGCTTCTGGGATCCTCTGAGTCGAGTAGCTACTTTTGTTTTGGCTATGGCGCGACCAATGTTGCCAAATAGTATTTACTTATATGACCTAATGAAACAACATTGTCTTCGCCGTGGCTAAAACAATGAAGAACAAGCAGGAACAGGAAGTTTCGCATAAGATTCCGTGCTTTTGTAATGTTAAAAAAAAAACTTTAATTTATGTCCGTACATGATAGCACAGTTTTGTTTGATTGATAACAATTTAATGAACGTTCACAACCGTACGTTGATCATATATGCATAGAGTACTTATCCGGCCCATAACTTTTTATTAAAATTGCTCATTCCAGTAAAAATCAGGGGTCTTTCTCAGAAGTCAAGGGTCATAAGTACGCACTTTTTCATTGTTGGTACTGTCTTATTTAATTTTTATTTTTTTATGATTAATCCCGCATAACGTTTTGAATTCTCTTTTTCAAAACATAATGGGCTATTTTGATAGCTGGCGCCGAAGAACGTCAAAATGAATCAATCGGAGGGGAATCATTTTGTGTGAAATTTGCACGATCTTAAAACTTTGGATACAAATTCGACGGTGTATTCATAGCCTGCATTGATCTTTTGACCATTCACCAGTGGTTACTTAGACCTTCAACTATTAAATTGTAGCTTTCCAAAGTATAATAACTTTCATTGCTGGCCATAGTAGTTTTCGAAAGTATGATACGCTACATTACTGGCAATGGTTTACTGAGTCACATCTTCAGAAATTTCATAACTGACTGCACCTTATGTTAATGTAATTTTATGATGACTACGAACACCATTTTATTCCGATTGAATCGACGTCGAATGTTGTGTATGATACAAGGCCATTTTGAAATTCGCAGAAGAATTGATTTTCTTATAAATTTCTGACGGCGAAAAGCAACGCATGTAATGAAAAGTACCTCCAATTTGATTTTCACTTGAATGAGCAATTTTAAGGGAGCTTTCCAGTGTGACAGCCCGAAAAATCGCTGTTTTTCGCGATTTTTTTTTTTAAAGAAAAAATAATCTAATCGGTCTGGTTTTTTTTTGTATATTAATTGGGTATTGAAGAATACAAAACAATTTTTTAAAGATCGATTTATTTATTAATTAATATCTATAAAAATGATGAAACAATTGTTGCAGAAAATGCACTTGGATGTGGTGTCCACGTTGGGGGTCACAATTTTGTTCTGAAACAAAAAACACAGAAAGATTATTGATCGGTATATAATTGGCTTTCGTGCTATGGAGGCTTTTTTTTTTCCAAAAATGGCGCCGGTTTGAACAAAAAGTATCGATTTTAGCATTTTTTTGGCAGTTTTTTTTACAAAAAAATAGGAAGATGTCAAAAAAAAAAAAAAGCTTCAATAGCACGATAAACAATGACGTTAAGAATATTGTGTAAAAAATTCAACTCGATAGCTTTAAAACTCTGCCCTCCAAGTTGGACACCGTTTTGAAAAATGCTGTTTCGAGAAAAACGCGTTCAAAGATTCAAGTGAGGAAATTTTAGGTAAATCGTTTACTTACGGTCAATCAGCGATGCCAGGTCCATACAATATCCCTTCTGCTTCTTCGAAAAGATCGTGCTCAATGGATTGTTCAGTCCGACGAGCTGTCCTCGCCTCTTTGCTAGCCAGGGACGCCCGGCGGTTTGCTTGGGTGATGCGCGCATTCTTGTACTTAGCGGCGAAATCTGCGGCGCTCGGCCCTATCGTGCATCGCATCGTATCCAAAATTTTTAAAATTGGGTCGTAACCTTCATTGAAGGTGCACACAGCACACTGCGTAGCGATTTCTACTATCTGCTTGCCGCAGAATACGTGCTTTGGGGCTAGTTGCCACACACAGTGATTGAAGCTCTCGTTATTGTTTTGAGTGTTCGCGCCCGTACATCGTTCTAAGAGATCCTCCGTTGTTAGATCATCGTAAATCGGCTTTAAAACTTGTTGTACGTCTTCGTCGAGTGCTGGTGGATGGCTGTACTCCTCTCCTGTGGCCTCGGCTTTGCGCCATTCGCACCACGAATCTTCTCCCGGAGGGCAATACTCATGCTGAGGATTTTCATCAGTTGAGCTTTTGTGATGAAATGTAGCCCATATGGCTTTCCTCATATTTTCCACGGAATTGGAATTTCGACGAACTGCCAAGCCATAATATTCGGAGAGATTTGTCAATAATTTTAACGTCAATTGCGCTCTTTTCGGTTCAACAGCAGTTTTTTTTGTTTGATTTTTTTTAGTTTTCGGAGTACTCGAACGAGATCCTTTTTTTTCGGTTCACTCTCCATTGCTTTGTCTTCGATTTGCTTTTTGGCCTTTTTTAGTTGAATTAACCTTTTTCTTGCTTCGTTTCCCCTTTTATATACTCGCTTTTTCACGTGCAAAACGCATTCCGTTTTTTTTACCGTCAAATCGTCACCGTACGGCTTGGCTTCTAATAACATCTTGAATGTTTTTGTATCGCCGTCTCCTATATAGAAACCGTATTTCGCGTTGTGCAATTCTTCTGATCTCTTGAATATTTCGATTATACCGTCGACTTCCATTTTTCCCGCGCTGCCTTCGTGATTGACGTTGCATTCGGATTCATGCGTCTCAAACCACGCCTCGTACTCGGGTGTTCCCTCTTGTCCTTTCCAGAATGCACAAGCCTTGCAGAAGCTTGATTTGACAGCAACATCCAAAACTTTGTTGGTATATTTTCCAATCACGGACACGATACCCATGCGCGACGTGAAACCGCGTTTCGACCACGATCCATCACCGGACACCGTCAGAATATCGCCCCGATTTTCTGCTTCCAAAGTTTTTTCCTTCTCTTCGGTACCTGCTTTTTTCACGACGGCCTCGTATATTGATTTCACTGCAATCTGCAGGATTTTCACGATTCCATAATAGGTGTTATTATTGAAGTTTGCAGTTAAATCCATCAAGGCGATAAAATTTCTAATGCCATTTATGCCGATGCCGACCAATCGCATGGCAAAGCAGAAACGACGATTGATTTCATAAGCATTTTTTATCAAAGGACAAGAATCTATCTCGGCCGGATCTGGACACGAACACTGAACACAAATTTTAAAGCCCAATCCGCGAATCGATTTTTTAAAAAACTTCACGTCGCTATTACACTTTTTGCACTTCAACAGTTCCTGAAGAGCGCCGAAAACCAAAAAGAACTCCAAAATCACATAGCTAAACGTTTGATCGATTCGGACTTCAAACTCTGGACTCTTTTTCAAGATTTTTGCTGCCGAAGTGCTCGCAAACGTTAGATCCGTTTCGATATCGTGTCGATTTGTTCCCTTGAAACCCGCGGATCTTTTTCGTTCATTTCGCGGATGTCCGCTTCTCGAGCCTTTTCTATCCTGCCACGCACATTTCTCTTTCGTAGATCTATTCATTTTGAATGTCGAAACCGAACTGAAAGACGAACCGGACTCACGTTGGAAGGTACACGAGCAGGTAGGAACGAGACAATAGAAATAACGGTCGCACGGGCAGACGGCCGATGCGGCAGCTGTAGCGCTCCGTTGCCTTCTTCCAAGAAATGCTGTACAGTAACCGAAATAATCTGAATTTCGGCATGAAAATTTCAGGGAATATTCGGAAGAGTGTATACTATTCGATAAAGCAAAAAAAAATCGATTTTTTGAAAATTTCACACTGGAAAGCTCCCTTAATAAAAAATTATGGGCCGGATAAGTACTCTATGCGTATACGCTCAACGTACGGTGGTGAACGTTCATGAAATTATTATCAATCAAACAAAACTGTGCTATCATGTACGGACATAAATTAAAGTTTTTTTTTTAACATTAGTACAACAAAAGTAGCTACTCAACTTAGAAGATCCCAGAAGCAATGCACCATCTGCATGCCCTACGTTGCCGGTACGTCCATGTTGATATCTTCTCAGTCATCAAAGAAATACTTGTCCTAGTACTGATATCATACAATTTGCTGCTGCACGTAACTTAGATGGTGACCTTTTTTCATTTTTTTTTCTAGGCTATTGGTACTTTTCATACACCAATTATAAGTGTTATTTTTCTCATCTTGATAACGCTGATTTTTTAATGTTTCGATTCTTGTTTTATTCTGTGGCAATAAATTCAAAGTAACATTTATTGTGAAGTCTGGTTTTTTGGCCGGATATTTCGTGATCTATATGATTGGTTTCCCTCCAGGATATGAATAAAATTAGTAAACATTAAAAAAAAAAATTAAGTGGAGTTTTGGATTTTTTGTGATATCATAGGGAAACGAGGGACCATCAATGTACTTGTACAGGTTTTTTCCCCCGGGAAGGGATGTTTGCTATTTTAAATATTTTCTATTATTAACCCTAGACCCGAAAATTCATTTTTCCGAACGTAAACTCTAGAACGGAATCCAAAACAGTGCCTCTTCTCTTTTACCATAAAATGTCTCTTGCATGCAATAATAGAGTTTATTTGGAAACCATTCTCTTCATTTTTTATATAACTGAGAGAATGGTGTATGATACCACCCTACGTTTGAACCACCCTAGGTTTGAATTATATACGGATTTAAACCACCCTAGAGTGGCAGAGACCTTAAATATATGAAAATACTATTTGCACTTGCAAACCGAAACGGAATGAAGTGAAGCGAAATAGTTTTGAGCGAAAAGATATTTCAACTCCCCCCAAATAGTTGGTCCGGTAATAAATCTCAGTTTCGACACAAAACCTTCACTAAAAGTTATAAAAGAGATTTTCTCTCAAGAAAACCAACCTTGCAAAAATTCTCTGATTCACATCAAATCTCTCAAAAAATGATAGGAGAACCAAACAAAAATGTTTTCAATAAATTAGAAACTCACAAAAAGCTATAAGAGCCTCTCAAAAATGTATCAATCAAATCATAATTTTACAAAAGTTGCCAATTCAAACCTGCTCAAAAATTAAGTCTAAACTTCACAAAAAGTTATTAAATAAATAAAAATGATAAAAGCATTAATAGTCAAATACATTAAAACCTATTAAAATCCAATAAAAACACTTTCAACGAATTGAAAATACAGTTGTTCGACACAACAAGGTTAAGAATAAAAAATAATTAAGAGAAACAATTTTGATACGAAAAAGATTTCAAACGCAAAAAATTAGATTGGAAAAAAAATTCGGCAGAAGTACTTGGTGAGTTTTTTCGGTTAATTCACATAATATATCACTCATAGTTACAAACTCGCCAAGCACTTCGGCCGAAATTTGTTTATAATTTTATATAATTTATATGATTTTTTATAATTTACAATGAAAAATAAAAAACCCACCATTATGAAATGCTTTATTGAAAAAAAAGAAAATAATAAAAAAATGAAAATAATTCAAAAAAATAATGTAAATAAATTTTAAAAAATAATGTAGGGATGAGAAACGCTTTTAATAATTGTTGTGAGAACAAAAAAAAAGAAAAAAAATAAGATCCGAAGGAGGAATCGAACGCGAGACCTCCAGCGCAAAAGACCGAGCCCTAGCCGTCTAGACTAGACGGCGACTCGAAAAGTGTTTGACATTTTAAACTCATAAGGCGCCTAGGAAACTTTGAATCGATTTTTCTCGGAATTTTCCGAGTAGTGCATCCTACTACTTTGACCACGTGAGGTGCTAGGGGTCCTCTTTCACCACAAGAAAATTCGGCCAAATCCCCGACCCCACGATCGTGCCGTCTCCTTGTAAGACGTTTTTATGTAAAGATATGGTCCAGTTCTAACGATTGGTGGACAGGTCGTACCCAGTATTCATCGAGGGTTACGACTGCGAGGAAAAGTTTATTTGCTGGAGATTAGATATTTGAAGGATTGAAAAAAGCGGATGGGAATTTGTATGTTTATGGATTTTCTTGGCGACGTCTTGACGACATAGCGATTGTGATAGCGTTATCGAGAATTAGTATTTTCTTTCTCTCTCCTACGCTCACTATGCTTCTGACCATCTCTCCCCACTCACCATCCTTCCGACCATCTCTCTCTCTCTCTCTCTCTCTCTCTCTCTCTCTCTCTCTCTCTCTTTGTCTCGCTCTCTCTCTCTTCCACACACCTCGACCCCCTCTGGGTGCGTCAAGCCATGGTGAGAGGGAGGAGATAAAAAGTGGGTTAGAACCGGTGTAGCCTTACTACTTATATATGACACGAAAATGGCCCAGGAGAAGTTGTGATATCCGTTATATAAGTGGCGCTCCCTCAATATATGTACGCTTAATCAAATTGTATCGTTTGATCCGAGTCAGTAGCTCGCTGAGCATCATGTCGAGCGTTAATAAATCATCTTACCTATAACGCGAAAGTTACTTATTTACGTGTCCTCCGACCCCACAGGTAAGTTGAGGATAATTTCATTAAAAATCTGAACAATTCAGCAAATCGACAAATACCTCATTTTTCCGACCTTCATTTGGGGTCGAAATCGGCACTAACTATGGGATTTAAGGGTAAAAGTTCTAGTACTACATCATAAGTGGATATACAGCACCGGTTCTGGATATTCTGCTGAGTCATTGTCACGATGACGTCATCATCTGGAACCTTCGATGAAGTCATTTCGAATGTTCCAGAATGATGACGTCATTGATGACGTCATTTCAAATGTTCCAGAATGATGACGTCATTGATGACGTCATTTCGAATGTTCTAGAATGATGACGTCATTTCGAATGTTCCAGAATGATGACGTCATTGATGACGTCATTTCGAATGTTCCAGAATGATGACGTCATTGATGACGTCATTTCGAATGTTCCAGAATGATGACGTCATTTCGAACGTTCGAGAATGATGACGCCATTTCGAATGTTCCGATGACGTCATCTCTATTTTTAACGTCGTTTCGACTGTTGGGAACACCTGTTCGTTTTTTTTTAGAGTAGGGGTAGAGGTATATAGAGGTTGAAAATTCTGAGCGCGACCATTAGACGCTTCATGATGAATATTTCAACACCAGACGAGATAAAGCTTCTGTGCTCTCTTCCGCCATATTTTTGCAGCTTCGACGATGCTATATCTAAGCATTTCGGAAATAATTCTCCTGATGGAATACATGATTTTATCCGCGATATACTGGAGTTTCAAGAGAATTTGGAGAAAGTGAAACAAAAAGAATTACTTTGTGCGCGATGTGATAAAATACGTGGATCTGTCATGATTATTTACAAATACATGTGCAGTTTACTCCATGATATGGAGAATTTGAAAGAATTTGTAGAGATAATACGAAAATCGCTAATGAAGCAATAATGTAATAACAATAAAAAACACATGAAAACTTATTACTTGTTTTTATTTAACCTTATACATTTTTGAACGTTTATTCTTTCCTTTTATTCGATCTCATATTTTCAGAGTCTAATTTTCTATTAAACAATTCATTAACCGTATTTTTCTCACCGTATACCAACTAATCAACTCTTTACACATAAAGTATATATTCTTAAGAGAAAGTTGGTACGAAAATATGTTTTTACATTTTTATTCGTTGATTGTTATACATAAAATATTTTTTTCAAAAATTTTCACGAAAATAAATGTTTTCACATGTAAATAAATTCACACTGGTTATATTTTCCATCCAAAGGACGCACATAAAGATGATTTTCGATGGAAGCCTGAGCCATTTGCTGAAATTCCTCAGGATGTTCTTGAAATGCTTTGGTGATTCTGGCTGGTAGAAATACTTGAAATTCGTTCTCAAGTTCCATTGTGACTTATCCTCCGAATGTTGTATTGATTTGCTTCAACCCGGTGATTTTGTAGATTTTTCCAGGCTGCAAATCTACGAATTTCTTCGTTGGTAAGAAATTATCCATGCGGCTGACCTTGTTGATTACCGACAAATCCATATTGCTGAGATCACTGTTCTTGATATAAATATAATTGTAATAACTTTCGCGTGAGATTATTTGTATCACTTTTTAATTGAATGAGTTTTTGAAGTTCTTGAATATTTTTCAAAAATAATTCGATTCTCGTTTTTAATTCTCGACGATACTTACTGCGATCTCGCATTTGACTGATGCTTCATCAAAAAAAAATCAACCTTTTATACTCATCTACCCCTTCTCCCTGATCTTTTTCTGAATGATATCATCTATCCTGAATGGTCCAGAATATTCCATTGATATTATTTATCATGAATTCTCCAGAAATATTTTTCATGCTGAATCCTTCTAATGCCGCCATCTACTCGCACTTCATAGAACATACTAAATGAGATAAGAATTATTCCAGGAAATTTTTTGAGTGAATTATTTCTTCGAATAAAATCTTTGCTCTTGCTCGAGTATAAATAGAGCGGCACTCGTGTAATTCTTCATTAATTTCCTATCCTGTGCACAATTACGATAAACATACAATGGATTCAAAAAAGTGTTTGCAACTAATAAGCTTGATGAAAAAAGCCTATAAATTATTAAAAAATTCATCCAGTGATCAAGTAGATAAATGGATGAAATATGGAACTCGTAATATCAAATTACTGAATAAAATATTGAAAAATTTAAATTTATCTAGTGGTGAAAAAATAAAAATTCAAACAACTATATCATTGCTCATATCATTGCGTGAAAAATTCAAGAATGACCAGAGACGAGGTGGAAATATCGGCGCGCGTGAAAAAACGATTGATCGCATTCGCTGGGTATATCTCGAATCAGCTTCTAACAGCCGTATCCGAATAGGTACAGTGGTGAACCTCCTTCACAAGGATCTCAGATCATTCCTGTATGACGCAAAAGTATCCACAGTCAAAAGATTAGCAAATTTAATACAAAAAGAGGGAAATCTAAAAGTGAACGTTATATTGGTGTGTGAATTTTCTACAATGAAAAATGGTGAAATAATCGAAGAGAAGAAATTTTTCAATACGAGAAACGAAGCAATCCTCGCCGCTACAGACATTAAAACATGGTTTGATGAAAATGTAACGGATCAGCTGTTGACGAAAATCGAGGAATTTCAAGAACGTGATTCAGGCTGGTCGTTGCGTGAAATCATAAACCTTGTAGTCAATATCAATCAGTACTTACCGTTGCGTGGAGCTTTATCATCATTTGTTACGTTACCTCACGACATACAGAAGAAGACTGTCGTAAATATAAAAAACAATGATGAATTTTGTTTTCTGTGGGCTGTGACAGCAGCCCTTCATCCAGTGCATGATAATGTAGATAAACTTAGTTCATACTCCCAATATATATCAGAGCTCAAGCATAACGGTATAAACTTTCCAATAGCTTTAAACAGTATTCCTAAATTTGAAAAAATGAATGATTTGACAATCAATGAATACGGTATTGAAAAATGCAAACAAAAAAGCGTAATTGTACCATTATACTTGAGCAAAAATAAATCGGAAAAACCAACGATTCACCTTCTTATGGTGCCGAGTAACAATGGTATGGAAGTAGATGATGAAAAGAATTTCGAACCAATTTATCACTTCGCTTGAATCCGTAATCTGTCACGTCTACTGAGTTCGCAGGTAACAAATTATGATAAACGCACATGGTTTTGTGATAAATGTTTGAACCATTTTTATCTAAAACAGTCTTTTGAAAATCATAAACGGGATTGCTTGAACCTAAATTAGACGAAAATGGTGTTGCCAGATGAAGAAAATAAAATATTGAGGTTCAAAAATTATCGGTACAAAGAATCAGTACCATTCGTTGTGTATGCTGATCTCGAGAGTAATCTTGAGCCAACCGGAAATGATACACAGTGTCAAAAGTATGTGCCGCATAGTGTAGCATATTATTTACAATGTGCCTTTGATGAGACTCTCTCAAATTTTGCAATGAAACGTGGATCTGATTGTATCGAGTGGTTCATCGAGCAATTATTGCTAATAGCGCAAATGGTTGATTCTCGCGTGAATAATATCATGCCTTTGGAACCGCTCACAACAAACGAAAAAATAGCGTATAAAAATGCTAAAATATGTCATATTTGCGAGCAACCATTCACTCTCACTGATGTGATGTGATCATTGCCATTTTACTGGTAAGTATCGCGGTGCTGCGCATCAAGGGTGTAATTTGAATTACACCAAGTCGCACACCGTTCCAATAGTTTTTCACAATCTCTCCGGCTACGACTCGCATTTTCTCATTAAATCTTTGGCTACACGATTCGATGGTGAAGTTAAACTTCTTCCAATTAATAAAGATAGATATATTTCTTTCACAAAATACGTCTCAGACACAAATGTAAATTTACGCTTCATCGATTCATTCAGGTTCATGCCAGGTAGACTTGACAAATTGTCATCTTATCTGAATGACGATGATAAATGAATTACCCGGCAACATGGTAATAGTGTAGAGGAGTTCAAGATGCTCTCAAGAAAGGGAGTATTTCCCTATGAATATGTTGATTCTTGGGAAAAACTCGATGAAAAGCAGTTGCCATCAAAAGAGCATTTTTATTCAAAACTCAACAATGAGGAAATTTCCACCCAAGACTACGATCATGCAATGAAAGTTTGGAGTGCGTTTAAAATCACCTCATTAGCTGAATATTCAGATTTATATTTGAAAACTGATGTACTGCTTTTGACTGACATATTTGAAAATTTTCGACGCAACTGCTTTTCTACGTACAATTTGGACCCTCTGCATTATTTCACGGCTCCGGGACTTGCTTTTGATGCCATGCTTAAGTGTACCGGGGTAGAGCTTGAGCTTCTCACTGATATCGAGAAAATTTTGTTCATCGAGCAAGGTCTTCGTGGTCTTCGTGGTCACAAAACTCGAACCGATATGCTCAAGCAAACAATAGATACATGAATGAAAAATTTGATCCAAGCAAAGAGGAAACATATCTCATGTACTTTGATGTGAATAACCTCTATGACCTCTTTGACCTGAATAACCTCTTTGACCTGAAATACCTCTAATAACCTCTATTCCAGATGATTCATCTATTGGCTATATACTTGAAGTAGACTTGGAATATCCTGAAGAACTTTTCGAGCTCCATAAAGATCTCCCACTTTGTCCGGAACATTACACACCTCCCAATAGTAAACAATCAAAATTGATAACGATACTCCATTCAAAAAATAGATATATATTACATCATCAAAATTTCAAGCAATATTTTAATCTGGGGATGAAACTAACAAAAATTCATAGAATTCTAAAGTTTAACCAAGCCCCATGGCTAAAAAAATACATAGATTTAAATACAGTATTGCGAAAAAAATCCAATAATGTATTTGAAAAAAACTTTTACAAATTAATGAACAGTGCAGTTTTTGGAAAAACAATGGAAAATGTAAGAAAACATAAGGACGTAAAACTTGTGACAAAGTGGGAGGGAAGGTATGGAGCAAAAGCTCTCATTGCAAAACCAAATTTCCATAGCTGTACAGTATTTGACAATGATATGGTTATAATTGAGATGGATCGCACCAAAGTACTTTTCAATAAACCCATTTACATGGGATTTTCGGTTCTCGATCTATTGAAAACATACATTTACAATTTCCACTATAATTATATCAAGAAAACATTTGGAAATCAAGCAAAACTCTTATATACCGATACAGATAGTCTTTTATATCATTTCACTGTTCCTAACATTTATGATTGTATCAAACAAAATTTGCAAAAATTTGATACTTCCGATTACCCCAGCAATAACGTTTATGGAATTCCTCTAGTGAATAAAAAAGTTCTTGGATTGATGAAAGATTAAATGAACGATAAAATAATCGGGGAATTCATTAGATTACGAGCGAAATTATACGCATTTAAGGTTTTCAGTGAGAATGAGGATAGAAAGAAGACTAAAGGAATTAAAGGATCAACATTGAAATCAATAACATTTGAAGATTATAAAAAATGTTTGTTTGATCACCACGATTCGGTGAAACATCAATATTTAATTCGGAGTCATAAACATGAGGTTTATACCGTAAAACAGAAAAAATTAGCTGTGAGCTGGTTAGATGATAAGAGAATTCTGTTACCTGACACAACGGACACTGTACCATATGGTTATAAGAAAAAATAAAAAACTCATTTTTTGTATGTGTGTGTGTATTTATTCAAAAACCTTTACAAATCTGATTCATTTATCCAAGTATTGTGTGAATTTTCGAAACCTAACCATTTTACGAGCAGTTTACTTCCACGTTTTCGAACTATTTTTTCCACAAGGTAAATATCCGGATATTTGACTTTTGTGAATTCTTCTTGATAAAAACCACCTTCAATTGGTTGATCCTGGTAGTCCACAAGTTTATATGTGACAGGATCGGTATTTTGTATCATACCTATGGTAAATATTTCGGTTGTCCAATTGGGTGTATAGCCTTTTTCGAAAACCTGCTTGTACTTGCTGATTCGGACTCTATCACCAACTTTAAACTTTACTGTTCGCGTATCACTCACTCGATAAACTCCATAAATATTGTGCAGAATTTTTTTCTCATTTTGGGCATTTACATCTTTTGGTTTCATCTTTATTGTTCGATGTTTGCTGTCATTGTAGCTTGAAATCAAATCATTCAAAATGTCTATCCATTTGTACGTATCTCGCAAACTAAATTGTTTCCACATTTTACTTTTTACGGTACGATTAAAACGTTCGCATATTGATGCTTTCATATTACTAAATGTAGAGTATAATTCAATATTATAACGTCGTAGGAGGGCTTTGAATTCATTATTATAAAATTCTTTACCACGATCAACGTGCAGTTTTTCTGGTACGCGACCCTTAGCAAGAACAGTTGCTAGAGCATTCGATACATCTCTACCATTTTTACTCTTGATCGGCATCGCCCAAGCATACTTTGAAAACATATCAATGATCGTGAGTAAATATTTGTAACCGTTGTTGTATCGTGCATACGCAGTCATATCCACGAGATCTGCCTGCCAGGTTTCATCCAATCCACGAATATCCACACGACGACGAGGATAGTTTCTTCTAGCAGGTCTGTAAAGCTCTTCCACCACCGCTCTTTTCTTCTCACTCATTCTAGTACTTATAATCGTTGGTCCAACAGGGAGATTACTTGAGAATTGCGTAATGTCAATCCGTTTCAACTGATCGTTTATTTTTGTCTGAAGGCTCGTTATCATCAACTCGATTATTTATTGACTTTTTCCAATGCTGTCAGTCTGTCTTGCAAATGTCCAATCATCTCAGAATTACGCATTGTCAATTTTGCGAGTGCATCCTGATTAATACGTTGGGTTTCTAAGATGTCATTAAAATTGTTCTCAAGAGCTCGAATCATGATTTCATGATCACCCAGTTGGTTTTTCATGGAAGATGTATTTGTATATACGAGATGTACTTCTTGTTTAACAACATTTTGCATTAATCGTAGAGTGATAGCATCATTTTCGAGTTTAGGCTCCGCAAGATTGCACAATCTCTTATTATCCATATCATATTGATCATCGAGCGTAATTTTAAATCCATTGCCAGGAGGACCACGGCTCCCCGGAGAAACACCCTTATTCGATAATTGTCGTCCAAACACGTCGACGCTCATGATTTAACTGAACTCGAGTAGTGTATGTACTACCTAATAAATAATTTGAGCTTCACGCAATTCCTCGATGATGGAAATTATTTCATTGACGTGACTTGTATTGCCAGCGACTTGTGAAGCATGAAGAAGACGCAGTCTATCGACCAGCTCATTAGGGTCGTCCCAATAAATGTACTATTTCTTTTAAACATTTTTTCCAGGGTACTATTTCTTTTAAAAATTTTGTACCGCGGTAAGCCTTTACCCAATCGTTCCGAGTGTCGCGTTGGTGCGGATTTTCTCAACGGTAAATCAATAATTTGAGCAATTATATTTTTGAATTTTCTACTTTTATCATCGCGGATTGCATGATCAAGAATGTAATGTTTTCTATAAGCGATTGTCAAGTTAAGAATTTTGCGATAATTTTCCCTATCATTTGCCGTTACATTAGATTCATCGGGTGATTTTTTGAATAACAATTCCAGTAAACCCTCACTTTGATCAAAAGTCTCACCACCCATACTAATAATATTTTGCTCAAACGTAATTGGTGACTTCCCGATCATTAAATGATTTCCCCGTAATTTTCGCACTCCATACGACGTATCCAGCTCTTTCTTTTGCCCCGTGTCGAAAATTTTCAAGTAATTTTGAGACAAATCATCACGTTTAATACTATGATCATCACCCTCAGTACTAATATCCTCTTCTGAGGTATCACCGTGAGCCGTTTGAAACGAACGTTCGAATTCATTATCTTCGTTATCGATATATTCGTCTTCTTTTCTCACCGATGACTCATCATTTGGCTCTTTCTTGGTAGCTGACTCCTGTTTTACTGATCGATCAACCAACTTCTCCAGAGGATTCGTTACGGGTTTGAAAATTTCACTCATAGCTTTATCCGCTGCCATTTCCCCCAATTTAAGCATTTTATGTTTACGACGAATCGCATCGCTCGCGCTGGCGATTGGACGCAAAATGTTTTTTTCCTTATTCAGCTCGACTCTGTGCATATTGATGCTTTTGAGGCTGCGTTTCGAATGTGCGACAAAGTTTGAAATTACAAATATATAAAGCAATCGAATCCTCTTCTGTAACGACCCTTGTTCAATTCACTATCCTTGTCTATTACCACGAACCCATATTTACTGTCATTCCAGCACTTTGAACATAAACTCTTGAATTGTATGTACGACATGTCGGTATTTACGTGATCTTCGTATATATGTTTCAAATTCATTTCATCTTGCTTAAAGATAACTAGCAGATTGATATTATCATGGAGGAGATGTTTTGGGATACGTGCATATGTTTGACAGAGGTAAAAGCAGTCTACGTCTCTGTGTCGTCCCATGCAGAAAAATGCTCTCATATTGTCCTGTTTTTCACAGGCGATATCATCGAAAATCATGAGGGAATTCGGTCGAGCTTCCTCCGGTTTGATTACTAGCTCGTGATCGGTGAAGGGGAAATATCTCACTCCTTGCACAGATTCGAGTAAGCGTTTGCGAAATATGTACTTTGGTTGATTCAAAGACTTTGAATACACATACACATTCTCAAATCTCAAACCGTTGGGATGTGTCATGAGGGTGAGAAGCGCGTTAGTCTTGCCACAATTCGATGGACCACAAAATACTGCGCGTATACTACTCGGTAACAGCTCCCCATGACGTTTATCCCTAGCATCGAGTTGCACGAAATCATCAAAATTCTTTATAGACAATTTGATTGGTTAGTTATTGAACCTCATCATGATCACGACTGAGAGAAACAGGTATAAGTAGATGACTTACAAAGACATTTCTCAGTTGTCATCAAACTTTTGATACTTACACATGAAAATGGATAATCGAGATAAAAATCCCATAACTCAGAGCTTGAAGGATTACTTGAAAGATCAATTTTATCGTGGAACCAAGAAATTTGACTGGGAAACTAAAACAATAATAGGCAGTGAGCCGTTTTCAGGGAAAGTCTAGCCGGGGAAACACGGTGCAGTAGGCGATGGGAAAAAAAAAGTATAAATAGGATGCTATAAATGGTGTTTTCTCAGTAATGATCAAGCATAGGAAGAAGCGTGGAAAAGGAATTATCAACGATCTCATCAATAAACTTCCGGTCGAACTACATTTACCCAGCTATCAATATTGTGGTCCTGGTACTAAACTGAAACGGAGACTCGAACGAGGTGATCCGAGAATTAATGCGCTCGACGCGGCTTGCATAGAGCACGACATCGCGTATTCGAAAGATCGTGAAGACATCAACGCTCGACACGTAGCAGAGACAGAGTACTCCAGGACAAAGCGTGGCAACGCGTTTTTGCACAAGACGCAAATTTCGGTGAAAAAGCTGCAGCTTGGGGCATTGCGAATCTGATGAAGGCTAAAACCAAACTCGGTCTGGGTGCGAAGAGGCGGCTATCCAGTCCAGATCCAAAGAAGAAACGAGTGAAACTTAATAAGAAAAAGATAGCGTTCAAACGGATCGTTGATGCAGCTAAATCGTCAATACGTCCTGGAGCGGTCAATCCTATCAGAGCGGCACTGAAAAGTGCTCGTGATGTCGTGAAAAAAGCAGGTGGAAAGAGCAAATTTCAATCACCTCGGATTCCACGAGTACCCGAGAAAATTGGAGGTTTGTTGCCTTTTCTGATACCTCTGTTTGCTGGACTGAGTGCAACGGGGGCTCTTGCGGGGGGTGCAGCAAGTATAGCAAAAGCTGTAAATGATGCGCAAGCTGCGAAAAGTCAATTGGAAGAAAGTAGGTGACACAATGAGACTATGAAATCTATTGCTTTGGGTAAAGGACTCTACCTGAAACCCTACAAAAAAGGTCTGGGATTGCATCTGAAACCCTACCCAACAAAAACACATAAGGCTACCACACCGAGCACTCACCGATACGGATATCATAAAATATGCCAAAGCTATGAAAATTCCACATTTCCGTGGAATTTATATGAGAAACGCATTACCACGGAATGGACCACGAAAGTACAAATCTGCCGTTGTAAATTTGGATCCTAAGCATGGTCCTGGCACCCACTGGGTTGCATACAAGAAAATCAATCATAACGTCGTTTACTTTGATAGCTTTGGCAATCTCCAACCACCGCAAGATCTCATGAAATATCTCGGTGTTGGTAGCATTGTCAAGTACAATTACGAAAAATATCAAGATTATGATACAGTAGTATGCGGTCACCTGTGTCTCAAATTTCTCAATAATGAACTATAAAAAGTATCTCACAATATGTGGAGTACCAGTTAAACGTCAACTATCATGAGTGATTGTTTCACATTGACCCTCTCGGGAACGAGTTCTATTCTGGAGACTCACTATTTTCCACCTATTGAACTATTATCATCCAAAAACTACACTCTCGGGCTCGTAGAACTGCTCACATTTAACTCAATTCCCAATATCGATGTAGGGAATAACAAATTTTATGTGGGGCAAGAAGTTATCACAATACCCACCGGGAGTTATGAAATTGAGGACATCGAGCGTTACTTACAAAGTACACTTTCAGATAAGAATATCTTCATTAGTCTAAAACCGAACAACAATACTCTGTGCAGTGAGATCCAGTGCAATCAACAAATCAATTTCATACCCAATGATTCCATTGGGCGCCTGTTGGGCTTTACCCCACGCACACTAGAAGCTAATAAAATGCACAAATCAGAGTTACCGGTAACGATTCTCAAAACTAATTCGCTACGAGTCGAGTGCAACACTAGCACGGGTGCATATATCAACGCACAACGAGTACATACTATCCACGAATTCTTCCCAGTTGTTCCACCAGGATATAAGATCATTGAAGTACCGTCACACGTCATTTATCTTCCAATAGCCGTACAGTCAATAGATCATCTACAACTTAAACTTGTGGATCAAGACGGTCAATTGGTAAACTTTCGAGGAGAAATTATAACAATACGGTTACATGTAAAATCAGCGTAATGGGAATAGTTTTTGATACAAGAGTCGAACGAAACTAGTGAGTGAGTCAAGATGTCGAAGACCAATCAGTCATCAAACATCTCTCAAGACGGTAACACATCCAAGAGAACCAATCAATCATCGAAGATCTCTCAAAGATCTAACGCGACCAAACATCCAGTTTCTGAAAAAATTGGGTCTGAAAATTCGAGAAGTGGGAAGAAAAGAGAAGTAAAAATTCATATTTTCGGTATTATTGTAGTTTGTTTTATACCATGGTGAAAATTCTAGAAATACAGAAACCGATTATCTTCGATGAATCTATCGCACACTATGAATTTCATTCACATCAACCATTCGCATCGGCAACTTTTAACAACAATGATGAAATTCGAGTTGCCGTTCAACATCAGGACTTGTGTCTACTACCAAGTAGAAGCTTTGTACATGTGTATGGTAGACTAACGAAAGTTGATGGAAATGCCGTTCAAAATAAAAAATTAGTTAACAACGCCATCTGTCATATGTTCGAGGAAATACGTTATGAACTCAATGCTATTGAAATTGATCGTAACAAAAATGTCGGTCTCACAACGCTTATGAAAAATTACATATCTCAGAGTCCTGGACAAATATCTGTGATGAAAAATGCCAGTTGGTTGAGTAACAATGAGAGTACATTAATCGATAATAATGGTTACTTTGATCTATGTATACCATTGTCCTTGATACTGGGATTTGCCGAGGATTATAATCAAATCATCATTAACGCTAAAGATAAACTGATTCTCACGAGATCAAATAACGATACCAATGCTATTGTGCAGACTGCTCCAGCTAAGCAATTCAAAATCTCATTGCTGAAAATCGAATGGGTGGTATCGTACATCAAAATTTCGGACCAACGAAAAATTTCATTACTCAACTTCATTGCAATAGGATCCACCGATAGCATTGAGTTTTCGTATATGGAAATTGTATGAGTACCCACTACTACCCATGACGTCAAAATACGTTTAGGTCGTTAAAACATCGGCCCAGCTTGAAAAACCTCGATATGTAATAGTAGGATTTCAGACAGTGAGAAAAAGCAATGCTAGTGCAAACTCAAGTCATTTCGATCATTGTAACCTTCGAGATGTTAAACTCTTTCTGAACTCTCAATGTTATCCTTATGGGAACTTGAATCTTGACATTGCTCATAACCAATTCGCTATATTGTACGATATGTATACGAGTTTTCAGGCTTCGTATTATGGTAGAGAGTCCGAACCAATGTTAAGCAAAGCTGATTTTATAAAAAAACGCTCCACTCATTGTAATTAATTGCTAGAAACAAAACGAGTTTCTGAAATCGGGACCAGTAGATATACGTTTGGAATTTGAATCTGCAAATGCTTTTCCAGCTCAAACATCAGCATATTGTTTAATTCTACATGATCGAATTATTAAATATAATCCAGTAAGTGGCAATGTCAAGAAGCTGGTATAATTTTGTATATTATTGAAACTAATAAGATGTACAACTTTTTGATAAAAAAAAAAAAAACCAAGGAATTCTTGAAAACAATTATTTTTTCACCTCAAACACCCGCATATAGTATATTTTGAATGAATCAGATTATAAAATTCAATTAGAAGTAACGTTCCAAAATGTATAAGGTTAAATAAAAAAAAACGAATAATAAGTTTTAATGTGTTTTTTTTTTTAATTTTTTATTGTTGTTACATTATTACTTCATGAGCGATTTTCGTATCAGCTCTACAAATTCTTTAAATTGTAATTTATCTTTTTATTCTCTTTAGCTTAAATAAAAAACGAATAATAAGTTTCAATGTGTTTTTTTATTTTTATTTTTTATTGTTGTTACATTATTACTTCATGAGCGATTTTCGTATCATCTCTCTACAAATTCTTTAAATTGTAATTTATCTTTTTATTCTCCTTATTCTTTATCTATCTCTTTGTTCTTTAAATTCTTCATATTGTAAACCGCAAACATGTTTGTCAATAATATCTATTCACGTATATTGTCACATCGTGTACTTTTTGTTACACTTCTTTCAAATTTCCTTAAAAATCCAGCATATCGTGGATGAAATAGTATATTCTATCAGGAGCGTGTTGAAACATTCATCATGATACCTGAACAGAAAAACACAAAAATGTATTAATTTCTAGAAATATTAAAATTATAGCTCGTAACCCTTCATCTGTAAACCTAAGTCGTTCATGTACGTTTTTATAGATATGAGGTACGGAAAAACGTTTGCAGACGAAGTGTTGATAAAAAAGTGTTTACTTACCATTGATTAATTGAGAACGATTACATCGTCGTCGTCTTCATCGTTGACTACGATGACGTCGTCGTCATCGTCTTCGTCGTTGACTACGATGACGTCGTCGTCATCGTCTTCGTCGTTGACTACGATGACGTCGTCGTCATCGTCTTTGTCGTTGACTACGATGACGTCGGCGTCATCGTTTTCCTTTTCCGTGTCGTTTTCCTCGTTGAGGAGATTATTCGGTACAAACCAAAATTCCCCGTGATGACCTTCGATCAGTTGGGCCTCAATCCCAGCGATTTTCACAGACACATGACGATGTATGACCGTAGCGCTCATCGCAGGATACTCTCTAAAAGGATCCTTGGGCACGCCGAAAGACACGGTCTCGGCACATTAACCGAAACGGTTACGGTATTGGTTAACGATTGCATGATCTTTAAAAAATTCGAATAAAAAATTGTAATTATGGAATGTTCTTACACTTCACTTTTTATGATTCTTTTTTGTTGTTAACAATCTGTACAATTAACGTTGAAACACTTTTAAATAATTACTCACGAAATATGACATACTGATGACGTTGATTGTTCGGTGACTCTCAGCGATTGATGGGTCCGACTCGGTGATGTCTCGTTTTATATAGGCTCAAATGTTTATGTTTAAAGATTCGCGAAAGATTTGATTGCGGCGTTCACGAATTCTCTTTGAATTCTTTTAAAAATTGATTATGATATTGAATCGGTTATGCATTCAGATGTGCAGACTTCTTTAGAAGATGTTTCCTTCAAATTGGGTAAGAAGATCGGGTTACAGGAGATAAGATGCTCCTCTAGGAAAAAATGTGTGTTCAGTCTAAAAACGAATTTGAATAAGCAGGTAATATTTCAAAAATTTTTCTTGGATCATAGAGCTAAATTGATTATAAACATTGTTACGTTTTGCATCACTCGGTGACCCAGAAAAATATAAATAATTATTTTTTCTCCACTTGGCTGACACCGGAGAATATCGCGTTACAAGCATAGTCGAACTATCACAATATGTTGTCTAGTGCAGCTCATGGCTGAGCCATAGATATCATATTTGAAACTTGAAGATGAGTTCTTTTCTCTTAATACGCTATTTTCCTCTTTCCTTTACAAGCGGTATAGTTAAATTCAAAAAACTTAAAAACATTTATACGCATATTTTATTTCATCAATCATACAGATTTCCAGGAAAAAATTGATCATTGATGTAATTTATGATTAACGGTATAGGTCCATCGAATTCATTGGTATCCGTTTGTGATGTTTCCGATATCAACGTCATAAAGGGTACTACGCCTAAAAAATTATATTAAACAATTAGTACTAATAATTGCGTAATGCATATTTCATGGGTCTCATATCACTGGACCACGCAAAAGAAGATCGGGTTACAGGAGATAAGACGCTCCTCTAGGAAAAAATGTTTGATCAATCTATAAACGAATTTCAATAAGCAGGTAATATTTCAAAATTTTTTCTTGGATCATAGAGCCAAATTGATTATAAACATTGCTACGTTTTTGCGTCACTCGGTGACTCAGAAAAATTATTATTTTTCCTCACTTGGTTGGCTCCGCAGAGCATCGCGTTACAAGTATACTCGAACTATCACGAATATGTTGTTTTAGCGCAGCTCATGACTGAGCCATAGTTACCATATTTGAAACATGAAGATGGGTTATATTTTATTAATCCACCATTGAAAATTATTTCCTATACAAGCGTGGTATCGTTTGGTTCAAAAAAACTTTAAAACCATTTCCAGAAAAATTTGATTGAGATTTCCAGAAAAAAATTGACATTCGAGACAATTTATGATTAATGGTCCGTCGAATTCATCGGTATCCGTTTTTTGATAATGTTTCCAACATCGACGATAACTTATGAAATCCTCATCGATGCGCTATTCTTTAGGAAATCTGTCCCATACGTCGTCAATGTCCTTCCATGCGTACGTTAGAATAAATTCTTGAGGAAGACAAGCGATATCCTCCGTCTTCATTGCTCTCAGACTTCCTAATGTAGCGAAGATTCTTAAGGATCGTGGAAACGATGAATTCTCAACACCATGCTTCAAATACCATTCCTTCAAACGTTGAACGTTTTCAAAGGCACAATTGTATTCGCGTACCCCATTATGATACTTATAATGCTGATATATTGGTGCGGGTAATTGTCGCAATGCGGGGCACCCCAAATCCTCTATATTAATGATCAATTTTGAATCTCCTATAATATCTATGATCCTTTCCTTTTTTTACAACCCTTTCACATAAACAAAACTCACATTTTTCAAAATGATGTCAAGTACGTTCTTTACTTCATTATGAGGAATATCACCGGCGTTCCATGGGATACCGTGATGATTGCGTTCACACCACTTATTCTGACACTTATATTTGGCTGGCAAACTATCCCATTCACATGGAGGCTTAACTAGAAGGTATCCAAACTCCTCATAACCTTCCGCATTAGGGTAAATTTTAATGGCTGCCAGCTCTTTCAATACGAACTTATTGACAGCCATCTTAAAACCTTGTAAATCCAAAATGGCTTCCATTGCTCAGCTTTTTTCACGGTATCACAATGCTCAAGTGTTCAGCATAAAGTGATTCGATGGTAAGGATAAAAATCTCCTTTTATAGGATGCACCCCTTACTACGACACACGCACACACATTTTTTAGAATTTTAAAATCGGGACTCGAGAGCATTCCAAATCGAGATGACGTCATAATTTTGGAACGTTCGAAATGACGTCATCAATGACGTCATCATTCTGGAACATTCGAAATGACGTCATCAATGATGTCATCATTCTGGAACATTCGAAATGACGTCATCGAAGGTTCCAGATGATGACGTCATCGTGACAATGACTCAGCAGAATATCCAGAACCGGTGCTGTATATCTACTATCATAGTAAGGATGAAGTATTCTTTTACCTGGTTTGACAACATCCCCTGCACCTGAAGAGTCAATGTCCTTTCCGTTGTTTAATTCAGATTGCTTAGCTTTTTCTTCTTCTTGTGCGACTTTTTTTTGATTGGGGTTACAAACTGTAAGCGTTACGACACCCTCCGTCTTTTTCAGAAGACTGGTGGCCTAAAACATAAAAACAAGTCGTGCTCTTATTGAAATATATTATTGCAGTAGGAATAAATCAAAGAATATAATTTTTATCAAGTTTATCAATACACAAAATGTCTTATTTCAGAAAACTAAAAAATACTATAGGGAAAACGTTTTCAGCTTTTGGAATGGATAGGTGTCTTTTGCGGAGATGAAAAATCCCTCTTACGATTTCTGCAGCTTCATTCTGCACGAAGTGTAACTTCGGTATCAACCGTCGATTTTGTGGAAACCCATGTATTTGTCAAAGCTTATGAAAACGTGATACATTTCTCTTTCATAGGTGGAGACTGCACTTTAAATAAAGCCTTTACATATATCCAGAATCCTCAAAAAACCAGTCATTAAAATCGGGTTAGGTTTTTCTGTTCGGCCAGTGATAACGTTACAATGATAAATGTGACCGTGCGTCGCGAGGCTTCCCTAATGCGCGATGTGCAAGCAGTACGAATTCCTCGAAACTGCTCTTTCGGTAGGGTACCAAGTGGACATCTCTCAACTGCACACCGTATCAACCGCCCCGCGCAGTTCACCGCTTTCCCAACTCACCAACATGCTCAACTGTCCCTCGTCTCAAGAGCCCAGCCGTTTCAAGCGCCCGGTGTATCAACTCAGCAGTGTAGCATGTAGACACAGGGCCGCCGCCTTGTGTGTGAACTGCTCGCGCTTCTCCCCACTTTCCTAACTCTCCAACATGCTCAACTGACCCTTGTCCCAAGTGAGCAGCGTAACAACTGTGCCTTTCCCCGACGCTCGCGTATCCCCATTCTACACCGGTAGTACTTTTGGAATAGAATCGTCCATGCTCGATCTCACCATCGCAGCGGGTAAACTTTCCAATATGTACCGACTGTCGTTTGTTATAGTGCCCTACCATTCTGTTTCGTTGTTATTCCAAATTACCTCGGTAGATTATGTGAATTTGATCGCAATTTATAAGTTGCATTTTATTATATTATGCAAGGATGTTTCACACATATTTATACGAAAAAAATTCGTTGCATGAGAATTGCAGTGCTAACCGATCTGCTAAAAAACTGAACAAATTCAGCCATTTTTAAACCGACTTCAGAAAAGGATTTTTAAGGAGAGGTACCTGAGTAAATTTTTCAAAAAATCGATTTTTTTTCTTGTAATTTGTAGTTCAAAGAAAGTAGTAGGGCTACACCGGTTCTAACCCACTTTTTACCCCCTCTCTCTCACCATGGCTTGCTCACCCAGAGGGGGTGAGGTGTGTGGAAGAGATAGAGAGATGGTCGGAAGGATGGTGAGTGGGAGAAAGAGAGAGATAGTCAGAAGGATAGTGAGCCTAGGACAGAGAGAGAGAAAATACTACTTCTCGATAACGCTATCATAATCGCTACGTCGTCAAGACGTCGCCAAATATACAAATTCCCATCCACTTTTTTCCATCCCTCAAATATCTAATCTCCAGCAAATAAACTTTTCCTCGCAGTTCTAATCCTGATGCGACCTGTCCACCAATTGTTAGAACTGGACCATATCTTCACATAAAACGTCTTAGAGCATTGAACGTGTTTAAACCTGTCTAGGATGCAGGTGTGCAAAGTCAACAAAGCGACGTGGAAGTTAACATTGACAAGAAATGGACCCGTGGAAAATGATAAAAACCTCTTATGTATCAAAAAACCAATTAAATGCTCTAGTTTTCCACACTACACCCACTAATAACAAAGCCTGAGAGAAACATCTTATCAATTTCTTATCCAATTCTAGTAAAAGACAAAATAGGTCCCCTTCATAGCGTCCTACCCCCCCCCCCCCCCCCCCAAATCCTACTCTCCTACTAAAATCTCTACCTCCAGCGAGACAAGAACTTAACATTAATTTTCAGTTAGCATCGAAATCTGAATGCGTTAGTATCTCTCTCAATAAACTTAACGAAGATGGATAGATGCGCAAGCTTGTATGCAATCCATCCGTCGAAAGACCCCTGGACATTGACGAAAAATTAACTCGAATCAATTCCCAAGGCTTTACTTTTAAAATATTTTAGCTACTGTATAAATTCATTGTGGGATCGTTTACCAGAGCATTTACAGTGTGATAGTGAGATACAATCATATCATGAGTGTGATGATCATTTTAATCCACCATGGGAACTGACTCATGTTGATGCTGTTGGACCCATGCATCGAGATTGTGAAGTGTTTTATAATGGAACAACTGGTGAATATTTATGTGATTCAACGCATCAGGAATCCTCGAGAAATTACGCGAGAGGAGCTAGAAATTATGTCACCAACGGCGTTTAAAAAATATTTCAGTGACTACACAGATATTTTGTGGGAGCGTTTACCAGAATATTACAAATCCGACAGTGAAATTAAATCATTTCGTTGATACAATGAACATTGGAATTTGTTTGTCGTTTTATATCTTGCCGGTAGAGTGTCCCAAGCATATGGTGATTCGAAGGTAAGCATCAGAGGCTCAACATTTTTGTCATAAGCTTGAATGATTGATATTCCTTTGAGGATGAATTCATTGAGAGGCCCCTTGAAACCTTGTAGATCGACGATGGACTCCACCTTGACTAATGTCCAGCAGCATCATCACCGCCGATTTTACACCAATTTTTTGACCCCACCACTTATGGGATTATATTCGACAATACGATCGTGTAGAATGAGGCAGTATGCGCATGTTTATGCAGGAATTTCGTTTTTATTTCACATTCAAGACGAACATCCACGGGGCCAGACTTCAGGGAATCATTTTATTTTGAGCAATCAATTACAACAAGAGGTGCATATTTTAAAAATTCCGTTTTGTTCAACCATGGCTCAGTCTCCTTATTGTAATACATGGATTGGAAATTTGTATACATGTCGTAGAGTAATGCATACTGATTTTGTTGTATATTCAAATTCATGTTACCGTATGGATAACATTGTGAATTTAAGTAGAGTTTCACATCGGTTACTTTGCAGTGATCAAAACGACTAGCTTTTTTTGCCTTATCATTTTTTCGTCCCGTTTGAAACGCAAGAATTACATATCGTGGCTTTTCCAGCTGTTTTGAAGTCCTGACGAACCACACATGTTTAGAAGTAGCAGGCAGTAATGGGTATTCATACAATTACCACGTACGAAAACTCAAAGAAATTGCTGCGGCCTTGGCGATAAACTTCAAAAGTTGAATTTTTCGTTGATTCGCCACCGTCACATATGGTACAAGCCATTCTATTTTCAGCAATTGGAGTTTATAATCATCAGCAGCGGTTTGCATTATTGCATTGTCATTTTTGCATGATCTGGTCAAAATTAATTCATGCTTTGCATTCACAACGACTTTTCGATAATCTTCGGCAAAGCCCAATAGCATACACAGCAGTATGCACACATCAAAGTTACCCGCTCCATCGACGATTTGTTTTGTTTCTTCTACATCGAGCCAACCCGTGTTTTCAAGCATTGAACTCTTGGCCGGTGTGAGAGATGTATATCCCATGATAAGGCTTGTAATACCCACATACATACTACGATCAATTTCTATGGCATTAAGTTCATAGCGCACTTCTTCGAATAAATGACATATAGCATTGTTAACGAGACTTGTTGCACCTATTGGCGTACCATCATTCTTCGTCAGTTTTCCACAAATATGGAGGGAACTTTTGCTTGGTAGGATTGATAAATCTTGATGCTGGATTGAAATACGTATTTCATCACTGTTGTTGTAGGTTGACGATGCGTATGCTTGATGAGCATGGACCTCATAATGTATGATGGATTCATCAAAGATAATGGGCGTCTGAATGTTTACGATTTCCTCCTCCATTTCACACAACAGATGCACAATGTACAAAATAAGTAATTCCTCACACGTGCACTCCACGAACCCTGAGACCCAAATTCTGCAAGAGTAGTAGGTTTTGAGGTGTTGGAGCTTTGAGCGTTGATCGGCGACTGATTTCGCGATCCCATGATGGCTTATTAATATTAGATCCTCTATTGTAAACTATGCCCATTGGGATTTTATATGCAGTCGTATGGTGATTACTTCACCGCGAAAATGTACCAAATCTCCGTCCTGATCCACAATAAGAAGTTGTATGTTATCAATTATCCGACTTGTGATTGGTAGATAAATGACGTTTGAGGGTACTTCAATGAATTTATAGCCAGGCGGTACAGATGGGGAAAATTCATGAATTGTTTGAGCTTTTAGTCCGTTAATGTATGCACCAGTGGTTATGTTACACTCGACACGTAAGGCATTCACTTTAAGAATGGATACCGACAGATCAGATTCATGTCTGTTATTGGCTTCCAGCCTGACTGGTGCAAAACCCAACAGACGTCCGATTGAATTAATAGGTGTGAGGAGGAGAGGGACATTGCACTTGATTTCACTGCGCAGTGTATTAGTATTTGGTTTAAGCTGAATGTTCACATTTTTGGGTGACAATTCAGCTTTTAAATACTTTTCAATATCCTTTATTTCATAACTCTCCGTCGGTATAGTCACCACATGTGTTCCAGCGTAAAATTTATTGCATCCAATGTCGATATTGGGAATGGAATTGAATGTCAGCAGCTCAACGAGTCCGAGAATATAATTCTTATGTGGAGATAGCTGAATGGGCGGAAAGTATTGTGCCTCGAGAACGGAGGATGATCCAGAGATGGTCAATGTGAAGCTGTCATCCATAATGCTGGCGAATTATCAACTAAACTCTCGGACTCTACAATTCACGTTTATATAGCGTGCATTTATCTCGTCGATTTAACTGTCCGGAGAGAAACTTGAGACACAAGTGTCCACATTCAATTGTATAATATTCCTGATATCTTTTGTAATTATAATTCATGCTACCAACACCAAAATAATTTGTGAGTTCGGATGGGGGTAAAAGATTGCCAAAACTGTCAAAGTAGAAGATTTTCCCTCCAGTCTTTTTGTATGCAACCCAGTATGTGCCAGGACCCACATTTTTATCCAAATTCACAATTGCTGATTCATGTTTGAGCGGTCCATTCACGGCCAATGTATCACGCATATGAACACCTCGAAAATGTGGAATTTTCATGATTTTTGCATATTTCAGCAGATCGCGGTCGGTGACAGGTCGATGTGGTAACGTGATTATACGTTTTTTGAGCCAATATGAAGGCCCAGACCCTGCTTGTACGGTTTCAAGTGTAAACATTTACCCAAAGCAATGGCCTCAATTGTTTGGTTATGTCGCTTATTTTCATCCAATTCCTATTTGGCCGCTTGAGCAGCATTTACAGCATTGGCTATTACAACAGCCCCACCAGACAATGCACCAGCAGCGCTGAGGCCGGCAAAGATGGGTATGAGAAAGGGCAATAAACCACCAATTTTCCGGGGAACCGGTAAAACCCGGGGCGTACGTACTTTAACACCCTTTACACTCGCACGGGCACCTTTCAATGCTGACATGACAACTTTACGAGGGTCATCACTACGAATCATTGCTTTCCGTGCAGCGCTAATGACTTTTTTCAAGCAAACACTTTTTTGCGGTTTCCTCTTCAGCAGCTTCATGCCCATACCAAATTTTATTTTCGCCTTCATAATGTTTGTCACAGGCCAAGTACTTGCTCTCTCACTAAGACTAGCGTCTTTTGAGGTTACGCGTTGCCAGGCTTGCTCAGCCAACACTTTATCCGCCAAATGTCTCGCTTCTAGATCATCACGATTTTTTGAATATTCAATATCATTCACTTTGCACGGAGCGTCCAATGGATTTATACCAGGATCACCACGAGCAATACGTTTAGCCAACTTTGTGCCAGGTTCACAATACTGATAGCCCGGCAGATGTAGTTCGACGGGAAGATTGTTGATTAGACTGTTGACTAAACCTTTACCCGGTTTATCATGCACGATCATCACCGTGAGCCAGCTACTTCTCGACTGATCATTCTGCACATTATCAAGAGACTCGGTAGAGTCTCGGGACAAGTACATTGACAGCTCTGTCGTCTGCTGGCCCGAGGCTTTCCTGAGTATATTATCTCTGAATAAAACGATTCGCCGTGGTGGGGGTAAAATCGGAATGTCATTTCTTCCAATTACGAAGCTCAGGAGCCATTTGATGCCTTGAAAATTGAACTGGAGACTAATTAAGAAATTATCTTTCGATTGAGCCCAAAATCAGCATGATCGGTGGTGAAATTGCTGAGAAAAAACTTTGCGTATGGTCAAGATTATGGAAAAAATACTAACACATTGGAAATTCGACGTGTCTGTACATAACACCATCAAAGGCTCAAAGCCGCTCGCGAGTTTCTGCTTGGTTGGTTTTTTCAACATGGCTCTACATATCACCGTCAAAGGTCTCGTGAAGCCGGAAATGACCCATTATTTTTCATGAATTTTTTTGTCGCGAATGGGCATATACCGACACAGCGGAAAGCTGGAACAGAGTTTTGACATAACCAAGTGTGGAGCGTACAAGCTAACGGATAAATTATTTTAATGTTTTAATTCATTTTAGAATCTCGTGGCTTAAACAGTATTGAAAATATGAATGTTTTTTGACGGACAGTTGTGAGGTTATAAACATCATGGTTAGGTTCGATCGACTCTTGGTTACGGTAATAATAAGAAAGTGATGGTGTGAAAATAGTGAAGTGCTTTTAATGAACTTTCGAACAGTGCTGAAATGAATATGTATTTTTTTATCATTGTTAACCCTGCTGTTTTTATTTTCCACACTTAACACTACGACAGAATTTTTCTCTCGCGATTAAATGTTCCTCGTATAAGATTTCTTGAGAAATCATTCTTTTCGTTTCTTTGATAACTATGAAATGGTATACGTTGAACTGTTAATCATGATTGGTGTGAATCGATGTAAATTTGGAAAAGAAACTATAAAACTTATAATGAGTGTCAAAAAAATGTATATGGCAAAGTTTGTTATTATCATGCCGAGTTTTGAGCAGTGTTTAATAAATATTTTTTTTTAACTCTACACCGTTGACAATTTATTTTATTGGTCCCTTTCCTCTTTATTACAAAATGATCCTCGCTTGCCATAATAAGATTTGTACATCATAAAATGTTCCTTGCATGATAACTGTTGATCCATTTCAAAAGATTTTCGACGTCGTTTTTCTATCCAAAACATGGTGTAGAATCATCTCGCGTTTGATGAATTAATAGTCAAATACACTGTCAACCTGTATCTGGATATATATGGATGCCTCTGGATGATAACCGTAGTAAGTAATGATATATCTTTATGTCAAAATGGCTCGTATAATATATCTTTATGTCAAAAGGCTATGGCGGTATATACTCCATATCCTATCAAAATTTGTATCTTTGGATAGCAATGAATGCCTATAGACTCTGGAAATTCTGTGAAGGGACAAATGTACCAAGTATTTCCACTTTTTGGCTCCGATTGTAGCATAATGAATTGAACATTTTGTTATAAAAATACTTCTGTTGCTCATTTGTCAATGGGATCAAAAATATTGTCTTCGGAACACCATGGATATATGCAAAATTTTAGGATTTTGTTTGGCTCAATATGCTCTATATTTTTTCACATCCCCGCTTTAGTTGTAGCATAATGAATTATAAAAAATTGTTTTAGAAAGTCTTCCGATGTGTTTTTTCTGATATTATCAAAATTTATATCTTTGGATTGCAATGAATGCCTACAGACTTCGGAAACTGTGTGAAGCGACAAATGTACCAAGTTTTCTACTTTTTGCCTCCGATTTTAGCATTGCGAATTGAACTTTTGTTATGAAAATTCTTCGGTTGTTCATTTGTCGATGGGATCAAAATTATTGTCCTCGGAACGCCATGAATATATGCAAAATTTCAGAATTTTGTTTGGCTCAATATGCTCCATATTTTTTTACATACCCGCTTCAGTTGTAGCAAATGAATTTAAAAAAAATTGTTTCAGAATGTCTTCCGATGTGTTTTTTCTGATATTATCAAAATTTATATCTTTGGATTGCAACGAATGCCTACAGACTTCGGAAATTGTGTGAAGCGACAAATGTACCAAGTATTTCTACATTTTGCCTCCGATTTTAGCATTGCGAATTGAACATTCGTTATGAAAATTCTTCGCTTGCTCATTTGTCGATGGAATCAAAATTATTGTCTTCGGAACGCCATGAATATATGCAAAATTTCAGAATTTTGTTTGGCTCAATATGCGCTCTATTTGTTCACTTCACCACGTTAGTTGTAACCTTATGAATTTTGAAAAATTGTTTCAGGAAGTATTCCGATGTGTTTTTACTGACATTATCAAAATTTGTATAATTGAATTGCAATGGATATCTACAGCATTTGAAAATTCTGGGAAGCGACAGATGTGCCAAGTATTTTCCCTTTTCGGTTTCGATTATGGCATTAGGAATTGAAAATTTTGTTATGAAAATTCTTCGATCGCTCATTTGTCGATGGCTTAAGAGTTGCTGGTTTCAGAATGCCATGCATACATGCAAAATTTCAGAATTTTGTTGGGCCCAATGTGCGCTACATTTTTTCAATTCTCTAATTTAGTTGTAGCATAATGAATTTTGAAAAATTATTTCAGGAAGTCTTCTGATGTTTTTTTACTGATATTATCAAAATTTGTATCATTGAATTGCAACAGATACGTACAAACTTTAAAATATCTGTGAAGTAACAAGTGTGCCCAATATTTCCACTTTTTTGCTCGAATAGTGGCATTATTAGGACTTAAAAATTTTATTATGAAAATTCTTCGGTTGCTCATTTTTGGATGGGATTAAAATTTGGCTTCGAAAAGTAACGGCAACATGCAAAATTCATAAACTTTATTGAGCCCAATGTGTGGTATGCTTAAGTTGTGGCATGATTAATTCAAAAAATTGTCAAAAAGTCTTTGGTTCCTTTTTTCTGGAAGTATAAAGATTTGTTTCATTGGAACGCAACGTATACTTACAAATTTTGGAAATTTCCTGGAGCAACATGTGTGCTCAGTATTTCTACTTTTTGGCTCCTATTGTGGCATAACGAATTGCAAAATATTTTCAAAAAGATTTGCTCTACGGATGCTCTGGTTGTGATGGTATGAAAATTTGCACGAAGATAATGCCACTGGTACAACTCAACTCGATCCATTTTCTTGGGCACAGTACTGATATAAGTTTGCCCGCTTTGTTGAATTTATTGTTTTAAAATATCTATAATATACTTTCTGAACTTTTCAAAATTCAAAGATAATATTAAAATATCTGTAAGTTCTAGTTTTGAGGCTTTCACGACCATTATTGTTATAAATATCAAAATTTGCATCAAAATTTGTATCATGGGAATGTAGCCGATACCTACAAACTTTTAACATTTTGTGAAGCGACATGTGCGCCAAGTATTTCCATTTTCTTTCTATGATTGTGGCATTATGAATTGAAAAATTTATTACAAAATGTCTTCGGCTGCTCATTTTTGGATGGGATTAAAATTTCTGTCCTCGGAACGCAATAGATACATGCAAATTTTCTGAACTTTGTTGGGCTTAAAGTGCACTATGTTTTTTCACTTTTCCACTTTAGTTGTGGCATAATAAATTTAAAAAGTTGTTTTAGAATGTCTTCGGGTGCTCTTCTTCTGATAGTATCAAAATTTGTATCATTGGAATGTAGCCGATATCTACAAACTTTGACCATTTTGTGAAGAGGAGATATGTATGCTAAGTATTTCCACTTCTTAGCTCTGATTATGGCATAATAAATTGAAAAAGTTTTATTCCAAAAGCTTTCCTCTACAGTCGCTCTGGTTTTGATGGTAACAAAATTTGGTCAAAGCTAATGTGACTCATACAACTAAATTCATTTCATTCTCTTGGGTACGATCCTGTTCTCAGTTTGTCCGCTTTGTTCAATATATTGTTTTTGAGTTTCCATAACATACTATTTGAACTTTTCTATATTCCATGAGAATATTGAAATAGTTGTAGCATTTTATTTTCATGGTAGTAACTTCTTCAATAGTATTGAACAATAACCATGATTCCACCTTGTTAATAAAAATAAGAATGAAAAAATGCGTGAACTTTTTTCACAATAGATTCGATGTTTTCTCTAAACATACGTGAAACTGGTTTTTTATTTTATCATTAATCAAAAATGAAAAATTCCGAAAACAATTGCTCCATTTTTATCAACACGCTGAAATAAGCGTAATATTTTTTACCACAAATCTACAAATATAACAAGGAGATACTGCGATTTAATATGTTTCTTTGATAAACACAAATTCAAATAGCTACAAATTCTATGGAAGAGTTCTGACTGCTCTAATCTTGCCCTCAAAAGCTTTGTAAATTTTTGTATCAGACTCGCAGTTCCCGACTTATTTTAGCCTGATTCCAGAAAGGTAAATCGAAATGTCAAAAAAATTTGACTGGTTCGAGAATAAAAAAATGGCGAATTGCAAATTCCAAAACACGTGCCCCTTTATTTCATGGGGAAAAAACCTAACTCGAAGTAGAAGGGGTCAAGGTTTGGAAATGAAAAAGCGATAATTTCCCAATTCTGTTTCTTTTCCTTTTTCTAATCTATATAAAGCGAGATGTTTGAAAAGAACGAGAAAAAACGAATTATATCAGGAATAAAAATCCCCCTCGCGGGAAAAAGAGTGCATCGATCATGTCCAAAAACGTATGGGGACACGCCTCCGCGAAATCGTGAAAAAAAAGGATTGTCTGGCAGAGGAAAGCTCACCGGAAAATTGATTGACGAGTTGAGCACATATTACGGCTTGGCTATTCGGAGCAAGAGCGATGATGTGGACAAAATGAGGAAGGCAATTTGGGCAACTATCAAACATGACATGTCCATAGACAGTGAGCCACAACATGACGATTGCCCGGAAGGAGCCGAGTCGTGGTGTTCGTGGCAGCGCGCGGTCGCAAATGGTGATATTTCTAAATATCGCCATAAACCGCCTCTTCCTCAGGAAATATTGGAGGCAATTCAGCCAATCTTCGAAAATTTGAGCAGGGACGATTTGCTGCAGCGTTGTTTGGGCGGCTATACGCAAAACAATAACGAAAACTACAATAAATCAGTTTGGGCAATAGCCCCCAAGTGCCAGTCCGGAAGCAAAAAAATCATTGATATTGCAACTGATATCGCGATATTAGTGCTCAATGATGGCCTGAGAAGTCTCATGAAAGTACTGGAGACGTTGGGGATAACCATCGGCCCAAATTGTTTCAACTTTTGCGTTGAGACCGACGCAGCGCGGATCCAGGTCGCGGAGCGCTCGCTCACAGACGCTGCAAAAGAAGCGAGAAAAGCCTTAACAAGTTCGAGGAAAGAATCAGGAGACAACGATTTGTTTCTTGAATGCCAGCTATATGGTGCCGGCATCGCTGATTGAAGGTAAATAATTTTTTTTTTCAATTTATAACATAAATTAACAAACCTAAAACTTTGAAAGCGTTTTTCTCAAAACCACTTTTTTGAGTGCGGCACGCAGCAGAACTCGAGCAATTTTTATCCGATCGACTTCAAATTTTTACTGTATCAATAAAAGTAGATTATCTAGAGACGTACATAGGATTTTTTCGATATCTCAATAATTATAAAAGTTATAGCCTATTTTCGACGAGATATTTTGCTCAAAAATCATTCTTTAATTTCAAAGACTTGCATATTTTTTAAAAATCAATATTTTTCCAAATCCCTATGTACTTCCCTTCAAAATATCATATTATTAACGAAAACACTCGGTATTTTTTTTCAGATCGACGTTGAAGAGAGTTCTGCTGCGTGCCGCGAACCACTGCGGAGATGACGCGAGAGGTTCCCCAGCGCCACCATGCGGCGTGAAAAATGTGAAAAAAATGTTTTTTGATACATTAATAAACAAGGAACAAAACCCAAAAAAATTTTTCGAATATCTCTTTTTTTCCCACAAAAAAAAATTCTTGAAAAATGTGAAAAAATAGGGGGTCACAGTGGTGTTGTCCGTTAATTTATGTCTGTACATGATAGCACAGTTTTATTTGATTGGTAATAATTTGATGAACGTTCACCACTGTACGTTGAGCGTATATGCACAGAGTAGTTGTCGGGCCCATAATTTTTTATTAATTAAATTAAATTAAATTAGCAATTTTAATAAAAAGTTATGGGCCGGACAAGTACTCTGTGCGTATACGCTCAACGTACGGTGGTGAATGTTCATCAAATTATTACCAATCAAACAAAACTGTGCTATCATGTACGGACATAAATTAAAGTTTTTTTTTAACATTACAAAAGCACAGGTTCTTATGCGAAACTTCCTGTTCCTGCTTGTTTTTCGTTATTTTAGCCACGGCGCAGGCAATGTTGTTTCATTAGGTCATATAAGTAAATATTATTTGGCAACATTGGTCGCGCCATAGCCAAAACAAAAGTAGCTACTCGACTTAAGAGATCCCAGAAGCAATGCACCAACTGCATGCCCTACGTTGCCGGTACGTCTATATTGATATCTTCTCACTCACCAAAGAAATACTTATCCTAGTACTGATATCATAAATTTTACTACTGCACGTAACTTAGATGTCGACCTTTTTTCATTTTTTTCTAGACTATTGATACTTTTTACACACCAATTATAAGTGGTATTTTTCTCATCTTGATAACACTGATTTTTTAATGTTTTGATTCTTGTTTTGTTCTGTGGAAATAAATTCAAAGTAACATTTATTATGAAGTCTGGTTTTTTGGCCGGATATGTCGTGATCTATATAGTTGGTTTCCGTCCGGCATATGAATAAAATTAGTAAACATCAAAAAAAAAAAAATTACGTGGGGTTTTGATTTTTTGTGATATCATAGGGAAACGAGGGACCACCAATGTACTTGTCCAGGTTTTTTATCCCCGGGAGGGGATTTTTGCTATTTGATATCACTTCTTTTTTCTATAGTATTTTCATATATTTCGCTTTATATAGACTCCAATAGAGTATATACATAACAAAAAGAACTTACAAGATGTTTGCGTCATTACATCATCGATTTATTTCAATGTCAGGAATCGGTACTGCTCACATTACTAATTCGACATAAGGGGTCCACCCTAATTAGACGGGCAATAAAAATACTATTTTCACGAATTTTTTTGACCGGTATAAATTATAAATATGCAGATAAAAAGTGTTAGGCCTAAAAAATATACTCTTAAAATACACAAAATTTTTTTTTTCATATTTATTTCACTCAGTTTTTGTATACAAAAATGGGGTAGAAGACAGGTCCAAAAAAAAGATGGGTGTGCGCCGTTGACGAAATCTCTGGAATAGATGATCTGGGAAAAAATAAAATGGTTTTAGATCCATTAGGTAAATGGCTATAGCGCATATCATACGATTTTTGATTTTTTCAAAAATGACAAAACGGCGGCCATTTTTTCAAAAACTGCGAAAAATCACGTTTTTTTCATCGCTTTTTGAAAAAAAAAAATAGATACACTCAAAATTTCAAAATTCGTATGATATGCGCTATATAGCTATAGTCATAAAGAACATGTGGTAAAATTTTGGTGAGGGTCAGTTGAATAGTTTCGGAGATTTAATCAACAAGCCGTCCAAAAACGTCATTTTGAGAAAAACGCGTTTAAAGTTTTCTTTAACGAAAAATCGTGAAAAAATCTTACTTACGTCTAATCAGCGATGCCTGCGCCACACATTATGCCTTCAGTTTCTTCATAGTGCCCATTCTCACCCAAAATAGCCTGCCTTCATTTCGTTCTGGCTTCCTTAGGGGCATCACTGCTGCGGCGGTTCGCACCTTGTATACGTGTTCTGTCATGGCCAGCGACGAACTGCACGGCGGTCAGGCCGATTTTGACGCCCATTACTTCCAAGATTTTTAATACTGGCTGTAATCCCTCGTTAAAAATACAAGAAGCTGTTCGACACGCTATTTCAACAATTTTTTTCCGCTAAATATGTGTTTGGGAGCCATTGACCAGACGCAGTTGTTGAAAGATTCGTTATTATTCTGCGTGTTTCGGCCGAGGCATCTTTCAAGTAGTTCTTGTGTTGTCAAATCATCGTAGATCGGTTTTAAAACTTCTTGAACATCTTTAGCGAGAGCAGGAGGATGCTTGAACTTATGAACACAATTATTTTTTACAGCTTTCTTGTATTTACACCAGGATTCAGAACAGTATGAATGCTGTGGATTGCTGTCAGTTGAAATCTTATGATAAAATCCTGCCCAGATCTCCTTGCGCATTTCTTCTACGGAATCGGAATATCTTTGAATTGCTAAACCATAGTTTTTTGACAGTTCTTTCATTAATTTGATCGTTAAATCCTGAGTTTTTACAACCGGAACTTTTTTAACGACGGTTTTTTCTTTTTCGCGACAACTGTTCACGCTGCACTTTTTTTCGCTGGGGTTTTTTTCTCGTCCTTCTTTGTAGTTTTTCGTGCCTGTGTAATAATTTTTTTAGCTTCACTAGCACGCTTGAAAATTCTTTTTGCAACGTGTAAGACGCACTCTAACTTTTTTACGATAAAAACTTCGCCATATGGTTGTGTATTGAGCAGGATTTTGAAAGTTTTCATGACACCATCTCCGATGTAAAAACCATAACGCACAGAAAATTTTTCGAGAGATTCCTAAAACATTTCACATACACGGTCAACTTCCATTTTTCCAGCACTACCAGAGTGATTAGCACTACAGTCTATTTTGTGCACTTCGTACCACGCTGCATATTCGATCGTGTGTTCTGTTCCTTTTTTTTCTCGCACGCTTTGCAGTAACTGGATCTGATAGCGACATTTGCAATTTTTTAACTGTGTTTATATATCAAAGTAATTATGCCAATAAGAGAAGAAAATCCTCTTTTTTGCCAGGAACCGTATCCTGATACGGTTAAAATATCTTCGGGTTCTCCGTGCTGAGCATTCAAGAGTTTTTCTTCTCCAACAGCCTTGAGCGTCACTATATCAAACACACTTTTCACCGCGATACATAGATCGAATCAATAATATGGAAATAAACAGAGGAGCTTATTCCAGATCCAAGTTCCATGAGGACACAAAACGTTTTGATACCACTCAATCCAATACCAATCAAACGCATTACATACACTAGACGACGATTGATTTCGTATCCTGTCGCAATCATCGGACACGAATTTATGTATTTGTCGCCACACTCACACGTAACACAAAGTTTATAACCGAGTCCTCGCTGTCCATACTTTGTAAACGAAACATCCTTATCGCACACTTTACATTTTAAAAATTCTTGTAACGTAGAAAAACCAGGAAAAATTGTATAATACTGTATCCTGACGTTTGATCTACGTGTACGTCGAAACTCGTATCTTTCGACTTTTTTAACTTCGCCACAGATGCATTAGCGTGACTTGTATTTGCCTCATGGGCATGTGGAAGCACTCCATGAAATTTTCGTTTTTTCGACTTCGAACCTGGATGTCTCCAGTTGGCAGATTGATGCACCGTCTTCTTTTCCATTTCGGCAATCACGAGCGCAGATGTTGACGGTTGAAAATTTCAAACACGACTAATGTAGAGAGAACGTTTTCTTGGATTCTAGTTACTTCTTGCTTCGAAAATTCTAATGTAGAGGTCTCCTTCGAAGAATAAGTACCGCTCCGAGCGGTGCGTACCCTAACGCGCTCAGATAACCAAGTGAGCATCCCTCAAAAGTACACGTAGACTGCTAGGATCATCATAAAATTTTAGTATGATACTTTTAAATATGTATACTTTCGAAAAATGCAATAAAAAAAAATCGATTTTTTGAAAATTCTAATTAGGGTAGACCCCATAAGAGAATGAGACAGATTTTCTACCATAAATCAAGAGACTCGGTAGAGTCTCGGGACAAGTACATTGACAGCTCTGTCGTCTGCTGGCCCGAGCTCGCCGAGTCTATACTTTCTCTGAATAAAACGATTCGCGGTGGTGGGGGTAAAATTGACATGCGTTTTCGTTTAATTACGAAGCTCAGGAGCCATTTGATGCTTTGAAAATTGAACTGGAGACTAATTTTGAAATTCTCTATCGATTGAGCCTATGTTCGAATTTTCATCATTTTAGCGTATTTTCCAATATTAAATTTAAAGTGTTTACCACTTCCTATTACTATGCGCGATTGTAGTCCCGGCTCTTCGCGACGGATTACGACGTACGTACGCAAAAACAAGCGCGATTTCGTACTCCCGAATTCCCCTTCGGCCCTCGCGATCCTCGGACCGGGTAATACGCGCGTTCTTACCAAAATTTCAGTAATCCTCCGAGCATCGACTAGCAAAGATCATATCGCGCGACTCGATCTCGTTTTTCCTCCTCAATACGAAAGTCATTAAATTCACGTAACTTGTGTTACCTCTAAGTTGAGCTCAAGTTAAACACCGCGCGTAACCCGCGTATTCGTCCGCCGTGTGATCCACGTCGACGGTTTAATAAATATTTTAATAAAACGTGAAAATTATTCCAGTGTTTCTTCATTGTCGGCGCGACCCCAGTTTTCCCTTATCCTCCAGAATTATTCCCGTGTTTGAATAGGCGCAAAAATAATATTAAATATGTGATAACACGTTTATCGAAGGACGTGCGACAACATATTTAAGGTCCTTCGAGCCGGATAATTAACAAATAAACGAGTGTAATTTTGTGAGCATTAAGTGAAATCTTCCATTTTCTCGTTAAAGTGAAGACTATCACAGTTCGCGCCTCAAGGCCAACGTTGTTTTCATTACGCGTCGACGCCTGTGGCCTTCGACTCATAATAATACAGCGTATCGAACGCTGGAATATTTTCGTTACGAAGCAAAGCGCGTAAGAACTTATTGTGTTCACGCGCTCTCGTTCTCGCTAGAGAAATTATTTCGCCCTCTTCTACGTGAAATATTGGAGATAGAACTGTACTCGCATACAATCAGCTCCTTCGACACGCTCGGTCAACCCGAACATCAACAATCACTTTCTTTGTCCCTCACATCGTGACAGAGGAATTATTTAATACTCGCTGCTTTCAAACGGATAATACGCAGTCGTTATTCTCTCGCGAGTCAGTGCAAATTTACTTGAACAAACAAAGTAAAAAATGACTATCTTCGACGACCTACTCATCGCGCAAACCGCGCAATTCAGTCAAATAAGGAGAATTTTGCCGAACTACAAAAAACTCGGCAAGGACAAGTTTACCGCCTCGAAAACACGCACACGCCTTTCGAGTTTACAAGAACTCTGGTCAGCTTGTTGCGCTCGAGACGTACTATTGCAACAGAAGGCGTCAGAAGCGCAACTCGAACACGAGTATTTCGCCAAGGAAGAGTTCCTGAATGCCGAAAATGATTATGAAGACGCCCTTGATCAACTCACGGAACTTCTCGATCAACAAGAGAAACAACAATGAACAGCCCCAAGGATCTCGAACTCCACGATGATTGGAGAGGCATCCGGATCACCCACCTTCGCGCTCCCGCGCATCACCATCCCGAAGTTCAACGGCGAGCCAACCCGGTGGGAGAGTTTTCGGGATTCTTTCAAGGCGTTAGTTGGTGAGAATGTATCGCTCACACCAGGGCAAAAAATGTATTATTTAAAATCGTTTCTCGAGGGCAACGCGGCTCTCATGCTCGACCACGTTTCAGTTTCCGACGCCAATTACGAAGGCGCTTGGAAAATACTCAACGATGAGTACGATAACATGCGTGCGTTAGTTCTCGCGCACATTCACGCGTTTGTAAGTTTGCCCACTATGAAATTAGAAAACGAGTCTGAATTAAAACGTTTACGGGACACGGTCAACTCCTCACTAAACGCGTTAAAGAATTTAGGACGTCCTGTCGAATACTGGGACGATTTATTAGTTTATTTGGTTGCGCAAAAACTCAGTACGCGTACACGTACAGCTTGGAATTTGAGTCTAGGTGCTTCAAACGATTTTCCATCGTTCCAATTTTTGAAAGATTTTTTAACTGAAAGAATTCGAGGTATTGCGCCAGTTCAAGTCGACACCTCGCACAACGCGCCTCGCGCAAATTCGTCCGGCAATAAATCGAATGCCAAAGCTAACGTACACAACGCTATTTCAAAACAGTGCCCGGACTGTTCGGGAAATCATTTGCTTGCTTCGTGCCCCGCGTGGCTCAAAAAATCGATCGACGATCGCATCGCGACCGCTAAACGCGTTCGCGTCTGTTTTAATTGTTTAAAACCTGGCCATTTTCCGAATCAATGCCAGTCGCCAAATCGCTGTAGTAAATGTCAAAGGCTACATCACACTAACATACACCGCGCGTCCGTTCCTCGTCAGGAATCGACGACTCCTTCGACAAGCGAAACAGCCGCCGAAGCAACAACCGACGCTGCTGACGTCAATTTATTTCCGTCAAACACCGCGTCTTCTCCACTCACTAATCCTCCTTCCGCGCTGAAGGAAATCCCTGCACAAAACGCAACTATTAACACAACGCACGAGTTTCCGAACTCCGTGTTACTCGCGACTGCCTGGATCAAACTACGCACTCCGGAAGCGCGAGTCTTGAAAGTGCGAGCCTTACTCGATCAAGGTTCGACACATAGCTTCATTTCCGAAGCACTTGCTCAAAAATTACGTACTTCGCGTCATCGCGCGAATCTCAACGTCACGTCGTTCGGAGACGCGTTTTCCGGACGTGCGACTTCTCGAGTACACCTCACTCTCGAGTCTTGTAATGACCAAGGCACTCGATTACCTATGGTCGCTTACATTTATCAAAAAATAACTTCTTATGCTGCGCGGCTCTCGCGTCAAGCAGGCTCTTGGCCTCATCTCAAAGGATTAGCTCCCGCCGATCCTGATCCTTCCAGCAAGGAACCAATCAACGCTTTAATCGGAGCCGACCTTTACGGCTACCTCCTGCTCGAATCTCTTCGAAAAGGGCCGATTGGGTCACCCACGGCCCAACTCACCACTTTGGGATGGATAATCTCCGGCCCCACGTATACCACGCGCGTTACGCCCGCGTTGATAAATTCTTCAACACATTGCGCGCTCGTCACCGATGACGACGCGTCAATCCGACGGTTTTGGGAAATCGAAGAAATTCCCTCAAAGCAGTTTCTCACGCCCGAGGAGGAGGAATGCGAAAATCATTTCATTAAAACGCATTCCCGCGATCCCTCCGGTCGCTACGTTTTACGGTTGCCTTTCCGCGGTAATTCCGTTCCCGATCTGGGCAACAGCTTTCAGATTGCGCTCACCCGATACGCGCATCACGAAACGCGTCTCAAGAAAAAACCGGAGCTTGTAAGCGAATACTCCGGTTTCTTAAAAGAATATGAATCGCTGGGACATATGGAAAAGGTCCGCGAACCTGACGCGATCCTTAACCCCGTTTACATTCCGCATCATCCTGTTATCCGTGATAGCAGCTCTACTACGCGACTCCGCGTGGTCTTTAACGCGTCTAGCATCACCTCAAACGGCATGTCCTTGAATGACCATTTGCACATAAGGCCCAAACTACAACGCGAAATCGGCGGCGTTCTATCAAGCTGGCGGCGACACCGTTTCGTTTATATCGCGGATATTGAGAAAATGTTCCGACAAATCCACGTTCACCGCGAAGACACCGATTATCAACGCATTGTCTTCCGACCAGAATCCGACGGTCCAGTGCAAAAGTATCGTCTGTTAACTGTAACTTATGGTACCGCGAGCGCGCCATATCTAGCCAATCGCGTACTACTTCAACTCGCCGACGACGAGGGCAGCGCGTTTCCCACTGCCGTCGACGTAATTCGTAATTCTACTTATGTGGACGACGTTTTATTCGGCGCCGATGATCTCGAAAGCGCACGAACAATCCGCACCCAACTCGTGTCACTGCTAAAACGCGGTGGGTTTAATTTGCGCAAATGGGCCGCGAACGATATTGAATTATTAGCGGACATTCCTGCTGTAGGTCACGACCTTGCGATCGACCTATCAAACGACGACTCGACCGTATTAAAGGTTCTCGGCATCACGTGGCTTCCCAAAGAAGACGCGTTCAGCTTTCAAATCGCAGAAATTCCAGAAACGCGCAGTACTAAGCGCTCAGTGCTTTCGCTGATTGCACGTTTGTTCGACCCACTCGGTTGGGCCTCACCAATTATTATTAACGCCAAAATACTCATGCAAGATTTATGGCTCGCAAAAATTGAGTGGGACGACGTAGTCCCTCCATCTCTCCTGGAAAGGTGGAATTCTTATCGGCATGATCTGCCAAAATTATCAACATTACGCATTCCTCGCTGGATCAGCACCACTGCGCAAGAGCATTTTGCTATCGAGCTTCACGGTTTCGCGGACGCGTCACAACGCGCGTTCTCCGCTGTCGTGTACTTACGAGTCCTCAACTCGCCCTCTGACATATCCGTTTCATTATTGGCGGCCAAATCTAAAGTTGCTCCACTTCAGACGGTCTCCATTCCGCGACTCGAACTGAATGGAGTCGTATTGCTTGTTCGACTGATTGAATACGTCAAACAACAATTAAAATTCGAATCAATTCCAGTGCATGGTTGGACCGACTCAACCGTCGCTCTCGCGTGGCTCACCCAGCACCCTTCACGCTGGAAGCCTTACGTCGCAAATCGGGTCTCCGAGATCCAAACTAAAATGCCCGAGATTAAGTGGCATCATGTCTCTACACGCGATAATCCCGCGGATTGCGCGTCTCGGGGAATTCCCGTTGATGAATTTCTCCAACACCCGCTCTGGTGGTCAGGTCCATCGTGGCTTCGCCAGAATTCCGCGTTTTGGCCGAACGCTCTACCTTGCGCGACCTCGGACGACTCAGTCGATCCACAAATCGTTCTTCAAGAACAACGCTCCTCAGCGACGACACACATCGTCCAAGATACGGAGGAGTGGGACTTTCCCTTACGCTTTTCGAGCTGGGGAAAACTTCTTCGAGTTACGGTCATTCTTTTCCACTGGCTACGCAAATACCGAACTCGCAAACTTGACCAATCCGCAGTCTCAACTGCTCGGTCAGTTGAGAACTTAAACGAAGCACGCGACTTTTGGGTCCAACGCGTGCAACACGCATACTTCAAAGCGGAAATTCAAGCACTGCAGTCAAATACGCCACTGCCGCGCTCCAGCCCCCTCAAGCCGCTAAATCCGTTCCTCGACGGGAAAGATCAGCTGCGTCTTGGCGGGCGGTTGCGTCACTCGTTCCTTTCTTACGACGAACGATTTCCACGCATTCTACCGCGGCATCACATCAGTGAATTAATCATCGATCAAACGCATTTACGATCACTGCACGGAGGCAGTCAGCTCACGCTGCGACTCCTTCGCCAAAATTATTGGATACTCGGCGCGAGATCCCTCGTTAAAGCTCGGATCAATCGCTGTATAACGTGCGTCCGCGAACGCGCTGTTACTGCCAGTCAACTCATGGGAGACCTCCCCTCTCCCCGAGTGAATCCGTCGCCTCCGTTCTCACATTGTGGCGTGGACTATGCCGGTCCATTCCAGGTAACCCCGTATGTAGGACGAGGCCAAAAAGCCCGAAAATATTACGTGGCGCTCTTCGTTTGCCTCGCAACACGCGCTGTTCATCTCGAATACGTCGATGACTACGCGACTTCCGGTTTCCTTGCCGCTTTTCAACGATTCATAAGTAGACGCGGTCGACCGACCGACGTTTACAGCGACAACGGAACGAATTTTCAAGGCGCTGATAACGAATTGCGCCGAACATTCGTGGCCACCCTCAAGAATTCTGCCTCACGTGATAACCTCGCGTCAGATGGAATCCGGTGGCACTTCATTCCTGCCTCTGCGCCTCACTTCGGCGGACTTTGGGAGGCTGGAGTGAAAAGCTTTAAGCATCACTTGAAGCGCGTCGTCGGTGCTCATACGTTGTCTCAGTTAGAACTGGCAACGCTATTATGCAAAATCGAAGCGTGTCTTAATTCACGCCCACTGTCACCCCTCCGCGATGATCCGGAGAGTTTCGACGCTCTGACTCCCGGACTTTTTTTAATCGGTCGCCCCTTACTCAGCCACCCCGAGCCCTCCTTGCTCGACTTAAAGGAAACCCAGCTTTCCCGTTGGCAAAAGGTACAGGCTATGCACGAGCATGTCTGGAAAGCTTGGACGCAAGATTATTTGTACACGCTGCAACAGCGGGCAAAATGGCGCACGCCTTCGCCGTCCCTAAAAATCGGAGCGCTCGTACTCCTCAAAAACGAATTACTCCCGCCGTCGCGATGGGAATTAGCTCGCGTACTCGATACGCACCCAGGTCCCGATGGCCTAGTTCGCGTTGTAACGCTACGTACCGCGAAAACGATTTTAAAGCGCCCCATTACGAAAGTGTGTCCCCTTCCTTGCGATTCAGCTCCAAGCGCGCCGGAGCCTTAATTTGTATTTTTTTCTAGCTCTTAAGTTTTCGATTTACTGTCGGGTTTCACATGTAAAATACTTTGTTAGTTAGTAAGTTCTCGCAATTAATGTCGGGTCTAAATTTGTACTTGAGAAAAGATCACACGGCAAGAGCTACGAGAATCTTCAAGCATTTCGTTCCATTCGCAACGAGGCGAGCGGTATGTTCGAATTTTCATCATTTTAGCGTATTTTCCAATATTAAATTTAAAGTGTTTACCACTTCCTATTACTATGCGCGATTGTAGTCCCGGCTCTTCGCGACGGATTACGACGTACGTGCGCAAAAACAAGCGCGATTTCGTACTCCCGAATTCCCCTTCGGCCCTCGCGATCCTCGGACCGGGTAATACGCGCGTTCTTACCAAAATTTCAGTAATCCTCCGAGCATCGACTAGCAAAGATCATATCGCGCGACTCGATCTCGTTTTTCGTCCTCAATACGAAAGTCATTAAATTCACGTAACTTGTGTTACCTCTAAGTTGAGCTCAAGTTAAACACCGCGCGTAACCCGCGTATTCGTCCGCCGTGTGATCCACGTCGACGGTTTAATAAATATTTTAATAAAACGTGAAAATTATTCCTGTGTTTCTTCATTGTCGGCGCGACCCCAGTTTTTCCTTATCCTCCAGAATTATTCCCGTGTTTGAATCGGCGCAAAAATAATATTAAATATGTGATAACACGTTTATCGAAGGACGTGCGACAACAGCCTAAGATTAGCATGATTGGTGGCGTAATTGCTGAGAAAAAACTTTGCACAGGTCAAAATTACCCATTTTTCTATCATTGTGTGAAGGATTTTTGACGTGTCTGTATACAACACCATCAAAGGCCTCTTGAAGCCTCTCGAGTTTCTGATTGGTTGGTGTCTGTATCTGTGATAATACCATTAAAGGTGTGTGATCTGTGGTCGTGTTCGTTGGGTCTCATTTTGATGTGAATAAGTGCGCATGCGCATAATGATGCGCAACACGTAACTGCGCAATGAAACGAGTCATGCGCAATGTGTGAATCTTTGTGAAACGGAATTCAAAAAATAAATGATGAAAACAGTCCAGGACGTGTGGAACAGTTTGGTTATAAACAGTAATAAATAACCGTTTTAACGCGCATTCGTCGTAAAATCGGGAATCAGTGACACAATTCAGAAAAATCAATCGGGATAAGTGATAAGTGACAATATAGTATTTATTAAATTGTTTTTTGAGGTTTGAAAGTTTGATCGAAGTTTCGTAAAAACAGTGTGGGATGTGTGAGTTTGGTTAAATAATACTTATAATCGTTGAAACGTTTTTACGTGTTTAATCGCCACTTGTCTATTATTCTTCGTTTGTGTCAGGCTAGAAAAAATGTGTGATATCCATTATAAATTTGGAACTTTGGTTGAAGAAAGATATATTTTTTTTTCCCCTTTCGATCGCGACTAATTGGAATCTTGTGGCTTAAACAGTATTCAAAATATTAATGTTTTTTCACGAACAGTTGCGAGGTTATAAATATCGTGGTTAGGATCGATCGACTCTTGGTTACAGTAATAATAAGAAAGTGATGGTGTGAAAGTAGTGAAGTGCTTTTAATCAACTTTCGAACAGTGCCGAAATGAATATGTATTTTTTATTATTGTTAACCCTGCAGTTTTTATTTTCCACACTTAACTCTACGACGGAAATGAAAGCGATCTCTTTTCTCTTTCCTGATTAAATGTTCCTCGTATAGGATTTCTTGAGAAATTATTCTTTTCGTTTATTTGATAACTATGAAATGGTGTACATTGAACTGTTAATCATGATTGGTGTGAATTGATGTAAATTTGGAAAAGAAACTCTATAAAACTAATAATGAGTGTCAAAATAATGTATATGGCAAAGTTTGTTATTATCATGCCGAGTTTTGAGCAGTGTCTAATAAATATTTTTTTTAACTCTACACCGTTGACAATTTATTTTATTGGTTCCTTTCCTCTTTATTATAAAATGTTCCTCACTTGCCATAATAAGATTTGTACATCATAAAATGTTCCTTGCATGATAATTGTTGGTCCATTTCAAAAGATTTTCGACGTCGTTTTTCAATCCAAAATATGGTATAGAATCATCTCGCGTTTGATGAATTAATAGACAAATACACTGTCAACCTGCATCTGGATATATATGGATGCATCTGGATGATAACCGTAGTAAGTAACGATATATTTTTATGTCAAAATGGCTCGTATAATATATCTTTATGTCAAAAGACTATGGCGGTATATACTCCATATCCTGGTATTATCAAAATTTGTATCTTTGGAATGCAACGAATACCTATAGACTCTGGACATTCTGTGAAGCGACAAATGTACCAAGTATTTCCACTTTTTGGCTCCGATTGTAGCATTATGAATTGAACATTTTGTTATGAAAATTCTTCGGTTGCTTATTTGTCAATGGGATCTCAAAAATATTGTCTTCGGAACACCATGGATATATGCAAAATTTCAGAATTTTGTTTGGCTCAATATGCTCTATATTTTTTCACATCCCCGCTTTAGTTGTAGAATAATGTATTTTAAAAAATTATTTCAGAAAGTCTTCCGATGTGTTTTTTCTGACATTATCAAAATTTATATCTTTGGATTGCAACGAATGCCTACAGACTTTGGAAATTGTGTGAAGCGACAAATATACCAAGTATTTCTACTTTTTGCCTCCGATTTTAGCATTATGAATTGAAAATTTTGTTATGAAAATTCTTCGGTTGCTCATTTGTCAATGGGATCAAAAATATTGTCTTCGGAACACCATGGATATATGCAAACTTTCAGAATTTTGTTTGGCCCAATATGCTCTATATTTTCTCACATCCCCGCTTTAGTTGTAGCATAATTAATTTTAAACAATTGTTCCAGGAAGCCTTCCGATGTGTTTTTACTGATATTAACAAAGTTTGTATAACTGAATTGCAATGGATACCTATAGACTTTGAAAATTCTGTGAAGCGACAGATGTGCTAAGTATTTTCTCTTTTTGGTTTTGATTATGTCCATAATTTTTTATAAAAATTGCTCATTCAAGTGAAAATCAAATTGGAGGTGCTTTTCGTTGCATGCGTTGCTTTTCGCCGTCAGAAATTTATAATAATATAATAAAATATGTATAATATATAATAAAAAGTTATGGGCCGGACAAGTACTCTGTGCATATACGCTCAACGTACGGTGGTAAACGTTCATCAAATTATTACCAATCAAACAAAACTGTGCTATCATGTACAGACATAAATTAAAGTTTTTTTTTTTACATTACAAAAGCACGGGATCTTATGTCAAACTTCCTGTTCCTGCTTGTTTTTCGTTGCTTTAGACACGGCACAGGCAATGTTGTTTCATTAGGTCATATAAGTAAATGCTATTTGGCAACATTGGTCGCGCCATAGCCAAAACAAAAGTAGCTACTTGACTTAGGAGATCCCAGAAGCAATGCATCAACTGCATGCCATACTTTGCCGGTACGTCCATATTGATATCTTCCCAGTCACCAAAGAAATACTTGTCCTAGTACTGATATCATAAATTTTACTGCTGCACGTAACTTAGATGTCGACCTTTTTTCATTTTTTTCTAGACTATTGATACTTCTCACACACCAATTATAAGAGGTATTTTTCTCATCTTGATAACGCTGATTTTTTAATGTTTTGATTCTTGTTTTGTTCTGTGGAAAAAAATTCAAAGTAACATTTATTATGAAGTCTGGTTTTTTGGCCGGATATTTTGTTATCTATATAGTTGGTTTCCGTCCGGGATATGAATAAAATTAGTAAACATCAAAAAAAAAAAATTGAGTGGGGTTTTGATTTTTTGTGATATCATAGGGAAACGAGGGACCACCAATGTACTTGTCCAGGTTTTTTTTCCCCGGGAGGGGATTTTTGCTATTTTTCATTGTTATTGAGGTTATCTAAATATAGCAGCATTTCGTTCCTATGATAAGAAAAAAGTTATAATGTTTTCAAAAGAGTTAACTACAGACTCGAAGTATTTTCGAGATGTTAGTAATTCGTTGATAGGTTATTATTCAATTATAGCTTAGCAGGAAAGTGTTATAGAAGAGACCTCAAGTACCAGTTTTTCCCTAAGGCAAAATATCAGAAAATTAAATACTTTATCACTAGCTTTCAAGTTGTGTATTAGAATAAGGCATTTATGGGCGAAAAGGCAGCGAGGATATTAGCAATTTCGGTCTAAGCTATAAATAGATGATTATATTTAACTTTACTGTCAGGAGCCTCAGAATTATTATTCTTTCAAAGATGAAATGACGGAAGAATATGATGCATCGTCCTTGACTCACAAATTGTTTTATAAAACATAGAAAAAAATAGATTAAAAAAAAATTCGGGGCCAAATACTTCACAACTGTTTTTTCCACTTAATTTAAATAATGTATCGGTCCTGGTGACAACCTCGCCAAGTACTTCGGCTGAAATCCTTTTTCATCTAATTTATTTTTCGTTTGCAATCTTTTTTTGCTTCAGACTCTTATTGATACAGAGTTGTTATTTTCATTCTGGTAGGTAAAACAACTGCATTTTCGAACTTGATTTTTTTCTCTATCAACATTCAACATTATTTAAAGATTTTGTCACACGATAAAGCCTTCCATATTTGGCCACATATATTTTAGTATAACTCAATTTATTTTACAACTTTTTGCGAAACCCAACCTTAGATTTTCGCGAGTATTAACTCATTTTGTTTTGTGTGATTTGAATTTATTTGATATATTTTTTGAGAGTGGTCTGTTTTCTTACTTTTTGATAGGATTTGATTTTCTCAGGGATTTTTTGCGAGAAAAGGTTTTTGCAGTGTATGTATATTCCTGGAAAAATATGGGAACGGCGGTCAACAAATGTACTTGTCCTGTTTTTTTCCACAAGGGGGATTTTTATGCATGATATGATTCGTTTTATCTCGTTCTTTTCGAACATCTCGCTTTATATAGATTAGAAAAAGGTTACATTCAGAAATTATCGCTTTTTCATTTCCAAACCCTGACCCCTTCTACTTCGAGTCTGGTGTTTCCCCATGAAATAAAGGGACACGTGTTTTGGAATTTTCAATTTGGCATTTTTTTAATTCTCGAGCCAGACAAATTGTTTTGACATTTCGATTTACCATTCTGGAATCAGGCTAAAATAAGTCGGGAATTGGGAGTCCGATACAAGAATTTACAAAGCTTTTGTGGTCAAGATTAGAGCAGTCAGAACTCTTCCATAGAATTTGTAGCAATTTGAATTTGTGTTTATCAAAGAAACATATTAAATAGCAGTATTTCCTTGTTATATTTGTATGAAAAGTAAAAAACTATACTGCACTTTGAGCCCAACAAAGTTCAGAAAATTTGGATGTATCTATTGCGTTAAGAGGACAGAAATTTTAATCCCATCCAAAAATGAGCAGCAGAAGACTTTTAGTAATAAATTTTTCAATTCATAATGCCAAAATCAGCGACAGAAAGTGGAAATACTTGGCGCACATGTCGCTTCACAAAATGTTAAAAGTTTGTAGGTATCGGCTACATTCCCATGATACAAATTTTGATACAAATTTTTATATTTATAACAATAATGGCCGTGAAAGCCTCAAAACTAGAACTTACAGATATTTTAGTATTATCTTTGAATTTTGAAAAGTTCATAAAGTATGTTATGGATATTTTATAACAATAAATTCAACAAAGCGGGCAAACTTAGATCAATACTATGCCCAAGAAGATGGATCGAGTTGGGTTGGACCAGTTGCATTATCTTAGTGCAAATTTTCGTACCATCACAACCAGAGCATCCGTAGAGCAAATCTTTTTAAAAATATTTTTCAATTCGTTATGCCACAATAGAAGCCGAAAAGTAGAAATACTGAGCACATATATTGCCCCAGGAAATTTCCAAAGTTTGTAAGTATACGTTGCCTTCCAATGAAACGATTTTTTATACTTCCAGAAAAACAGGAACCAAAGACTTTCTGACAATTTTTTTAAATTAATCATGCCACAACTCAAGCACATTCGGCTCAATAAAGTATATGAGCTTTGAAGGTCCTACAATTTTTTGAATTAATTACAGGAGATAAAAGCAACTATCGTTAACGTAATTCCGGCAATCGACCATAAAATGTGATGTGAATAAATATTCGTCCATATTGGTTTCATCCCGATACGTAAAAAATCATTCATTTTATGCGTATTGATCTGTGTTATTGAGAACCAAATATCGCATATTTTGTCGGGATAATTTTTTCGTTAAGATTTTAATGAATCCAAGTAGAACAACTCCCAGTACTACTTGGATTCATGTAAATATCAACGAAAAAATTATCCCGACGATAGAAATGGAAGGCAGATTTTTTTCCGAAATTTTTCGCTCTAGATAAATGAAACATCAAAGAACCAGTTTTACGTGATTGGACAGAAAACGTATCGAATTCATTGTAAAAAAAGTTTATGCATTTCTTCATTCCTATTTTTATCAACAAGGTGAAATTATGATATTTGCAAATACCCTTTATAATAATAATGACTGTGAAAGCCTCAAAATTACAACTTACAGATATTTTAATATTATCTTTGAATTTTGAAAAGTTCACAACGTATGTTATGGATATTTTATAACAATAAATTCAACAAAACGGGCAAACTACTGCTCAAATTCAACAAAGCGGGCAGTACTGCGCCCAAGAAAATGGATCGAATTGAGTTCGACCAGTTGCATTATCTTAGTGCAAATTTTCGTACCATCACAACCAGAGCATCCATAGAGCAAATCATTTTGAACATATTTTTCAATTCGTTATGCCACAATAGGAGCCAAAAAGTAGAAATACTGAGCACACATGTTGCTCCAGGAAATTTCCAAAATTTGTAAGTATACGTTGCGTTCCAATGAAACAAATCTTTATACTTCCAGAAAAAAGGAACCAAAGACTTTTTGACAATTTTTTGAATTAATCATGCCACAACTTAAGCATACCACACATTGGGCTCAATAAAGTTTATGAATTTTGCATGTTGCCGTTACTTTTCGAAGCCAAATTTTAATCCCATCCAAAAATGAGCAACCGAAGAATTTTCATAATAAAATTTTTAAGTCCTAATAATGCCACTATTCGAGCAAAAAAGTGGAAATATTGGGCACACTTGTTACTTCACAGATATTTCAAAGTTTGTACGTATCTGTTGCAATTCAATGATACAAATTTTGATAATATCAGTAAAAAAACATCAGAAGACTTCCTGAAATAATTTTTCAAAATTCATTATGCTACAACTAAATTAGGGAATTGAAAAAATGTAGCGCACATTGGGCCCAACAAAATTCTGAAATTTTGCATGTATGCATGGCATTCTGAAACCAGCAACTCTTAAGCCATCGACAAATGAGCGATCGAAGAATTTTCATAACAAAATTTTCAATTCCCAATGCCATAATCGAAACCGAAAAGGGAAAATACTTGGCACATCTGTCGCTTCCCAGAATTTTCAAATGCTGTAGATATCCATTGCAATTCAATTATACAAATTTTGATAATGTCAGTAAAAACACATCGGAATACTTCCTGAAACAATTTTTCAAAATTCATAATGTTACAACTAACGTGGTGAAGTGAACAAATAGAGCGCATATTGAGCCAAACAAAATTCTGAAATTTTGCATATATTCATGGCGTTCCGAAGACAATAATTTTGATTCCATCGACAAATGAGCAACCGAAGAATTTTCATAACGAATGTTCAATTCGCAATGCTAAAATCGGAGGCAAAATGTAGAAATACTTGATACATTTGTCGCTTCACACAATTTCCGAAGTCTGTAGGCATTCGTTGCAATCCAACGATATAAATTTTGATAATGTCAGAAAAAACACATCAGAAGACTTTCTGAAATAATTTTTTAAAATTCATTATGCTACAACTAAAGCGGGGATGTGAAAAAATATAGAGCATATTGAGCCAAACAAAATTCTGAAATATTGCATATATCCATGGTGTTCCAAAGACAATATTTTTGATCCCATTGACAAATGAGCAACCGAAGGATTTTCATAACAAAATGTTCAATTCATAATGCTACAATTGGAGCCAAGAAGTGGAAATACTTGGTACATTTGTCGCTTCACAGAATTTTTAGAGTCTATAGGTATTCGTTGCAATCCGAAGATACTAATTTTGATAATACCAGGATATGGAGTATATACCGCCATAGTCTTTTGACATAAAGATATATTATACAAGACATTTTGACATAAAGATATATCATTACTTACTACGGTTATCATCCAGAAGCATCCATATATATCCAGATGCAGGTTGACGGTGTATTTGTCTATTAATTCATCAAACGCGAGATGATTCTACACCATATTTTGGATAGAAAAACGACGTCGAAAATCTTTTGAAATGGACCAACAATTATCATGCAAGGAACATTTTATTATGTACAAATCTTTGTTATGGCAAGCGAGGAACATTTTATAATAAAGAGGAAAGGGACCAATAAAATAAATTGTCAGTGGTGTAGAGTTAAAAAAAATATTCATTAGACACTGCTTAAAACTCGGCATGATAATAACAAATTTTGCCATATACATTTTTTTGACACTCATTATTAGTTTTATAGTTTCTTTTCCAAATTTACATTTCATAGTTATCAAAGAAACGAAAAGAATGATTTCTTAAGAAATCTCATACGAGGAACATTTAATCGCGAAAGAGAAAAGAGATCGCTTTCCTTTCCGTCGTCGAGTTAAATGTGGAAAATAAAAACTGCAGATCTAACGAGAAAGATCTAACGGAATGGCCAATCACAAGCTCGGAAGGCATCAACAGGCCTTTCATTGCGTCGTATACAGACATGCCAATACTTCGATGTCAGCATAATCTTGAGCCTGTGCAAAGTTTTTTCTCAGCAAATACGGCATCAATCGTGCTGATTTAATGCTCAATCGAAGTATTTTTTCGTAATAAATCTCCAGTTCAATTTTCAAATCATCATATGCCTCCTGAGCTTCGTAATTAAAGAAAATGAATTTCAGTTTTTACCACCACCACGGCAAATTGTTTTGTTCGGAGATAATATACTCGGGCGAGCCTCGGGTCAGCAGACGACAGAGCTGTCAATGTACTTGTCCCGAGACCCTACCGAGTCTCTTGATAAAAGAACTAAGAACAAGTATCAAAACTTTAATTTGTTTGATTTTGTAAAAAAATTAGAAAAAATATTACACTGAAACATCCAATCCAACAGATCAATGGATCAAGAGACTCGGTAGAGTCTCGGGACGAGTACATTGACAGTTCTGTCGTCTGCTGGCCCGAGGCTCGCCGAGACTATATTATCTCTGAATAAAACGATTCGCGGTGGTGCGGGTAAAATTGGCATGCCATATTGTTCATTTACGAAGCACAGGAGTCATTTGATGACTTGAAAATTTAACTGGAGACTAATTAAGAAATTCTCTTTCGACTGAGCCCAAAATCAGCATGATCGGTGTCGTAGTTGCTGAGAAAAAACTTTGCACAGGCTCAAGATTATGTAAAAAATACTAACACATCGAAGGATTCGACGTATCTGTATATGACACAATCAAAGGCGTTTTGATGCCCATCAAAACCCATTTACATGAAAGCCGGTCTCTGGCGACGAGAGCAACGAGCTGCGATTGGTCACATCTACTTTTCTCTCTCTTTTCTCGATACCGACGCAGCGGAAAGTTCTCTCTCTTTTCTCGGTACCGACATAGCGGAAAGTTTGAACGGAGTTTCAACATAACGAAGTGCGGGACGTGCGAGCAATGAATAAAATGATTCTATATATCTATATAGTTGATTTTTGCTGATTTTTTATCATTTATTTTATAATTTATATTATATTTTATAATTATATTTTATTTATAATATCATATATATATATATTTTATATATATATAATATCATATATATATATATTTAATATCATATAATAATAATAATATAAAGCTTAATTTAAATTAAGCTTTATATTAAATTTATGCTTTATTGAAATTAAGTTTATTGATAAATTGATAAATTAATGGGGTAATAATTAATTATATATATAAAAAAATATATATATATATTGAAACGAAATACACTCACTTATCACTTTTTAATAAATATAAATCCGTTTTCGCCACTTTTCTCGTAGTTTTTACTGTACTTATGACACGCGCGTTTGTTTACGTCAGCGGCCATCTTAACTTGGGGCATGAACAGAGCTGCACTTACGTGATGCGCACGTCGCTCACTAGCGTCGCCTCCTATCGGGAAAAATCCCTACTAATTTTCCGAATACGCGTTTCTTTATTTTATTATGATAATTAATTGGCCTTTATAAGAAAATGAATAATTAGGAGTTAGATAAAACGTAAGCGCGAATAAACCTGCAATAAGGGATACTAAATTCTCTATTATATAATTTTTTTTTGTACGAAACAAGCGAGTTGACTACGTCTGCGCATGCGCATGGCGATAGCACTAGGAAATCAACGAATCAGAAAAGCGTTTTTAATTATGTTTCAATTATTAATAACTTTGGGAAAATTCTATTATTGTTAATAAAAATGGAAATAATCAATGATTAAAATTCAAGGGGAACGAAGAAAATATAAAATGTTATAAAATAAGGTAAAATTAAGAAAATAATAATTCTCGCGCATGCGCATTGCGAACAAGCCATGCGTCGGGCCAATAAGAAAATCGGAGCAAAGGAGAAGCTCCAATGAGAAAATTTACAGCTAGAACTTTTCTTCAAGATTATTTTAAGGACCAATCCGCGTCCTGTAAAAGAGAACAAAGGATTCTCTCGGGTATAAAAGACCGTGCTCAGAGGAATCGAGAGCTCACTCTCAGCTCATACCTGGCTCTCTAAAGAGACAAACAAGAGACTCTAACCAACAGAATTTCTCTCTGATTCTAGCAGCAAGAAACCTAACCTCCTATATGATTTCACACCAAGAGGGCAGAGACCATTCGGGTTCGTTTGGTCTAAAGATTTAAGGTGTGAGATTTCCTATCCATTCACACTGGGAGGGCTGGACCCATTCGGCTTCGTTTGGATCAAAGATTTCCAGTGTGAACACCTTTCCTTTGTTTTATACTGAGAGGGCAGGAATCATTCGGGTTCGTTTGATTTCAAGATTTTCAGTATAGAGCTCTCCTTACCTCCACACTAAGAGGGCAGGAATCGTTCGGCTTCGTTCGATTTCAAGATTCGAGGTGTGGAACCCTTTACCCCATCCTAAATAAAACAATCTTGCTGTTTGAATCGAGGTTTCTGTTTGGATTAATTTGAACATTTTAAAATTTGAAAAAATTTATTTGACTATTGATTTCCAATAAATTCAAAAATCGATTTCTTTTATTAAGCGGTTATTTAGAAAGGGCCTACTAGTAATAAAGAATACTCAAAAAGAAATCGATTCAAATTTATTGGGTTTCTGTCTCATTGGAGTTTCATAATAGAAAAATCTTTTGAACTAATTGAATAATATTTAAATAAGGAGTCATAAATGAAATAAGCCTATAATTTATTCTTCATCATCCAAAATAATCCAATTATTGTAAAATTATATCGAGTCATGAACAAAAAGATTATTATTATTGTATCGAATCATTCCAAATTTTAATTGGTTATTTTGGACAATTAATCAAGAAAGTTTATTATTTTATTTTTGTTGAGCGATAAATTGATTATTTCCCATTTTATTGTAAAGAAAGACACCAAACCGATAATAATTGATGAAATTGTAATAAGAGAACAAATATCATTGTTTCCGTGAAAAGAAAAATCCATGCGAATGAAATAATAGAAGAAAATACGCGAAATAAATAAAAGTTGTCTTTATTTGAACAAAATTGTTATACAACCAAAAATCATCTTTGTGTTTTTTTTGAATAAATGTTATTATTTGGTTAAAATCAAATCCCTGCCTTTTCTCGCTTTCTTTCATACCTGCTCCTTACTATTAAGAAGCTCGAATTCATGCGTAGCGGCTTGTTCAACAAAAACGTACCGTTACAACTTGGCGCCCAACGTGGGGCAGGTATAGCAAAAGAGAGCGAGATTGGAAAATAAATTAAATAAAAAAATTTTATTTTGTGATAAAATAGAGTCAAAATGGCAGATGATAAGAATAAAGACGAGGCCACAGGCGATTCGGGTTTTCAAAACCCAGACAATCAGACAGAAGAAAATCCCCCAGGAGATTTCACTTCCACAATCCCACCGCCCGGGGCGGGGGATATTTTTCATGAATCTCGAGCAAATTTTGGACTCGAGATCAATAATAATCAAATTGAGGAAAATCGGGAGGAAAATTTTAGAACTCCAAAATCGGATAGAGATAGGAAACAACTAAGGGGGGATAGCGGTGATAACGAGTTCCCAAATCTTGAGGAAACAATGCTTGCTATAAAACTACAAATGAAACGATTGGAAAATCAAATAGCCGAGCTGAGGGAAGAATTTAAAAATAATTTAATCACGACACAAGCCCAGATTGCGAGGGACGTACACGAAATACACGGACCATTCAATCGTAAAATAAATAGAATGGTAGAGGCTATCGAACACAATTCATCAAGAAATGCTGTGACGGAAGTGAACGTAGCACAGATCCAATTAACGATTGAATCATTTCGCAGAAGAATAGGAAATTTAGAAAAGCAGGAAAAATTTCAAAGCCCTGATATTGAGAGTACAAGAATTATGCCTCAACGGCGGGAAGGAAAGCATCTGATTGAAGAACAATCGAAAGTAGAAGACAAGGATAAAGAAGAAGAGAACTATCAAGAAAGAGAAGTTCAACAGGATTGGTCACAAATACAACCATGTAAAATCAAAATAAAACCGCCCACCTTCGATGGATCAAATAAAGCGAGGCCGATGAAATTTATTAAAGAATTCCGTCATTACTGCGAAGTCACGAATCCGTCTTTAGCTCAATTGAAGTATTTGCTTGGGCAGAGCTTCGAAAAATCGGCCAAGGAATGGTGGACTTTGGTGGAAGACCAAGTTGAAGGATTCGAGGATATCGAGAATAAATTTGTCAATCGATTTTGGAGTAACGAGGTGCAAAGAAAAGTCCGGAAAGATTTAGAATTCGGCGACTACGCTAAAGATAACAACAAAGCGTCGAAAGTGGAATACACGATTAGGATGTTTGGAGCTGCGAGAGATCTTATCCCATCTCCGAGTGATCAAGATATTATTGCGTCGCTATCACAGCATTTTACGGAGGAGATTCGTGCCACAATTATCAGCAGAGGATTCGAAACGCTTGAGCAACTCATTGAATTTTTAGAAAAAATTGACCAAAGCGGACCTGTGAATTCGAAAAAAGATAAAGAAAGTAATCAAGAACAAAACAGAACTGGAAATGAACAGCGACCATACAGAATGCCTCAACAAAATTGGAACAATCGAGGAAATCCGAATCAACAAAACGGGCAGCGACAAAATTGGAATCAGAGCGGAAATCAAAACAATTGGAACAATAACCAACAAAACGGTCAACAAAATAGAAACTGGAACAACAATCAGCAGCAAAATGGAAATTTTAACAATCAACGACCGAACAACGGAAATTTCAATCAACAAAATTCAAACTGGAACAACAACCAGCGCTCGAATCAAAATTATAATCAGCAAAGAAGTGGTCCAAATCCGAATTATCAGTCAAATCAAAATCGCAATCCAAATTGGAACCCGCAGCCAAACAGAGGCTGGGGACCGAATCAGAATCAGCAAAATTGGGGACGACCGCAAAATCAAAATCAAGGATGGAATCAAAACAATGGAGGATATCGGCCACCAAACAATAACAATTACAATAAAGGAAACAACGCTGAAAATCAACCGATTCAAACGATAGCGACTCAACAAGAGCCCCAACCCTCAACTTCAAATGCGGGAAACGCATAAGCGTTGTACCCGTGCTCAACAATCAACAATCAACAATAAAAAATGAAAACGTGCGAGGTACAACGAAGAAGAAAAACAAAAAGAAGAAGAAATGGAAGAAACCTCAAGATGCATCAATGAAAAACCTCAAAAGCGAAATTGAACAAGAAGACAATGAGCAAAAAGGGGAGAACAAAGAAGAATTGATACCGATTAATACGATTTTTACCGATACACGGGAATTTCTTTTAGGAGAAGAGATAAATGGCGAAGCTGTGCCGATAATTGAATGTCCCGAGATTTATGCGAAAATAGAGGGCATTACAGTAACTGCTTTAATAGATTCAGGATCGAAAGTAACCGCGATTTCAGAAGAATTTTACATCGAGAATAGGAAGACTCTAAAGAATTGTCCTCTTTTACCTGTAACAGGAGTTACGGTGAAAGGTGCAATAAAAGGAAAAATGACGAAGATTAAGAGCCAAATAATGGCTGTAACAGAATTCGGTAAAGTTAAAACTTACGTGAAATATTTGATAGTGCCTGGTTTAATTAGGGATGTGTTGCTTGGGGTAGATTCCCTGCAACCCCTTAAAAGTTTAATTGACCTAGGAGAAATGTCTCTCCAGGTAAAATATAATGAAATTATTGAAATTATACCCGCGATAGGGTCATTTGAGAAAGAAAGGGTGTTGGAAGCCATCACTCAAAGCGAAATGGACTTCAATTTAATTGATAAAGAAGAAGAAGTTATTGAAGAGATTTATAAACCAGTGCAAAATTCGAATTTTATAAAAGAAAATAATACTGAAGAAAGCAGCGAGAATATTACTATCGAAGAAATAGATGAAATCGTCGGTCAAACAGAGCTCTGTGAAAAACAAAAAGAAATCCACAAGCAGGTTATTTGGAAACGTAGGGAGGTTTTTCGCAAAAATACAGGTAGAATTTCGGTTTATGAACACATTTTAGATATCACGACGGATAAACCGATCGTCGCACACGCTTATGAGGTCCCATTAATGCATCGAGAGAAAGTTGATAAGGAAATTGAAAAGTTATTAAATTTTGGTATAATTCAGAGATCGAATAGTCCGTGGATAAATCCTATCATACCCGTTATCAAAAAAGATGGATCAGTTCGTTTATGTTTAGACGCTAGAAAGTTAAACCAAGTAATGGCGGACGACCATGAGTCGGTTCCGAATATTGCGGAGATTTTTCAAAAATGCCACGCAGCTAAGGTGATGACCACGCTTGATCTCACAAACAGCTTCTGGCAAATTCCACTTCATCCCGATTCGATGAAGTACACAGCATTTCGATATCGAGGAAAAGTGTACGAGTTTACAGTAACTCCTTTCGGTTTAAAAACCAGTACAGCCGCATTGTTGCGTGCACTTGACATTGTTCTCCATGGATTGGGAGACCATGTGATCAATTTCGTAGATGATTTACTATGCATTTCCGGTAGTTTCGATGAACACATGCAACATTTAGACGAGCTTCTTGAGCGCTTAGAGCAGTACGGAATGACAATTAAACTAAAGAAAGCAAAATTTTTCAGAAAAGAAGTCGAATTTTTGGGGCACATTTTAACAACAGAAGGCATTAGGCCTCAGCCAGAAAAGATTCAAGCTATTCATGATTTTCCTGCACCACGAAATTTAAAACAATTAAGAGGTTTCCTCGGATTAATCAGTTATTATACGAAATTTACGAAAAAACATGCGGAGGAAACAATCCCACTTTTAAAACTATTGAAGAAAGAGACAAAATGGCGTTGGGAAAAAGAAGAACGTGAAGCCTTTAAAAAAATTAAAGATTTATTTGTGGATGACGTACTGCTTAAACACCCAGATCCTTCAAAAAGATACATATTACAAACGGATGCAAGTGGCTATGCTTTGGGGGGCACCCTCGCACAAAAAGACGAAAATGGTGATTTAGGAGTAGTTATGTTTGCAAGTAGGACGCTTAAAGGACCCGAATTAGCTTACACTACCACGGAGAAAGAATTGTTAGCAGTAGTATGGGCATTAAAAAAGTTTAGAACTTATTTGTTAGGTGCTAAAATCGACGGAATCACAGACCATAAAGCAATCACATTTTTGAAAAACTCACAATTGTTAAACGAGCGATTGACTCGATGGATTTTGGCAATACAAGATTATCAAATTGAATTTGAATTTTGCCCGGGAATAAGAAATGTAGTAGCCGACGTATTGAGTCGATTGAATCCACCAGATGTAGGAGGGAGAAAAGGAAAAGAAATTGTAATCGCTACGTTTCTAGCAATAAAACCCTCAAATGAATTAGAGCAGAGAATTAGACAGATGGGAGAATGGCAAGTCAGAGATGACAGGATAAGGGAAATTAGAGAGAGGTTAGAAAACGAACCAAACAACAAATATCAAATTTTAAATAATATTTTATTAAAAGCGGTAAATCCAGAATCCTGGAAAGTAGTTCTGCCAAAGGCAATCCTCGATCTCCTGGTATCTGAAACACACGAAATGTATGGTCATATAGGGGCTAAAAAAGTTTGGAAATTAATAAAGGAAGATTTTACTTACCCAAAAATGTATCATGCAGTCAGACAAATTCTTGCTTCATGTGATTCCTGTCAGCGAAATAAAGTACCTGATCAGCATTCGTATGCGGCACAGCAAAATATCATTCCAGAAGGACCTGGAGATATCGTTTCGATTGATTTTTTCGGTCCTTTGCCAGTCACTAAAGGCGGAATGAGACATATCCTCGTAACTATTGATGCTTTTTCAAAATACGTGGTCTTATATCCATTAAAAGCTGCAACAGCTCCAGCGACAATCAATAAAATCTTCAACCACTATATCCCAGAACATGGAAAACCGAGAAAACTGCAATTCGATCATGGAACTCAATTCACATCTCGATTATGGCTAGAAAAGTTAGCAAGTGAGGGAATACAGCCAGTTTTTTCTTCCATTAGGCACCCACAGGGAAATATTGTAGAGAGAGTCAATAGAGAGATAGGAAGATTTTTTAGAACGTTTTTGACCAACAGGCACACGGATTGGCTACAGTGGGTAAAAGTTATAGAAGACTGTATGAATGAAACATACCATGAAACGACAGAAACAACTCCGATAGAGATCCAGAAAAATGTGAAGCCACAGAGAATTTGGAAAAATTGGATTCAGGTAGATAAAGAAGGAAATGATCATGAAAATGAGGAAATAGCTCAGGAAAGGCTAATGCTGGTAAGGGATAGGATAATTAGAAAGGGACGTAAAAGAGCACAAAAATTCGATCAGAAACACAAATTAATTCAATTTCAAGTAGGCGACCTTGTATTAGCGAAAGCGTGCAACGTAAGCGATCCGATTAATAAAAAAATGGCAAAATTTTTTTCAATTTACGAGGGTCCTTACCGAATTAAAAAACAAATAGCAGCCGCGACTTATATCCTTGAGAATCCTGACACGAACGTTGAGAGGGGCATGTATCACGCGGCGAACCTAAAAAAATACAAAGATTAAAACAAAAAAAAAAAAAAAATTAAATGTGAAATATAATTTTGGCAACAATAAAGCTCAAATTAGTTATACTTACCTGATTACCAATTATTAGTACCTAAATAATACATCCATTTTAAGAAAATTTGAAAATAACGAAAAAAAAAGTAATAAAATCGAAAACAAAAGAAAAACTTTTAATCATCACTACTATTTTTATTAAAAATCATTATGCGGATTACAAAAATAACGTTTCCGACTGTAAAAATATTTTTAGTTTCAAAGTTATTAATAAATGAAAAATAAAAAGTAAAATTGTTTTTGGTTCAAAAGTTATAAACAAATTACGAAAAAAGTTCTCAAATTTGATTTTTTATATTTTAAAAAAATGTCAACAACCCAATTTCTGATACTAAAAATTAGAATACTAACGAAGTTATGATACGTCCTTAAAGAAAAGTTGATTCTAACACCCTACAGATCCAACAGAATCCAAAAAACTCATTTCCGACAGTAAAATTATCAAAAATAGCAAAGTTATAAACCATTTTTTGATAAAAATTCAAATTCACCTCCTTAAAGGATCGACAAATTACAAAAACGCATTTGCGATAGTAAAAATATTAATAATTATCGAGATATTCCCCTTAATTAACTAAATAGCAATGATAATTCAATAAATTAATTATTTATTCACGAAGGTTTTGTTAAAAACAATACGAAAAAAAAACAATAAAGAAAAATGAATTACATGAAATATGAAAGAAAATTTTTTTACGTAAAATCACCCCATTATGAAAAAAAAAAAAATGATAAATTTTAGTCTAAAAACATCCTTAATTCCTTTAAAAATCGATAAAACATGCCTAATTGTTGCAACAATCATCAAAAATAATAAATTCATCATAAAAAGTAAGAAAGATTCTGATAGAACGCAAAAAGAAATTGTTTCCGTGATTAGTTCGAAATTTTGCCACTGGCGCTAGTGTCGGTTTCTGGACAAGTTTTTCACATGCGAGTCTACCCATCTGAAGAAAATTTTTGTAGTCTATGCCGTTATCGTGGCGCAGCAAAGAGAAATTTCGAACGCCGCGCGGACAAAAGGACGCTATCGAGTTTTTCAAAATAAAAAAATAGATTTCAGGCAAAGATAGGTGAGAATCTTTTATAAAAATGATTAGAAAAGATAATTAAAACTTTTTTGAATTGAAATAAAGCGAAATATGATGATTTTTATATAGGAACGCGAATCTACAAACAAAACAATTCGGCCGGAAGCGACCCGCGAACATTTTGGCAACGATTTGTAAAAATTGTAATAAAAACAAATTTTGGGCGAAAATTAGGTAAGAATTATTGATAAAAACATTAAAAGAAACAAAAGGGAATATTTAGGAGTAAAATAAAACGAAAATTATGTTTTTTTTTATATATAGGAGAGAAAGAGGATATTTCGAACGCCGCGCGTACAGAAGGACGCCGTGAAGTTTTTTTTTTGTTGTTGTGTTTTGTTGAAGAAAAAATAATATCAGAGCCAAATATAGGTAAGAATTGCAGCTTAAGATAATAAAAAATGATTAATAAAATAATTAGGGGAGAGTTTCAACGAAATTTATATATTTAACAGAAAAAAAAAATGGACGCGTCGACTCAAACCATTGAGTGTGCCCGAAAACAGAATTTTTCGCAGCAAACGGGTGAATCGGGGGATTGGGACGGAGAACCAAGTTTTAAGAGCATAAGGGAGGTGGAGAAAATGGTAAATAGACAGAAAAAGGAAAAAGAAATGAGAAGATCGGAGAAAAAGGAAGAAAAAAGAAAAAGGGGAAGAGTGCAAAACACCGCGTCGCAAACCACTCCGGCGAAGGATAAAGCCACGCAGGTTTTTATATGGAGACTGATCCCAATAGATATAGGGGAGAAACAAAAAGGCGATCGCCATAAAATGGTGAAATTTTTGGAAAAATTTAATATTTTCAAAGAAATCCAAAAGGAGTTCGCTGTACCACCTTTGCTATCGCCCATAACCCGGGAAGCACCAGGACTCATTTTGAGTAAAGAGGAAATTGAAAGGAAAAGGGAAGAAGAGGCAGAAAATAGGAAAAAGTACAAGGAGGAGAAAAGGATGGAAGAGGAAAACGCCGGGACAGAATGGACAGAATGGAAGCCAGAAGAATTTTATTGGTATAAAGAAAATGAAAAACCCGAAGAGAAGGAAATGAGAAAAAACGGCGAGGCAAGGAAGGAAGAGACAAAAAAAGAACAAGAAGCGAGTAAAAAGAGGAAAAGATGTAATAAGGAAAATCAGAAAATAGAGAGGACGGAGATGGATAAGAAGCGAAAAAAAAAAGAAAAAGGCGAGAAACAAAAGGGCGAAGAAGCTAATCGAATACAAGCGGAAAAAAAAATTAAAATTTCAATGCCTTCGTTGTCTCCATTAAAGGAGGTACTTCCCACGACAAATGTGGAAAAATCTAAAGAAAAAAAAATGGATGTCCCTCAAATAAAAAAGGAGGAAGAAAAGGAGGAAGCAGGGCCTCCAAGAATTAAAAATAAAGACTTAGAAACGCTCAGCAATCAAAACTGGGTAAATGATGAGGTTATAAATGCTTACATGGAGTTGATTGTCAAACATGGTGGCGTTAATGAAAAAATCTATACCCTAAGTAGTTTTTTTTTCTCTCGTCTGCAAATAGGAGGTTTCGAAGCCGTAAAACGCTGGACAAAAAAAATCAACATTTTTTCGTTCGAATTGATACTCATCCCGATACATCATGGCAATCATTGGTGCCTAGCATCAATTAATATAGCAAAACGGACGATTAGCTATTATGATAGCTTGCTGGGGGATGACAAAAATTGTCTGACGGTATTATTCAAATACCTCGTCCAGGAGGCAATTGAAAAAAACTTTTTGAAATTTCGTCCAAACAAATGGATTCTGGTCCAGAAAAAACAGATTCCTCAACAGAAGAATGGGTACGATTGTGGGGTTTTTACCTGCCTGTTCGCCAAATATTTGGCAACAAAACGTGCCATAGATTTCTCACAAGCAGAAATCCCTGAGAAAAGAAAGGAAATCGCCGAGGAATTAAAACAGGGCAAATTAATGTAAAGACAAAAGGGACATTTATTTTATTGTTTAATACTGACATTTATTTATTTAAACGTTTACGTTTGTTATTCATTTACAAATACACTCCGTTTATTATTATAAGTCACAAAGATGAGGACAAAAGTACAAACAAATTATTGTTAAACAAAAAAAATTTCGTATCACGAGTACAATGATTATTCAATAAACATAATTTATATTGTTATATCCTAGAAATGGTGTCTTTCTCCAAATTTATTAATATCCTGCCCTGAAAATAGACGTAAAATTATTAGTTCATAAAAAGAATCAAATGGAAGGAAAAACAATACTTACCTGTAAAAAAAAAAAAAAAAAAAAACAAAAAAAAAAAAAAACAAAACAAAACAAATAAAACTTATATAAAAAAAAAAAAGGAAAAAAAAAACAAGAAAAATGGCGAAATTATGTTGTAAAAAAAAAAAAAAAAAAAAAATAGTAGTAAGGGAAGATTGAAAAATAATGGGAGTAAAAGAATGGGGAAAATGACCTCCCAAGACCAGAAAGATCAGTTCCAGCGTGGCAGGGCCACGTAAATACATCGAGAGGCCACTAGAGGGCAACATCAGACGTAAAAGAGTGGGGGGAAGTCAGCGGTATAAGAAGAGGCCTCGCAGTACGTGAATCGTCATTCCAAGCCCAGCCGAGCTACGGTCAACGTCGAGAGCTCAGACGAATTAACGCCAGCCAATCCTGCTCCAACCAACCAGTCATCATGACCAACCATATCATCCCTGGAGTTCCTCATCCATCATCATGGCCTATGTCATGGGAAGGCACCCATGAGGCGGTCATCCTAGAGTATATAAATCCAACAAATTTCACGTACACTACTATGCATTAATGCCTGGTCAGCTCGAATGAACGATGATTTTACCGACTGTGTATCGTCTTTTGTTGAAGTTCTTCGAAGTTCGAACATGTTTCAGACTTATGTGTCGGGCGTAATTCCTAACCCCTAGTTTGAAATAACCCCACAAAAACATGACAGCGATAAGGCGACGTAGCAGCGGCCCGAAGTTGAGTGGGAAATGTAATCGAGAGGTTATATCGTTCGAAAATTAACGAACGAAGAGTAGACTACTTTCAATGGACAATAAAAAGAGAAATGTAAACCTGAAATAATGTGGATGTTATTAACTATGATAACAAAGAAAAAAACGATAATGACTGCAATATTAGAAAGGGAAACTATTTTCAGACTGATGGAAAAATGTTATTTTCAGCAAAACATGTTAAAGAAAAAAATATTGGACGACTACATTCAATGATTGACCGAATGATACAAGGCGAAAATTTGGCCTGTTACCTAGCCAAAACAACCTGGTGCATCGATGGATGCGTCTGGATTAGCGCATCGTCGAGGAAGTGAGCCTCGCAGAATTCGAACTCGGCGTAAGGGTGCCTCGAACGAACTTTTAAATCTTTCAAACGTATCCAGAGTGTCCGACGATGCAAGGCGAAAATTTGGTCTTTTACTTAGATAAAACAACCTGGTGCATCGATGGATGCGTCTGGATAAGCGCATCGTCGAGGAAGTAAACCTCGCAGAGTTCGAACTCGGCGTAAGGGTGCCTCGAATGAACTTTTAAATCTTGCAAACATATCCAGAATGTCCGACGATGCAAGGCGAAAATGTGGCCTTTTACTTAGCTAAAACAACCTGTTGCATCGATGGATGCGTCTGGATAAGCGCATCGTCGAGGAAGTAAACCTCGCAGAGTTCGAACTCGGCGTAAGGGTGCCTCGAACGAACTTTTAAATCTTGCAAACGTATCCAGAGTGTCCGACGATGCAAGGCGAAAATTTGACCTGTTACTTAGCCAAAACAACCTGGTGCATCGATGGATGCGTCTGAATAAGCGCATCGTCGAGGAAGTGAGCCTCGCAGAATTCGAACTCGGCGTAAGGGTGTCTCGAACGAACTTTTAAATCTTGCAAACGTATCCAGAGTGTCCGACGATGCAAGGCGAAAATTTCTCCTGTTACCTAGCCAAAACAATCTGGTGCATCGGTGGATGCGTCTGGATAAGCGCATCGTCGAGGAAGTAAATCTCGCAGAGTCCGAACTCGGTGTAAGGGTGCCTCGAACGAACTTTTAAATCTTGCAAACGTATCCAAAGTATCCGACGATGCAAGGCGAAAATTTGGCCTGTTACTTAACGAAAATAACCTGGTGCATCGATGGATGCGTCTGGATAAGCGCATCGTCGAGGGCGTGAGCCTCGCAGAGTTCGAACTCGGCGTAAGGGTGCCTCGAACGAACTTTCAAATCTTGCAAACGTATCCAGAGTGTCCGACGATGCCAGATGAAAATTTGGCATGTTACATAGCCAAAACAACCTGGTGCATCGACGGATGCGTCTGGATAAGCGCATCGTCGAGGAAATGAGCCTCGCAGAGTTCGAACTCAGCGTAAGGGTGCCTCGAACGAAATTTTAAATCTTGCAAACGTATCCAGAGTGTCCGACGATGCAAGACGAAAATTTGGTCCGTTGCTTAGCCAAAACAACCTGGTGCATCGATGGATACGTCTGGATAAGCGCATCGTCGAGGAAGTAAACCTCGTAGAGTTCGAACTCGGCATAAGGGTGCCTCGAACGAACTTTAAAATCTTGCAAACGTATCCAGAGTGTCCGACGATGCCAGGTGAAAATTTGGCCTGTTACATAGCCAAAACAACCTGGTGCATCGATGGATGCGTCTGAATAAGCGCATCGTCGAGGAAGTAAACTTCGCAGAGTGTGAATTCGGCGTAAGGGTGCCTCGAACGAACTTTTAAATCTTGCAAACGTTTCCAGAGTGTCCAACGATGCAAAGCGGAAATTTGGCCTGTTACTTAGTCAAAACAACCTGGTGCATCGATGGATGCGTCTGCATAAGCGCATCGTCGAGGAAATGAGCCTCGCAGAGTTCGAACTCGGCATAAGGGTGCCTCGAACGAACTTTTAAATCTTGCAAATGTATCCAGAGTGTCTGACGATGCCAGGCGAAAATTTGGCCTGTTACATAGCCAAAACTACCTGGTGCATCGATGGATGCCTCTGAATAAGCGCATCGTCGAGGAAGTAAACCTAGCAGAGTTCGAACTCGATGTAAGGGTGCCTCGAACGAACTTTTCAACTTTCCAGGCGTATCCAGAGTGTCCGACGATGCAAGATGAAAATTTGGTCCATTGCTTAGCCAAAATGACCTGGTGCATCGATGGGTGCGTCTGGATAAGTGTAACGGCAAAAAAAATAACCTCGCGGACTTTGAACTCTGCGAAAGGCTGTCTCGAACGAACTCCTAAATTTCGTTCGTTATCGATGCACCAGGTCGTTTTGGCTAAGTAACAGACCAAATTTTTGCCTTGCATCGTCGGACACTCTGGATACGTTTGCAGGATTTAAAAGTTCGTTCGAGGCACCCTTACGCCGAGTTCGAAATCTGCGAGGTTTACTTCCTCGACGATGCGCTTATCCAGACGCATCCATCGATGCACCAGGTTGTTTTAGCTAAGTAAAAGGCCAAATTTTCGCCTTGCATCGTCGGACACTCTGGATACGTTTGCAAGATTTAAAAGTTCGTTCGAGGCACCCTTACGCCGAGTTCGAACTCTGCGAGGCTCACTTCCTCGACGATGCGCTTATCCAGACGCATCCATCGATGCACCAGGTTATTTTGGTTAAGTAACAGGCCAAATTTTCGCCTTGCATCGTCGGACACTCTGTATACGTTTGCAAGATTTAAAAGTTCGGTCGGGGCACCCTTACGCCGAGTTCGAATTCTGCGAGTCTCACTTCCTCGACGATGCGCTTATCCAGACGCATCCATCGATGCACCAGGTCGTTTTGGCTAAGTAACAGGCCAAATTTTCGCCTTTTATCATTCGGTAGATCATTGAATGTAGTCGTCCAATATTTTTTTCTTTAACATGTTTTGCTGAAAATAACATTTTTCCATCAGTCTGAAAATAGTTTCCCTTTCTAATATTTCAGTCATTATTGTTTTTTTCTTTGTTATCGTAGTTAATAACATCCACATTATTCCAGGTTTACATTTCTCTTTTTATTGTCCATTGAAAGTAGTCTACTCTTCGTTCATTAATTTTCAAACGATATAACCTCTCGATTACATTTCCCACTCAACTTCGGGCCGCTGCTACGTCGCCTTATCGCTGTCATGTTTTTGTGGGGTTATCTCAAACTAGGGGTTAGGAATTACGCCCGACACATAAGTCTGAAACTTGTCCGAACTTCGAAGAACTTCAACAAAAGACGATACACAGTCGGTAAAATCATCGTTCATTCGAGCTGACCAGGCATTAATGCATAGTAGTGTACACAACTACCGTCAAATTTAAGGAGTTGTGTGCATTTGAAGAAAATCTGTTCAATGCTCTCACCCGACAACGAGACGGCAATCCAGTCAACCTAACAATAGGAGGTCTCTACGTAATAACAAATGGAAATATTGCTTATCGGGCAAAATTGATCAACATCGAGGATGGAGAGGCCACTCTGAAACTTATTGACCGGGGTATAACTCTAATGAACCCCGTGGAAGACATCAAACGTCTTCCACATGATTTTGCTTCAATACCATGCTTTTCCACCAAAGCATACCTCTCAAACATAAAACCGTTTAGAGGAGAAAAATGGGACAAAAGACTGTGCCTATATAACCAAAGACAATTGGTAAATAGGAAAGTCATCATCACTATCATTGGAGAGCATCCGACCATAGAAGGTCATGAGGTCCAACTCTTCTACATGACAAATCGGAGAGAAATCTCACAATTATACGTCGAGATACAATTTGCCAGAAGGGGTCGTTATGAATACAGCTTGAGGGATGATATGAATTGGGCAGCAGCGGAAGAAATTGAGGTAATCAACCGAGAAGAAGAAACCGTAGCTCCAGGGGCCTAGAAGAAGCTGAAAAACATCAAAATCATTGGGAACATCGAGAACTTCTAGACTACCATGATCATCATCAGCATCATAACCATGGTCGTTATCAGCAAACATCATCATCACAAACTCCCATCTTAGAGAACAAAAATAACGAGTTCTCGATCTTTTTGTTCTGGGGGGCGTTGAAACGAAATACACTCACTTATCACTTTTTAATAAATATAAATCCGTTTTCGCCACTTTTCTCGTAGTTTTTACTGTACTTATGACACGCGCGTTTGTTTACGTCAGCGGCCATCTTAACTTGGGGCATGAACAGAGCTGCACTTACGTGATGCGCACGTCGCTCACTAGCGTCGCCTCCTATCGGGAAAAATCCCTACTAATTTTCCGAATACGCGTTTCTTTATTTTATTATGATAATTAATTGGCCTTTATAAGAAAATGAATAATTAGGAGTTAGATAAAACGTAAGCGCGAATAAACCTGCAATAAGGGATACTAAATTCTCTATTATATAATTTTTTTTTGTACGAAACAAGCGAGTTGACTACGTCTGCGCATGCGCATGGCGATAGCACTAGGAAATCAACGAATCAGAAAAGCGTTTTTAATTATGTTTCAATTATTAATAACTTTGGGAAAATTCTATTATTGTTAATAAAAATGGAAATAATCAATGATTAAAATTCAAGGGGAACGAAGAAAATATAAAATGTTATAAAATAAGGTAAAATTAAGAAAATAATAATTCTCGCGCATGCGCATTGCGAACAAGCCATGCGTCGGGCCAATAAGAAAATCGGAGCAAAGGAGAAGCTCCAATGAGAAAATTTACAGCTAGAACTTTTCTTCAAGATTATTTTAAGGACCAATCCGCGTCCTGTAAAAGAGAACAAAGGATTCTCTCGGGTATAAAAGACCGTGCTCAGAGGAATCGAGAGCTCACTCTCAGCTCATACCTGGCTCTCTAAAGAGACAAACAAGAGACTCTAACCAACAGAATTTCTCTCTGATTCTAGCAGCAAGAAACCTAACCTCCTATATGATTTCACACCAAGAGGGCAGAGACCATTCGGGTTCGTTTGGTCTAAAGATTTAAGGTGTGAGATTTCCTATCCATTCACACTGGGAGGGCTGGACCCATTCGGCTTCGTTTGGATCAAAGATTTCCAGTGTGAACACCTTTCCTTTGTTTTATACTGAGAGGGCAGGAATCATTCGGGTTCGTTTGATTTCAAGATTTTCAGTATAGAGCTCTCCTTACCTCCACACTAAGAGGGCAGGAATCGTTCGGCTTCGTTCGATTTCAAGATTCGAGGTGTGGAACCCTTTACCCCATCCTAAATAAAACAATCTTGCTGTTTGAATCGAGGTTTCTGTTTGGATTAATTTGAACATTTTAAAATTTGAAAAAATTTATTTGACTATTGATTTCCAATAAATTCAAAAATCGATTTCTTTTATTAAGCGGTTATTTAGAAAGGGCCTACTAGTAATAAAGAATACTCAAAAAGAAATCGATTCAAATTTATTGGGTTTCTGTCTCATTGGAGTTTCATAATAGAAAAATCTTTTGAACTAATTGAATAATATTTAAATAAGGAGTCATAAATGAAATAAGCCTATAATTTATTCTTCATCATCCAAAATAATCCAATTATTGTAAAATTATATCGAGTCATGAACAAAAAGATTATTATTATTGTATCGAATCATTCCAAATTTTAATTGGTTATTTTGGACAATTAATCAAGAAAGTTTATTATTTTATTTTTGTTGAGCGATAAATTGATTATTTCCCATTTTATTGTAAAGAAAGACACCAAACCGATAATAATTGATGAAATTGTAATAAGAGAACAAATATCATTGTTTCCGTGAAAAGAAAAATCCATGCGAATGAAATAATAGAAGAAAATACGCGAAATAAATAAAAGTTGTCTTTATTTGAACAAAATTGTTATACAACCAAAAATCATCTTTGTGTTTTTTTTGAATAAATGTTATTATTTGGTTAAAATCAAATCCCTGCCTTTTCTCGCTTTCTTTCATACCTGCTCCTTACTATTAAGAAGCTCGAATTCATGCGTAGCGGCTTGTTCAACAAAAACGTACCGTTACAATATATATATATAAAAATATATATATATATATATATATATAATTTTTTACCTATTTATTTGAATTTACATCATCCCAATTTTTTTTATTTCTCCATTAATTTCTATTTCTCTTAATTCTTGATTTTCAATTTGAATTTCTATTGAAATAAATTTAATATCTTTTATTCCTTTAATTATTTTTATTAATAAATTTTATAAAGAATTAGTAATAAAATATTTTATTATTCAATCTCTTTCTTCTATAATAATTATTTTATCTTCAAATATACTTATACTATCAAATAATTTAATTTTTTTAAAATTTATAATTTTTATTATTAATTTATCTTTAATTATTAAATTAGGTATTCCCCCATTTCATTATTGATTTATTAATTTAATAAATAATATAAATTGAATAAATTGTTATCTATTATCAACATGACAAAAAATTACTCCAATAATTTTATTAATATATAATTATTTAAATTGATTAATTTTCTCTTTAATTATTTTATCTTCTTTAACAAGATTATTTGGAATTAATCATCAATCTTTACGAATAATTTTATCATATTCATCTATTAATCATATAAGTTGATTATTAATAAATTTATTAACTAGTGAAAATTTATGAATATTATATTTTTTTTCTTATATAATTATTAATATATCAATTATAATAATTTTTTATAAATTTAATTTATTTTATTTAAATCAAATTTTTAATTTAAAATTTAATAATTTCAAATTATTTTTAATTTTAAATTTATTTTCTATTAGAAGGTTACCTCCATTATTTGGATTTATAATAAAATGATTTAGAATCCATTTAAATATTTATAATAACATAATATTTTTAATAATATTATTAATAATAATATCTTTAATTACTTTTTCATTTTATATAAAAATTTCAATTAACATAATATTAAATTATAAATTTAATAATAAAATAACTATTATATTAAAATTTTTTAATTTAAATAAATTAAATTATTCAAAAATTTTTATTATACTTTCATTTATTAATTTATGAATAATAAATATTTGAATTATTTAAGATTTTAAGTTAATAAAAACTATTAATCTTCAAAATTAAAATTAAATTTTTTTTTAAATCTTAATTTTTTAGTAAAGAAAATTTTATTTTTTAAATAAATTTACAATTTATTACTTTAATCAGACACATTACTAAAATTTTGTATTAAAATACTTCTTTAAATTTGCAATTTAAAATTTTAAATAAAATAAAAATTTTAAAAAATGATTATTTTCTACAAATCATAAAGACATTGGAGTTTTATATTTCATTTTTGGAATATGAGCAGGAATATTAGGAGCATCAATAAGTTTAATTATTCGAATAGAATTAGGAAATCCTGGATTTTTAATTAACAACGATCAAATTTATAATTCTTTTGTTACAACTCATGCTTTTGTTATAATTTTTTTTATAGTTATACCTATTATAATTGGAGGATTTGGAAATTGATTAATCCCTTTAATAATAGGAAGACCAGATATAGCCTTTCCTCGTATAAATAATATAAGATTTTGACTTTTAATTCCTTCAATTTCATTATTATTATTTAGATCAATTACAAATCAAGGAGTAGGTACTGGATGAACTGTTTATCCTCCTTTATCTTTAAATATAAATCATGAAGGAATATCAACAGATATAGCTATTTTTTCTTTACATCTTGCAGGTATATCCTCTATTATAGGATCAATTAATTTTATTACTACTATTTTCAATATAAAAAATTCTAATAAAAATTTTGAACAATTACCTTTATTTACATGATCAATTATAATCACTACAATTTTATTATTATTAGCAGTACCTGTTTTAGCAGGAGCTATTACAATATTATTAACAGATCGAAATTTAAATACATCATTTTTTGATCCTTCTGGAGGAGGAGATCCTATTTTATACCAACATTTATTTTGATTTTTTGGTCATCCAGAAGTTTATATTTTAATTCTACCTGGATTTGGTATAATTTCACATATAATTTTTAATGAAAGAAGAAAAAAAGAATGATTTGGAGCTATTGGAATAATTTATGCTATATTAACAATTGGCTTTTTAGGATTTATTGTATGAGCACATCATATATTTACTATTGGAATAGATATCGATACACGAGCTTACTTCACATCTGCTACTATAATTATTGCAATTCCTACAGGAATCAAAGTATTTAGATGACTAGCAACAATTCATGGCTCAAAAATAAATTTTAATGCTTCTAAACTTTGAACCTTAGGATTTATTTTTTTATTCACAATTGGAGGATTAACTGGAGTTATTTTAGCAAATTCATCAATTGATATTATTTTACATGATACTTATTATGTTGTTGCCCATTTTCATTATGTTTTATCAATAGGAGCCGTTTTTGCAATTTTAGGTAGATTTATTTATTGATACCCATTAATAATAGGAATTAACTTTCATAAAAAATGAATTAAAATTCAATTTTTAACTATATTTTTTGGTGTAAATATAACTTTTTTTCCTCAACATTTTTTAGGTTTAAGTGGAATACCTCGTCGATATTCTGATTATCCAGATTCATATTTAATATGAAATATTATTTCATCAATAGGATCAATTATATCTTTAATTAGTATTATTTATTTTATTTTTTTAATTTGAGAAAGATTATCTTCTCAACGTTTAAATATTTTTTCATTTTATATAAATACTTCAATTGAATGATTACAATTGTACCCCCCTTATAATCATAGATTTAATGAAATTCCTATTATTAAATTATTTTAAATAATTAAAAATTAATACTTGATCACAAATAAATTTACAAGATGCTAATTCTTCTATTATAGAAAATCTTAAATTTTTTCATGATTATTCAATATTAATTTTATTAATCATTACAATTATAATTATATATAATATTATATCATTAATTACTAATAAAATAAATAATAAATTTATTTTACAAAATCATAATATTGAAATCATTTGAACTATTTTCCCAATAATTATTTTAATTTTTTTAGCATTACCCTCTTTAAAAATTTTATATTTAACTGATGAAATTTTTAAACCTATTTTAACAATTAAATCAATTGGTCATCAATGATATTGAAAATATGAATATTCAGATTTTAAAAATATTAATTTTAATTCATTTATAATTAAAAATTTAATAAATTATAATTTTCGTCTATTAGATGTTGATAATCATTTAATTATTCCTTTAAAATCCCAAATTCGTATATTAATTACATCTTTAGATGTTATTCATTCTTGAACAATTCCTAGTTTAGGAACAAAAATTGATGCTATTCCAGGACGTATCAACCAAATTACAATTAATATAAATCGACCAGGTTTATATTATGGTCAATGTTCAGAAATTTGTGGTTTAAATCATAGATTTATACCCATTGTCCTAGAAAGAACATCAAATAAAAATTTTATTCAATGAATAAATTTATTTTCATTAGATGACTGATTTTTTTAAGTTTTGGTCTCTTAAACCAATATATGGTATATATTTACCTCTAATGAAAAATTAGTTAAATTTATAACATTAAATTGTCAATTTAAAATTATTTAATATAATATTTTTTAATTCCACAAATAGCTCCTTATAATTGATTTATAATAAATTTTTTATTTATCATAATTATTTTATTATACATTATTTTTTTAAACTTTATTTTTTCCTTTAAAAAAATATTAAAAATTAAAAAAAATTATTCATATTTTAATATTAAATGATAACAAATCTATTTTCAATTTTTGATCCAAATACAAATAATCTTTTTGAAATAAATTGATTATCTTCAATTTTAAATATTTTATTAATACCAATAATTTATTGAATTTCAAATTCACGATTAATTTTTATATTAAAATTTATTTTAATATTAATATATAATGAAATAAAAATTATTCTTAAAAATAAATTCAATTATTTAAATTCAATTTTTTTCATTTCATTATTCTTAAATATTTTATTAAACAACTTTATAGGAATATACCCTTATATTTTCACTAGATCAAGACATATAATTTTTTCAATTAGATTTTCTTTACCTTTATGATTAAGACTAATAATATTTTTATGAACAAAAAATTGAAATTTAGCTTTTGCACATATAATTCCCCAAAATACCCCTATTATTTTAATACCTTTTATAGTAATTATTGAAACAATTAGAAATTTAATTCGCCCTATAACATTATCAATTCGTTTAACAGCAAATATAATTGCTGGACATTTATTATTAACATTATTAAGAAAATCTGCTAATTCGATAATTTTTATTATACTTATTGTAATTATAACTCAATTAATTTTATTAATTTTAGAATTTAGAGTAACTATTATTCAATCTTATGTATTTACAATTTTAAGAACTTTATACACAAAAGAAACTAATTATGATAAATCATTTAATTATCTTTTCAAAATCTTATAATCATCCATTTCATTTAGTTACTTTAAGTCCTTGACCATTAATTACTTCTTTAAATTTAATAACTTTTTTTATTAGATTAATAATATGATTTTATGATTATAATAATAATTTAATTTTATTTAATTTATTAATTTTATTAATATCTATTTTCCAATGATGACGAGATATTATTCGAGAAAGTACATTTCAAGGATTTCATACTAAAAAAGTAACAACTTTATTACAATTAGGAATAATTTTATTTATTATTTCAGAAATTTTTTTTTTCATTTCTTTCTTTTGAACCTTCTTTCATATATCTTTATCCCCAAGAATTGAAATTGGTAATAAATGACCCCCAATTATAATTTCCCCATTTAATCCTTATAATATCCCTTTATTAAATACAATTATTCTTTTAAGATCAGGAATATCTATTACATGAGGACATTATAGAATTTTAAATAATAAATTTAAAAATAGTTTAAAATATATTATTTTAACAATTATTTTAGGAATATATTTTACATTTCTTCAATATTTAGAATATAATGAAGCAAATTTTTCAATTGCCGATTCAATTTATGGAAGAATTTTTTTTATAATAACAGGATTTCATGGAATTCATGTAATTATTGGTACTTTATTTATTTTTATCTCATTAATTCGATTAAATATATTTCAATTATCTAAATATCATCATTTTAGATTTGAAGCAAGATCTTGATATTGACATTTTGTAGATGTAATTTGATTATTCTTATATATTTTCATTTACTGATGAACTTATTATTTAAAAAGTATTAATTGTACATTTAATTTCCAATTAAAAAGACTAATAAATTTTAGTTTAAATAATAATAATTTTAATAATATTTACAATATTAATTTTAATAATTTGTATAATTTTAATATTAATTAATTTCTTATTATCTTCTAAAAAAAAATTAAATCGAGAAAAAAATTCTCCATTTGAATGTGGATTTGATCCTTTAATATCTTCACGTTTACCTTTTTCTATTCAATTTTATATAATTAGAATTATTTTTTTAATTTTTGATGTAGAAATTATTATTTTTTTCCCTTTAATTCCATCATATTTATATATAAATTTAGAAATAATTATTTTCACTCCAATAATTTTTATTTGTATTTTAATATTAGGATTATATATAGAATGATATGATGGAGCTTTACTATGACTAAAATAGAGTAAATAAATTTTTAAATTGCAATTAAAATTAATTGATTTATATATCAATATACTTTTTTTTAAGTAATATAAACAATATAATCAATTTCGACTTGATTAATAGATTCAAATAATCTCTATTAATGGAAACCAAATAGAGGTTAATTATTGTTAATAATTAAATTGAATAAAATTCCAATTAAAATAAGTATGAACTAAAGAAATTTCTAACTTCTAAATTTATGGTTAAAATCCATTTTTATTTTTATTTATATAGTTTAAATAAAACATTATATTTTCATTATAAAATTAATATATAAATATTTATAAATATCTAAAGATTTTAATCATCTTAATATTTTCAATATTAAACTTTATTTTAAGCTATTTAAATAAAAAATTATTAATAATATAAAATAAAAAATAAAAATTATTAAAAAATAAAAATTTTTATTATATAAATCCAAAAATAAATTTTTCTTAATATATAATACCAATAAAAATCTATATAAATATTCATTTCATTTTAAATCAAAAAAAAAAAATTTTTTTTGAAAAAATTTTATTATATTAAATATTTTAATATTATAAATAATAAATAAAAATCATATATTAATTATAAAAAAAATTAAACTTTTTAATAAAAATAATTTATTTAACGTAATCTTAAACCAAGGTAAAATCATCCCTAAATTTAATCCTATAAATATAAATAAATAAATTATTAATTTAAAATTTTTATTTAAAAAAATTAAATTTTTTATAGAAAATATTATTCAATTTAAAATAAATCCTATAAAAATTGATATAATAAATAATATCAATATTGAATAAAATATTAAACTATTAATTCTTCTATATTTATAAATTAATCTATTAAAAGAATTTAAAATAAAAGAATAAAATATTAAACGAAATGTATATCTTACTGTTAAACCTATAGAAAAAAATAAAATTAAAAATATAAATTTATTAAAATAATTTATTATAAATATTTCTAAAATTTTATCTTTTGAATAAAATCCAGATAAAAAAGGTATACCACATAAAGATAAAGAAGAACAATTAAAAATTAATCTAACTAAAGGTATTCCCTTAAAAATTATTTTAATATATCGAATATCTTGATTATCAAAATTATTATGAATAATAATACCTGCACATATAAATAATAAACATTTAAATATAGCATGAATTAATAAATGAAATAAAGAAACTTCTAATAATCTAAATGTTAAAGAAAAAATTATTAATCTTAATTGACTTAAAGTTGAAAAAGCAACAATTTTTTTAAAATCATATTCAAAATTTGCAGATAATCTTGATATAAATAAAGTTAATATTGATATAAATATTATAATTTTTATTAATTTTAAATTTATTTTTATTAAATAATTAAATCGAATTAATAAATAAACTCCAGCAGTTACTAATGTAGAAGAATGCACTAAAGAAGAGACTGGAGTAGGAGCCGCTATAGCTTTAGGTAATCAAATCGAAAAAGGCATTTGAGCTCTTTTTGTAAAAGCTGCAATTATCAATATAATTAATATTAAAAAATTCAAATTATACAAATAAATAAAATTTCATGATCCATTTATTAATATTAAACCAATTAAAATTATAATAATTGAATCTCCAACACGATTTATTAAAACAGTAACTATACCAGAATTAAATCTCATATCATTTTGATAAAAAATTACTAAACAATAAGAAATTAACCCTAACCCATCTCATCCTAATAAAATTCTAATTATATTAGGACTAATAATTATAAGAATTATACATATAACAAATAATATAATTATTAAAATAAATCGATTAATAAATGTATCTATTTCTATATATTCAATTCTATAAATAATTACTCTTATTGAAATTATTAAAACAACTATTATAAAAATTCTTGAAATTCAATCCAATAAAATTAAATACTCAAATTTTATACCTAAAATTCTTAAAAATTCAAATTCAATAAAAATAACAATTTTTATAAATATTAAATAAATTGATAAATTAATTAAATTTAAAATAAAAAAAAATATAATATAAATTAATAAATATATTATCATAAATTTAAATTTATTAAAATCAATCAATTTAAAAAATCAATACCTTTAAATATATTTTAAATATATATATATTATTTATATATCTTTGATCCCACAAATCAATATTTTTTTTAAACTATTAAAATATATATATATATATATATATATATAAATATTAAATTCAAAGCAATTCAATGTAATATAAGAACTATATATTCTATAATTTTTACATTTTTAAAAAATAAATTTAAATTATTAATTTTACCATATTGACTAAAAGAATATAAATATAATGAATAACATACTCTAAAAAAAGAAAATAATAATAAAATTAAAAAAATAAAATTATTTCATATTATTAAAGAATTAAATAAAAAAATTTCTCCAAATAAATTTAATGAAAAAGGAAAAGATATATTTGAAGAACATAATAAAAATCATATTAAAGTTAATGAAGGTAAATAATTAATCATTCCTTTATTAAAATAAAGTCTACGAGAATTTAAACGTTCATAATTAATATTTAATAAAAAAAATATTCCTGAAGAACATAATCCATGAGCAATTATTATTAAATATCCTCCTATATATCTTATTCTAAATATTGTTATCATTCCAGTTAATAAAATTCTTATATGTACAATTGAAGAATAAGCAATTAATATCTTTAAATCAATTTGACATAAACAAATAAATCTTGAAATTAACCCCCCTATTAATCTAATAATTATAATATATTTATTAAATTTTAAAGATATCTCTATTATAAATAAAAAAATACGTAATAATCCATATCTCCCTAATTTTAATATTACCCCAGCTAAAATTATAGAACCAACAATTGGAGCTTCAACATGAGCTTTTGGTAATCATAAATGTATAAAATATATAGGTAATTTAATTAAAAAAGCTATTATTAAACATATATAAATATAAGTATTAATTCTATTAATAACTAAAATTCCTATATCTAAAGTAAAATTTATCTTATAAATATAAAAAATCATTAAAAATAAAGGTATAGAACCAAATAAAGTATATAATATTATATATAATCCTGATTGAATACGTTCAATTTGATATCCTCATCCTATAATTAATAAAAATACCGGAATTAATCTTGATTCAAAAAAAAAATAAAATATTAATATATTCATACTTAAAAAACATATAATTAAAAATATTAATATATAATAAATTAAATATAAATAATATTTATAATTACTTAATATTAAATACTCATTCCTAATTATTATTATTAAAATGATAATTCAAATTCTTAATAATCTTAAACCTCAAGAATAAAAATCTAATCCAAAAATATAATATAAATTTCTATAAAAATTATTTATATTAACTGAAAAAAAAAAAAAAAAAGAGGAAAAAAAATTGATAAAAAATCTGATGAAAAATCTGATAAAAAAATTTATTAATTTTTATATAAAAAAATATATATATAATAATTAATTTTATCATTTTAATAAACTTAAAGAATTTAAATAATCATTCCCATAAAATCGAACAATTAAAATAATTAAAGTCAATCCTAAAGCTCTTTCACAAACAATTATAGATAAAAAAAAAATAATATAACATAAATCTATATTTAATATAACTAAAATATAATATATATTAAATATAATTATAATTATAATAAATTCTAACCTAATTAAAATTAACAATAAATGTTTATAATAATAAAATAATATAAAAGAACAATATATATATATATAAAAAAAAAAAATTAAATCTAAATTGTATATTATAAGCTTTATAGTTTAAAAAAAACAATAATTTTGTAAATTAAAAATAAAATTTATTTTTAAAGCTTCAAAAAAATATATTTATATATCATTAATCTCCAAAATTAATATTTTCCTTTAAACTATTTTTTGATGATAAAATTCTTTTTTATAAATTTATTAAACTTAAATTTTCCTATAATTTTAAATTTATTAATTTTAATATTAATTTCTATCCCTATAAAATTTAATAATTTCCATTCATTAAAATTAATAATTATCCTAATTTTACTAACATTTTTAATTTCATTTAAAATAAATTTAATTTATAAATCCTGAATAAATTTTTTCATTTTATTAATTATAATTGGAGGATTAATAGTAATTTTTATATATATTACAAGATTAAATAATAATACCTTATTAAAATTTAATTATAAAAATATCATTAAAAATTCAATTAAATTTATATTTACAATAATTATCTTAATAATTTTATTTAAAGTTACTGTATATTATACAAACAATCAAGAATTAAATTTTAATTTTAATATTATTGAAGAAAAAAATGATATATCAATAATAAAATTATTTAACAAAAATAAAAATCCTATAATTTTTATTATAATTTATTTATATTTTTCTTTAATTTGTATTATAAATATTTGTTATAAAATAAAAATTCCTTTACGACAAATTAATTTTTATGAATAAATCTATTTTTAAAAAAAATAATTTTTTACAAATTATTAGTAAATCTTTAATTAATTTACCTACTCCTGTTAATATTAATATTTGATGAAACTTTGGATCATTATTAGGATTATGTTTAATAATTCAAATTTTTACTGGTTTACTTTTATCTATACATTATTGCCCAAATATTAATTTAGCATTTCAAAGATTAATTCATATTATTCAAGATGTTAATTATGGATGAGAATGTCGATTAATACATATAAATGGGGCCTCTTTTTTTTTTTATGTTTATATTGTCATATTGGACGAGGAATTTATTATAGATCTTATAAATTTAAAAAAACTTGATTTTTAGGAATTTTAATTTTTTTATTAACAATAAGTACTGCTTTTATAGGATATGTATTACCCTGAGGTCAAATATCTTTTTGAGGAGCAACAGTTATCACAAATTTAATTTCTACAATTCCTTATTTAGGACAATTAATAGTTCAATGAATTTGAGGAGGATTTTCTGTTAGTAATCCTACATTAAATCGATTTTTCTCTTTCCATTTTATTTTACCTTTTATAATCTTATTAATAGTAATTTTTCATCTTATACTAATTCATGAAACAAGGTCAAATAACCCTTTAGGAACAAATAGAAAATTATATATAATTAATTTCCATAATTTTTTTACTTTAAAAGATTTTATTGGATTTATTATTTTAATTTTTATATTAAAATTTATAAATTTTTGATTTCCATTCATATTAAATGATCCAGAAAATTTTATTCTAGCAAATTCATTAATTACTCCAATTCATATTCAACCCGAATGATATTTTTTATTTGCTTATACAATTTTACGATCAATCCCTAATAAATTAGGAGGGGTTATTGCCCTTTTACTTTCAATTTTAATTTTAGGCCTTATACCATTTTTAATTTTAAATAAATTTTTTAGTATAAAATTTTTTCCAATAAATCAAATTTTATTTTGATTTTTTTTTAATAATATTATTATTTTAACATGATTAGGGGCTCAACCAGTAGAATATCCATATACTTTAATTAGTCAATTAATAGCAATTATATATTTTATATATTATTTTATAAATGCAATTTTTTTTTTAATTTGATATAAAATTATTTTTTAAATTAATAAACTCAAAATAAGTAAATGTTTAAAAACATTTTATAGAATTAAAATTTCTATTTATTTATTATAGTTATAAATTAAAAACTTAATTATAATTAAATAATATAAATAATTTAAAACAAAAGGTAAAATAATTATTCAACATAAATATATTAATAAATCATATCGAAATCGAGGTATAGTCCCTCGAATTCAAATAATTAAAAATACAATAATTATAACAAAAAAATAAAAACATCATCTTTTAAAATTTCTTATATAAAATATACTAAATAAAAATCTTAAAAATAAAATTCTTATATATTCTGATAAAAAAATTAATACAAATCTTCCACTTATATATTCTGTATTAAATCCAGAAACTAACTCTGATTCTCCTTCTGAAAAATCAAAAGGAGTTCGATTTAATTCAGCTATTAAAGTAAAAAATAACATTAATCTTAAAGGTCATAAATAAATTAAATTTATTAAATTTATATTTAAATATAAAAATAAATTTAAATTAAAATTTTCAACTATAATTAATATTATTAAAATTATAATTGATAAATTAACTTCATAAGAAATAGACTGAGATAAAGAACGAATTGACCCTAATATTGAATATAAAGAATTTGAAGATCAACCAGATATTAACATGCCGTATCCTCCTATTCTTAAACAACATATTAAATAAATTATATTTAATTCTATACTAAATAAATTTCTATAAAAAGGATAAATTATTCATATTATAATTATTAAAATTAATATAAAAATAGGAGAAAAATAATAATAATTAAAATTAACTTTATTTAATAAAATTATTTCTTTCCTCATTAATTTAATAGCATCACTAAAAGGTTGTAACATCCCAATAATTCCTAATTTATTAGGCCCTTTCCGAATTTGTAAATATCTCAATAATTTTTGTTCTATTAAAGTTAAAAAAGCAACACTTAATAAGATTATAATTATTACTAAAATCATTATAATAAAAACTAATATAAAATAAATTATAATTTGTTCAATTATTATTTGTATTAACTACTTTCTTAAATTCTAAATTTATTGCACTAATCTGCCAAAATAATAAATTTATTCAATAATATAAATAAAATAATTTATAAATTTAAGTCCTTTCGTACAATAAATTTAAAATTTTTTAAAGATAGAAACTGATCTGGCTCACGCCGATCTGAACTCAAATCATGTAAGATTTTAATGGTCGAACAGACCAAAATTTTAAATTTCTACTTTTAAATTTTATCTTAATTCAACATCGAGGTAGCAATCTTTTTTATCTATAAGATCTTTCTAAAAAAATTACACTGTTATCCCTAAGGTAATTTATTTTTTTAATTTTAAATTAAAGCTTAATAATTCAAATATTATTGTTTACTAAAAATTAAAGTTTATTAACTTTTAACAATCACCCCAACCAAATATATAAATATAAAATAATATTAAAATAAATTTTTCAATTATATAATAAATATATAAAACTCTATAGGGTCTTCTCGTCTTTTAATTTTATATTAGTTTTTTTACTAATAAAAAAATTTTAAAATTTAAATTAAAAAAAGAGTTTATTTCATCAAACCATTCATTCTAGCTTTTAATTAAAAAACTATTGATTATGCTACCTTTGTACAGTTAAAATACTGCAGCTATTTAAATATTCATTGAGCAGGTCAGATTTTAAATTATTTTCAAAAAACCATGTTTTTGATAAACAGGTGAATAAATTTTAATTAAAATAAATTTGCTTAATTCTTATAATTTAATTAAAATAATTTTTTTATATTTTTATTTAAAATTATACTAATTTTATTATTATTTAAATATTATTTTAATTATAAAAATTATTTTAATAATCTTTTAAATTAAAAAAAAAATAATATTATAAAAAAATTAAATTATAACAATTTTTATATAAATTAAAATTTCCAATTATATTAAATTTCAATAATTTAATTTATACAATTATAATTTTAATTTTAAGATTATCCTTAAAATTATTAATAAATTAATTTTTATTAAAATTAAAAAAATTAATAAAATTTAATAATTTATCTAAATTCAATTTATTTATTAAAAAACTAAATATTTTAATAAACGAATAAAATTTTATTTCTAATTTAATATTTTTAATAATTATTTCACATTAATTAAATTATTTAATTAGATCTTATTAAATTGAGATTAATTAATTTAAAAATTAATTTTTAATAAACCCTGATACAAAAGGTAAATAAAATTAATTATTTATATTAAATTATCTTATTTAATTATATAAATGTCATTTACATTACTAAATTTATAAATTTTATATTTTTTTTAATTTTAACTAAAATAAAATTTTTAAATAAAATTATTTTTATTAATTTTTATATATTAAATAAAAAAAATTATATTTAATTTAATTTAAATTTTAAAATAAATAAATTTTATTATTGTAAATAATATGTTTTAAATAAACTAAATTTAAATAATTCTAAATTTACTTTCCAGTAAATTTACTTTGTTACGACTTGTTTCAATTTATTTGAAAATGACGGGCAATTTGTACATATTTTTAATTTTAAATCAATTTATTTAATTTAATAAATTTACTTTCAAATCCAATTTCATATTTAAAATTAAATTAAATAATTCAAATTAATTAATTTTTATTGTAATTCATCTTTTCTTAAATTAAACTACATTTTGATTTGAATTTCTTTATTATTCAATAATCTATAAAAATATTTTTAAAAAATCTCTTGAAAACAAAAATATATAAATTTTTAATTTAAGTAAATCTTATCGTGTATCATCAATTATAAGACAAATTCCTCTGAAAAAATAAAATACCGCCAAATTTTTTAAATTTAATGATTTATCAATTAATTATCTAATTTTTTTAATTTAAAATTAATTATAATAGGGTATCTAATCCTAGTTTAATTATATAATTTTAAATTTTCATTTATAATCAATTATACTTTTATTAAAAATTAATATTTCACTAAAAAATTTTTATTGTAAATATAATAATTAAAAATTTATTTTAATTAACCTAATTAAATTATACTAACTGTTTAACCGCAATTGCTGGCACAATTTTTATTAATATTATAAAAATTTCTAAATATAAATTTACTTAATTTTTAATTTTATCTATTAAATATAAAAAATTATTTAAATTATAAGATTACACAAAAATTTATATATATATATAAATATAATATATATATATATATATATATGAATATAATATATATATATATATGTATATATTAACAATTTTTCTATTTAATTTTTAAACTAAAATTAAATTTTTAATTTTCTAAAAAAAAAATTAACTTTTTATATATGAAATTTAAATTCATCGCACTAATCTGCCATATCAGAATTTAAGATAATAAAATCTTTAATTTTTATAATATGTTTTCAAAACATATGCTTATTCAAGCTCATTATCTTTTAAATATTAATAAATTAACATTAAAAAAATTTTAAATTATATATATCTATTTAATTAAATCAAAGAATTTATTCAATATTAAAATTAACTTTAAAAATTAAATAAAAATTAAATAAAAATAAAAAAAACAATAAATTAAATAAAATAAACTCTAAACTAAATAAAATTAAAAATAATAAACAATTAAAAATAAAAAACAATTTAAAAATAAAAATAATTTAAAAATAAAAATAATTTAAAAATAAAAATAATTTAAAAATAAATATAATAAAAAATAAAATTAAATAAAAATTAAATAAAAATTAAATAAAAATTAAATAAAAATTAAATAAAAATTAAATAAAAATTAAAAAAAAATTAAAAAATTAAAATTAAGATTAAAAATTAAATTAAATTAAAAATTAAATAAAATTAAATAAAATAAACTCAACTAAATAAAATTAAAAATAAAAACAATTAAAAATAAAAATAATTTAAAAATAAATATAATAAAAAATAAAATTAAATAAAAATTAAATAAAAATTAAATAAAATAAATCCTAAATTAAATAAATAAAATTTAAGTTAAATAAAAATATAAATTAAATAAATATAAATAATAAATTAAATAAAAATAAACAATAAAATTAAAATTTAAAAATTAAATTAAATTAAAAATTAAATAAAATTAAATAAAATTAAATAAAAATAAAAAATTAAATTAAATAATAAAAACTAAATTTAATAAAATAAAAATTAAATAAAATAAAAAATAATAAATTAAATAAAAATTAAAAAATTAAATAAAATTAAAAATAAATATCTAAAAATAAATAAAATAATAAAAAATAAAATTAAATAAAAATTAAATAAAAATTAAAAATTAAATAAAAATTAAATAAAAATTAAAAATTAAATAAAATTAAAAATAAAAAAAACAATTAAAATAAAAATAATCTAAAAATAAATAAAATAATAAATAAAATTAAATAAAAATTAAAAAATTTAAAAATTTAAAAATCAAATAAAAATTAAATAAAATTAAAACTTAAAAATTAATAAATTAAAAAAATTTTTAAATTATAAATTATTTTTATAATATTAAATTATTATAAAGAGCAACTGTATTACTTTCTATTCTTATACAACATCCATGATTTGATAATTCAATATCAACAAATTTTGATCGTTCATATCTAGATAAACGTCGAATTAAATCAGGATCATTTTCAAATTGAGTATAAATATAATTAAGATTACCTCTTAAAGAATGTATATTAAAATGAGTAGTTCTAGTTTTTCAAACATTAATAATTATACGAACTATTTCAAGAGTTTCTGCACGAGATTGTGAAGGGGAAATTCTTAATAAAAACCTTTGAACACCTTCTAAATGTAATAATAAATAATTATGACGAAATGAAGTTGGATAATATACTATCCTATAATCTCTATTATTAAAAATAACAGTGAAATCATAAATAAATTGTGGATTGCTAATTTTTATTATAAATAAAATTTATTTTTTAAATTAAAATTTTAAAGTTTTATTAAACAATAATAAAATTATGTATAATATATATAATAGAATTAAACTATTTCTTTTAATATCAAAAATTAATATGCATACTTACATAAATATATAATTTTTTCTATAAAATAATTTAATATACTAAAATTAAATTTTCCTTACTAATAAAGTGCCTGAATAAAAGGATTATTTTGATAGAATAAATTATGTAATTAAATACCTTTATTAATTAATTTTTAAATTTATTAATTTAAATTAAATTTATTAATTTAAATTAAATTTTAATTAATAAATTAATAAATATTACAATTATTATATTAATATAATTTATATTAAATTAATTTTAAGATATTAAAAATAATTAAAAATCTTAAAACTTTATTTTTAAAAAAATTTTAAAAATTTTCTAAATAAATTAAATTTATTCTAAATTTCAATTTTGAGTAAAATTTAAAGAATAATCAAATAAATTAAATTTATTTAAAATTTAAATTTGAATAAAATTTAAACTCTAACTAAACTAATTAAATTCATTTCAAAATTCAATTTTGAGTAAAATTTAAAGAAACCAAATAATTAAAATTTAAAATTTCAATTCTAAATAAAATTTAAAAAAGTTGACCAAACCAATTAAATTTATTTAAAATTTCAATATGAATAAAATTTAAAGAATACTCAAGTAAATTAAATTTATTCTAAATTTCAATTTTGAGTAAAATTTAAAGAATACTCAAGTAAATTAAATTTGTTCTAAATTCTAATTTTGAGTAAAATTTAAAGAATGCTTAAGTAAATTAAATTTATTCTAAATTCTAATTTTAAGTAAAATTTAAAGAATACTTAAATAAATTAAATTTGTTCTAAATTTCAATTTTAAGTAAATTTAAAGAATACTCAAGTAAATTAAATTTATTCTAAATTTCAATTTTAAGTAAAATTTAAAGAATACTCAAGTAAATTAAATTTATTCTAAATTTCAATTTTGAGTAAAATTTAAAGAATAATCAAATAAATTAAATTTATTCTAAATTTCAATTTTGAGTAAAATTTAAAGAATACTCAAGTAAATTAAATTTGTTCTAAATTCTAATTTTGAGTAAAATTTAAAGAATGCTTAAGTAAATTAAATTTATTCTAAATTCTAATTTTGAGTAAAATTTAAAGAATGCTTAAATAAATTAAATTTGTTCTAAATTTCAATTTTAAGTAAATTTAAAGAATACCCAAGTAAATTAAATTTATTCTAAATTTCAATTTTAAGTAAAATTTAAAGAATACTCAAGTAAATTAAATTTATTCTAAATTTCAATTTTGAGTAAAATTTAAAGAATAATCAAATAAATTAAATTTATTTAAAATTTAAATTTGAATAAAATTTAAACTCTAACTAAACTAATTAAATTCATTTCAAAATTCAATTTTGAGTAAAATTTAAAGAAACCAAATAATTAAAATTTAAAATTTCAATTTTAAATAAAATTTAAAAAAGTTGACCAAATCAATTAAATTTATTTAAAATTTCAATATGAATAAAATTTAAAGAATAACCAAATAAATTAAATTTGTTCTAAATTTCAATTTTGAGTAAAATTTAAAGAATACTTAAGTAAATTAAATTTGTTCTAAATTTCAATTTTAAGTAAAATTTAAAGAATATTCAAGTAAATTAAATTTGTTCTAAATTTCAATTTTAAGTAAAATTTAAAGAATACTCAAGTAAATTAAATTTATTCTAAATTTCAATTTTAAGTAAAATTTAATGAATAATCAAATAAATTAAATTTGTTTTAAATTTCAATTTTGAGTAAAATTTAAAGAAACCAAATAAATTAAATTTATTTAAAATTTAAATTTAAATAAAATTTAAACTCTAACTAAACTAATTAAATTCATTTCAAAATTCAATTTTGAGTAAAATTTAAAGAAACCAAATAATTAAAATTTAAAATTTCAATTTTAAATAAAATTTAAAAAAGTTGACCAAACCAATTAAATTTATTTAAAATTTCAATATGAATAAAATTTAAAGAATAACCAAATAAATTAAATTTGTTCTAAATTTCAATTTTGAGTAAAATTTAAAGAATGCTTAAGTAAATTAAATTTGTTCTAAATTTCAATTTTAAGTAAAATTTAAAGAATATTCAAGTAAATTAAATTTGTTCTAAATTTCAATTTTAAGTAAAATTTAAAGAATACTCAAGTAAATTAAATTTATTTAAAATTTAAATTTGAATAAAATTTAAACTCTAACTAAACTAATTAAATTCATTTCAAAATTCAATTTTGAGTAAAATTTAAAGAAACCAAATAATTAAAATTTAAAATTTCAATTTTAAATAAAATTTAAAAAAGTTGACCAAACCAATTAAATTTATTTAAAATTTCAATATGAATAAAATTTAAAGAATAGTCAAATAAATTAAATTTGTTCTAAATTTCAATTTTGAGTAAAATTTAAAGAATGCTTAAGTAAATTAAATTTGTTCTAAATTTCAATTTTAAGTAAAATTTAAAGAATATTCAAGTAAATTAAATTTGTTCTAAATTTCAATTTTAAGTAAAATTTAAAGAATACTCAAGTAAATTAAATTTATTCTAAATTTCAATTTTGAGTAAAATTTAAATAATGCTTAAGTAAATTAAATTTGTTCTAAATTTCAATTTTAAGTAAAATTTAAAGAATACTCAAGTAAATTAAATTTATTCTAAATTTCAATTTTGAGTAAAATTTAAAGAATAATCAAATAAATTAAATTTATTTAAAATTTAAATTTAAATAAAATTTAAACTCTAACTAAACTAATTAAATTCATTTCAAAATTCAATTTTGAGTAAAATTTAAAGAAACCAAATAATTAAAATTTAAAATTTCAATTTTAAATAAAATTTAAAAAAGTTGACCAAACCAATTAAATTTATTTAAAATTTCAATATAAATAAAATTTAAAGAATAACCAAATAAATTAAATTTGTTCTAAATTTCAATTTTGAGTAAAATTTAAAGAATGCTTAAGTAAATTAAATTTGTTCTAAATTTCAATTTTGAGTAAAATTTAAAGAATATTCAAGTAAATTAAATTTGTTCTAAATTTCAATTTTAAGTAAAATTTAAAGAATTCTCAAGTAAATTAAATTTATTCTAAATTTCAATTTTAAGTAAAATTTAAAGAATAATCAAATAAATTAAATTTGTTTTAAATTTCAATTTTAAGTAAAATTTAAAGAATAATCAAATAAATTAAATTTGTTTTAAATTTCAATTTTGAGTAAAATTTAAAGAAACCAAATAAATTAAATTTATTTAAAATTTAAATTTGAATAAAATTTAAACTCTAACTAAACTAATTAAATTCATTTCAAAATTCAATTTTGAGTAAAATTTAAAGAAACCAAATAATTAAAATTTAAAATTTCAATTTTAAATAAAATTTAAAAAAGTTGACCAAACCAATTAAATTTATTTAAAATTTCAATATGAATAAAATTTAAAGAATAACCAAATAAATTAAATTTGTTCTAAATTTCAATTTTGAGTAAAATTTAAAGAATGCTTAAGTAAATTAAATTTGTTCTAAATTTCAATTTTAAGTAAAATTTAAAGAATATTCAAGTAAATTAAATTTATTTAAAATTTAAATTTGAATAAAATTTAAACTCTAACTAAACTAATTAAATTCATTTCAAAATTCAATTTTGAGTAAAATTTAAAGAAAACAAATAATTAAAATTTAAAATTTCAATTTTAAATAAAATTTAAAAAAGTTGACCAAACCAATTAAATTTATTTAAAATTTCAATATGAATAAAATTTAAAGAATAGTCAAATAAATTAAATTTGTTCTAAATTTCAATTTTGAGTAAAATTTAAAGAATGCTTAAGTAAATTAAATTTGTTCTAAATTTCAATTTTAAGTAAAATTTAAAGAATATTCAAGTAAATTAAATTTGTTCTAAATTTCAATTTTAAGTAAAATTTAAAGAATACTCAAGTAAATTAAATTTATTCTAAATTTCAATTTTGAGTAAAATTTAAATAATGCTTAAGTAAATTAAATTTGTTCTAAATTTCAATTTTAAGTAAAATTTAAAGAATACTTAAGTAAATCAAATTTATTTTAAATTTCAATTTTGAGTAAAATTTAAAGAATCAAATAAATTAAATTTGTTCTAAATTTCAATTTTAAGTAAAATTTAAAGAATACTCAAGTAAATTAAATTTATTCTAAATTTCAATTTTGAGTAAAATTTAAAGAATGCTTAAGTAAATTAAATTTATTCTAAATTCTAATTTTGAGTAAAATTTAAAGAATGCTTAAGTAAATTAAATTTATTCTAAATTCTAATTTTGAGTAAAATTTAAAGAATGCTTAAATAAATTAAATTTGTTCTAAATTTCAATTTTAAGTAAATTTAAAGAATAATCAAGTAAATTAAATTTATTCTAAATTTCAATTTTAAGTAAAATTTAAAGAATACTCAAGTAAATTAAATTTATTCTAAATTTCAATTTTGAGTAAAATTTAAAAAATAATCAAATAAATTAAATTTATTTAAAATTTAAATTTAAATAAAATTTAAACTCTAACTAAACTAATTAAATTCATTTCAAAATTCAATTTTGAGTAAAATTTAAAGAAACCAAATAATTAAAATTTAAAATTTCAATTTTAAATAAAATTTAAAAAAGTTGACCAAACCAATTAAATTTATTTAAAATTTCAATATAAATAAAATTTAAAGAATAACCAAATAAATTAAATTTGTTCTAAATTTCAATTTTGAGTAAAATTTAAAGAATGCTTAAGTAAATTAAATTTGTTCTAAATTTCAATTTTGAGTAAAATTTAAAGAATCAAATAAATTAAATTTGTTCTAAATTTCAATTTTAAGTAAAATTTAAAGAATACTCAAGTAAATTAAATTTATTCTAAATTTCAATTTTGAGTAAAATTTAAAGAATGCTTAAGTAAATTAAATTTATTCTAAATTCTAATTTTGAGTAAAATTTAAAGAATGCTTAAGTAAATTAAATTTATTCTAAATTCTAATTTTGAGTAAAATTTAAAGAATGCTTAAATAAATTAAATTTGTTCTAAATTTCAATTTTCAGTAAATTTAAAGAATAATCAAGTAAATTAAATTTATTCTAAATTTCAATTTTAAGTAAAATTTAAAGAATACTCAAGTAAATTAAATTTATTCTAAATTTAAATTTTGAGTAAAATTTAAAAAATAATCAAATAAATTAAATTTATTTAAAATTTAAATTTAAATAAAATTTAAACTCTAACTAAACTAATTAAATTCATTTCAAAATTCAATTTTGAGTAAAATTTAAAGAAACCAAATAATTAAAATTTAAAATTTCAATTTTAAATAAAATTTAAAAAAGTTGACCAAACCAATTAAATTTATTTAAAATTTCAATATAAATAAAATTTAAAGAATAACCAAATAAATTAAATTTGTTCTAAATTTCAATTTTGAGTAAAATTTAAAGAATGCTTAAGTAAATTAAATTTGTTCTAAATTTCAATTTTGAGTAAAATTTAAAGAATATTCAAGTAAATTAAATTTGTTCTAAATTTCAATTTTAAGTAAAATTTAAAGAATACTCAAGTAAATTAAATTTATTCTAAATTGCAATTTTAAGTAAAATTTAAAGAATAATCAAATAAATTAAATTTGTTTTAAATTTCAATTTTAAGTAAAATTTAAAGAATAATCAAATAAATTAAATTTGTTTTAAATTTCAATTTTGAGTAAAATTTAAAGAAACCAAATAAATTAAATTTATTTAAAATTTAAATTTGAATAAAATTTAAACTCTAACTAAACTAATTAAATTCATTTCAAAATTCAATTTTGAGTAAAATTTAAAGAAACCAAATAATTAAAATTTAAAATTTCAATTTTAAATAAAATTTAAAAAAGTTGACCAAACCAATTAAATTTATTTAAAATTTCAATATGAATAAAATTTAAAGAATAACCAAATAAATTAAATTTGTTCTAAATTTCAATTTTGAGTAAAATTTAAAGAATGCTTAAGTAAATTAAATTTGTTCTAAATTTCAATTTTAAGTAAAATTTAAAGAATATTCAAGTAAATTAAATTTATTTAAAATTTAAATTTGAATAAAATTTAAACTCTAACTAAACTAATTAAATTCATTTCAAAATTCAATTTTGAGTAAAATTTAAAGAAACCAAATAATTAAAATTTAAAATTTCAATTTTAAATAAAATTTAAAAAAGTTGACCAAACCAATTAAATTTATTTAAAATTTCAATATGAATAAAATTTAAAGAATAGTCAAATAAATTAAATTTGTTCTAAATTTCAATTTTGAGTAAAATTTAAAGAATGCTTAAGTAAATTAAATTTGTTCTAAATTTCAATTTTAAGTAAAATTTAAAGAATATTCAAGTAAATTAAATTTGTTCTAAATTTCAATTTTAAGTAAAATTTAAAGAATACTCAAGTAAATTAAATTTATTCTAAATTTCAATTTTGAGTAAAATTTAAATAATGCTTAAGTAAATTAAATTTGTTCTAAATTTCAATTTTAAGTAAAATTTAAAGAATACTTAAGTAAATCAAATTTATTTTAAATTTCAATTTTGAGTAAAATTTAAAGAATCAAATAAATTAAATTTGTTCTAAATTTCAATTTTAAGTAAAATTTAAAGAATACTCAAGTAAATTAAATTTATTCTAAATTTCAATTTTGAGTAAAATTTAAAGAATGCTTAAGTAAATTAAATTTATTCTAAATTCTAATTTTGAGTAAAATTTAAAGAATGCTTAAGTAAATTAAATTTATTCTAAATTCTAATTTTGAGTAAAATTTAAAGAATGCTTAAATAAATTAAATTTGTTCTAAATTTCAATTTTAAGTAAATTTAAAGAATAATCAAGTAAATTAAATTTATTCTAAATTTCAATTTTAAGTAAAATTTAAAGAATACTCAAGTAAATTAAATTTATTCTAAATTTCAATTTTGAGTAAAAATTAAAAAATAATCAAATAAATTAAATTTATTTAAAATTTAAATTTAAATAAAATTTAAACTCTAACTAAACTAATTAAATTCATTTCAAAATTCAATTTTGAGTAAAATTTAAAGAAACCAAATAATTAAAATTTAAAATTTCAATTTTAAATAAAATTTAAAAAAGTTGACCAAACCAATTAAATTTATTTAAAATTTCAATATAAATAAAATTTAAAGAATAACCAAATAAATTAAATTTGTTCTAAATTTCAATTTGAGTAAAATTTAAAGAATGCTTAAGTAAATTAAATTTGTTCTAAATTTCAATTTTGAGTAAAATTTAAAGAATATTCAAGTAAATTAAATTTGTTCTAAATTTCAATTTTAAGTAAAATTTAAAGAATACTCAAGTAAATTAAATTTATTCTAAATTTCAATTTTAAGTAAAATTTAAAGAATAATCAAATAAATTAAATTTGTTTTAAATTTCAATTTTGAGTAAAATTTAAAGAAACCAAATAAATTAAATTTATTTAAAATTTAAATTTGAATAAAATTTAAACTCTAACTAAACTAATTAAATTCATTTCAAAATTCAATTTTGAGTAAAATTTAAAGAAACCAAATAATTAAAATTTAAAATTTCAATTTTAAATAAAATTTAAAAAAGTTGACCAAACCAATTAAATTTATTTAAAATTTCAATATTGAATAAAATTTAAAAAAGTTGACCAAACCAATTAAATTTATTTAAAATTTCAATATTGAATAAAATTTAAAAAAGTTGACCAAACCAATTAAATTTATTTAAAATTTCAATGTAATATTATAATTTTTAAAATTAATTTTTTTTATATAATTATGATTAATATAATTTTTTTTTTAATTTTTATAAATGTAAAAAAGAATATACTTACATTAATATAATTTATAGTAAAGATTAATTTAATTCATTTTTTTTACTATAAATAATTTTTTAAAGTAAATCATTTAAAAAATCCTTTTTTTTTTTTTTTTTTTTAATATATATATATATATTATACATATATTAATAATTTACCAATAAATATATATATATATATATATATATATATAAATAATTTAATATTTATTATTGTTAATATATTTATTAATATATATATATATTTATTGATAAATTATTAATATAATTTAAGTCATTGAAATTTATATATGTATAATAACTTATATTTAAGGAAAAAAATAAAAAAGAATATTAATATAATTTATTATAATATTATAATTTTTAACAAAAATTAAATATTATATTAAATCATTAAAACATAAATATAAATATTAATTATAAATTAATTATTAACAACTTATATATATATATATATATATATATATATCTATATATATTATAATTTTATCAATTGTTTATTGATAAATTAAGCATTGATATTATTTTTAATATCATATAATTATATCATATATGTTATATATATATATATATATATAACATATAATTATATATATATATATATATATATATAATATCATATAATTTATCATATAATTATATATAATATAATTATATCATAAAATTATATTTTATAATTTAATAATATAAAGATAATTTAAATAAAGCAATATATTACAAATACTAATATCAATGAAAGTAAAAAGTTATATATATATATATATATATATATGATTAAGGGGACCGTATGGTCTAGAGCACGAAAATTTCACCTATTTTCACGATTTTTTTTTTGCCATAAAAAATTTAAAAATCGATGTTTTAACTTTTCGGGTTTATTACTACCTTTATTAAGTATACAAAAAAAATTTTTTTTAATTTTAAAAACAGTGTTTATTATCATATAATTGGCATTGAAGACGACCCTCTCGAAAAATCCGACCCGGACGGTGAAGATCGATCCGAGACTTCTACTCATCTGAAACACAAAATTCAAGAAGATTCTTAATCAGAAAGAGTGCAGTTATGGTCGGGACTAGAACAAATCGAAAAAATTAAAAATTGACAAAATGGCGCGCTTTTGAAAAAAAATTCGTAAAATCGGGTTTTTTTTTCACTAGTTTTTTAGTATAAACAATAAGAAATTATTTAAATAAAATTATGATTGTAGTTCCGACGATAGCCATACATGTTGTGAACAACATATCCAAATTTCAAGTGATTCGGTTGAATAGTTTTTTTGTTTTCACCTGCGCAGTGCCGGAAAAAGTCGTTTCGAGATAAATGAGTTTAAAGTTTGAGGTACAGATATTTTCAAAAATTGAGCAAATTTTGAATACTTACAGTTAATCCGCGATTCCGGCACCATATAGGATTCCTTCGGAACGTTCATACTTCAAGATTTCCTCACTCCTTTCATTTCTTCGAGCTGTCCGAGCCTCTTTGGAGTTGTCCGTGCTCCTACGGATGGCGCTCGATACTCGCAGCTCGTCTCGGTTTTGCGCTAGTTGCTCCGCTTGTGGCCCGATTGTTATGCCCATGGTCTCCATTATTTTCAATAGGGATGCAAATCCTTCATTGAATATGCAAGCGGAAATGTGAGTGGCAATATCAATGATTTTTTTTCCGGCAAACAGATGTTTCGGCGCAAGGTGCCACACGCAAGCATTGAAACTTTCGTTATTGTTCTGCGTATTACTGCCAATACACCTTTCCAATAAAGTCTCTGCTGTCAATTCTTCATAAATTGGTTTTAATATCTCTTGTGCTTCATCGCACAGAGCAGGTGGGTGCTCGTAGGTGTCTAAAGTACCTGCAGCCTCACTTTGACGCCACTTGCACCACGATTCGGAACCTGGAGGACAGTACGAGTGTTGCGGATTTTCATCTGTTGAAATTTTGTGATAATATGCTGCCCATATTTCACTTCTCATCCCTTCAGTCGAATCTGAATTACGTCTAATTGCTAGACCGTAATAAGTTGACAGCTCTTGCAATAATTTATTCGTCAATTGTTGACGCTTCGGTGTTTTATTTATCGATTTCCGCTGTGTCTTTTTTCCCTCTTCTTTTTCTGTCAATTTCTTTGTTGCTTTCTTTATTTGTGCATGTTTTTTTTTCGCATCAACAGCACGTTTGTACAAACGTTTTTTAACATGCAAAACACATTCTTTTTTGCAAACTAAAAAATCATCCCCGTAAGGCTTTGTGTCCAATAAGGCTTTGAACGTTTTCGTGTCGCCGTCTCCGATATAGTTCGCGTATTTTACGTTGTACAACTCTTCCGATCTCTTGAACATTTCCACGATGCCGTCTACCTCCATTTTGCCAGCACTTCCGGTATGATTTGCGTCACAGTGATCTTCATGCTCTCGATACCACGCTTCATATTCAATCGTATCCTCTTGGCCTTTCCATTGAGAGCAGGCTTGACATATACTGCATTTGACGACAACATCTAAAATTTTATTACTGTATTTCCCTATTAACGAGGCAATACCGAGAAGCGATGAGAATCCACGTTTCGCCCACGATCCATCACCAGACACAGAAAGTTCATCCGCGGGACGCCCAGCTTTTACATTCAACTCGACTTCTTCTTTCAATGCTCTTTGGAAAACGATTTTCGCGACGGCTTCAGCTGCAATTTTTATATTGTCCACGATGCCGTAATATGTACTCTTACAAATTCCTTGTCCAAGATCCATGAGACCGCAGAAATTTTTCAAGCCTTCAAATCCTACTCCAAGCATTCTCAGGGCGAGAACAAGTCGACGGTTGATTTCAAATGCCTTATCAATTAACGGCGAAGACAAAATAAAAGTTTCTTTACACTCACACTTCACAAAGAGTTTGAATCCTAGACCACGTTGTCCGTTTTTGCTAAAAGTGACCGCACCGTTACAATCTTTACACTTCAACAACTGTTGCAACGTTAAAAATATCATGCTGAATTCGATGATGCAATAATTGAAAGTAGGATTAAGAGTCGCGATAGCGACTCGAGACAAGTACATTTACGAAGCGAGTCGCACAAGACACTTTTACCAGAAGGACCGTGATTCTACTTGTTCTCGAAAATTGTTTCTTTAATATAAACTAAATTACAGCATATTGGAGGTTCATTTAAGTTCACATATTTTTTATTTTTTTTTCTCTTTCGATCGCCACTAATTAGAACTTCGTAGCTTAAATAGTATTAAAAATATTAATGTTTTTTTTTTCGTTGTGCCGAAAAATTGAGCATTTTTTCGCACACATTTTGATGCGCAACTGTCTTTTTCGCAGTCGCTATCTAGTGACACTAGTGATATTGGTAAAACTCTGGTAATATTCAAACGATCGCTGGATATGACAGCTAACCGACAAGCGTACTATATTTTTGAACAGTCATTAGGTTATAAAGATCGCGATTAATTTCGATCGACTTTTGGTTACAGTGACTTTTATTATAATAAGAAAGTGATAGTGCGAAAATAATAAAGTGCAATTCATTTCAATCATCTTTCGAACAGTGTTTGAACAAATATGTATTTTTTATTATTTTTAAGCCTGTAATTTTTATTTTCCACATCTAACTCTACAACGGAGTCGAAAACGATACCTTTTCTCTTTTACCATAAAATATTCCTCGAATGCAATAATAAGGTTTATTTAAAAACCATTCTCCGTTATTATTTTATATAATTAAGAGAATGGTGTATGATAAACTCGTATTCGATGATTATTTAATATCTTTGTCGTGAGGTTATAAAGATCGGGGTCAGTTTGAACTTTTGGTTAAAGTGACTTTTAAATATATAGATAGAAGAGTGATAATGCAAAAATAAAATATAATTCACTAAATAAACTTTTGCATAGTGCCTAAATAAATAATTTTTTCTATTAACCCTAGCCCCAACAATCCATTTTTCTGAACGTCAACTCTAGAACGTAGTCGAAAACGGTGCCTCTTCCCTCTTCTCTTTTACCATAAAATGTCCCTTGCATGTAATAATAATGTTTATATGGAAACTACCCTCTTCATTTTTATATAACTGAGAGAATGGTGTATGATACCACCCTAGGTTTGAATTATATATGGTTTTGAATCACCCTAGAGTGCAACCCACTTGCAACCCAAAACGGAATCAAGTGATGTGAAATAATTTTGAGCGAAAAGATATTTGATTTGAGAAAAACAATTCATAAGTACAATACCGAAAAAAACGTTAATTCTTTTATATCATTCAGATACGTACACAATATATATGTTTAATTGGCAAGCTATGAATTTCATACAAAAAAGTCAACAAATCTTCGCAAAAAAACAGCATATGTGCTATAAAAAAAGTTGAGACAAGTACATTTACTCCCCCCAAATAGTTGTTCCGGTAAAAAGTCTCCTTCTGAACGTGAACCCTAACAAAAGTTATAAAAGAGATTTCCTCCCAAAAAAACTAACCTTACAAAAATTCTCTCATTCACATCAAATCTCTCAAGAAATTATAGAACCCCACAAAAATTTTCTCAATAAATTAGAAAATTACAAAAAGTTATAAGACAGCCTCAAAAAAATTTACCGATCAAATCATAATCTCACAAAAGATGCTAATTCAAATTCGACCAAAAATGAAGTCTAAACTTTACAAAAATAAATTAAAACTATAAAAGCATTAATAGCAAAAACATTAAAGCCTATTAACTTCTTATAAAAAATCTTCCAATTAATTAAAAATATGGATGTGCTACTACAGTACAGTTGTTCTACGCAAAAAGAACAAGAATAAAAAATTGGAATGAAAAAAAATTCGGATACAACAAAAAATTGCCAAAGAAAAAAATTAGATTGAAAAAAAATTTCGGCCGAAGTACTTGGCAAGTTTGTAACCATAAATGAATTAAGCAAATTGAATTGAATTAAGCACATTGTATAAATTATAATCAAAAAAACTAAATAATAATTTTTAAATAAAAAACAAAAAATTTATTGAAAAAAAGTTGGCTTAAAGTAGTTCGCTCATTTTTTATTGCAAAATGTACACAATGTACAATGCATAATTGATAACCGTTGTCATAAACTCGCTATATACTTCGGTCGAAACTTTTTTTTTCCTTCCAAATTTTTTTAGTCGGTAACTTTGTCAGCATAAATTTGGTTGTTTCGCAAATTCAAAAAGAGATTAAGTATATGAAGAAATATTCTAATAGAAATATAATGCACCTGAAGTTTTGAAATGAATAAAAACAATCAGCATGAAACCAACTCAAAACGTAACCATTTTGAGCTAAAAGAAAAGAATTTCATAAGTACTTCAACAATTTCTTTTCTTTTTACCAATTGCTGATGATATAAAATTCGTAATCAATAAACGTTATAAAAAAACTGGTGTAGTACTTCTGCCGAAATTCTTTTTTCTAATCGAACGTTTGCTCTCGATATTCTGTGCACATACCTTTTTTTGTTTCAAAATATCGTTTCGTTTTGATTGCTTTTATTCAAAAACTTTAAGTGCATTTTGGTGCTATTGAAGTATTTTTTCGGTGTAATTATTTATGGAATATTTTTCGATACGGATTTTTTTTCCTAACAATTTTTTTTTTAATTCGACGTGTAATTTACATACTTTATTTTGCTCCGAGAATTTTGTTTTATTTAGATTTTTTATTAAATTCAAAAACTTAGTGTATTTTATTTCTGTTGGTATGTATATTTGGGTCTAATATTTCTTTGAACAATTTTTTTTTACGAAATAAAAAAAAAAGAATTCTTATTTGTTCGTGGTTCATTTATACGTCGTATCTTTTCAGACCTACTACAAGTTTTTAAGTAATCTAATAATTTTATCGTTCTGACGGTTAATTACGAAGTTTGAATTCACTTGAACACTTCTTAGAGAACTATTTCACAATGCATTATTAGTCCCGCTATAGTAGCGATACAGTAGCTCGAAATTCGATCATGTATCCATTTTTAGTTAGCCGAAATCAGAAAAAAATCGCTAGAGCGGCCTTTAAAATTTTTATTAAAGATCGAATTCTTGATAGAATAACTTGTTGATCAAATATTATTATATTTTGCTGCAATACCGAAAAAAAATGCTGATTTTTTTGTATCACCCAAGTACGTACTCAATATAGACATATTTAATTGACAAGGTATGAATTCCTTACAAAAAGTCAACAAATCCCCGCAAAAAAAACAGCATAAATGCTGTAAAAAAAGTTAAGACAAGTACATTTACTCCCCCCAAATAGTTTGTCCGGTAACAAATCTCAGTTTCGATACAAAACCTTTACTAAAAATTTTAAAAGAGATTTTCTCCCAAGAAAACCAACCTTGCAAAAATTCTATGATTCATATCACATCTCTCAAAAAATAATAGGAGAACCCCACAAAAATTTTCTCAATAAATTAGAAACTCACAAAAAGTTATAAGAGCCTCTAAAAAATTTATCAATCAAATCATAATTTCACAAAAGATGCCAATTCAAACCTGCCCAAAAATTAAGTCTAAACTTCACAAAAAGTTATTAAATAAATAAAAATAATAAAAACATTAATAGTCAAATACATTAGAACCTATTAAACTCCAATATAAACACTTTCAACGAATTGAAAATACAGTTGTTTTACCCAACAAGAATAAGAATAAATAATAATTATGAGAAAAAATTTTGATACAAAAAGATTTCAAACGCAAAAAATTAGATTGAAAGAAAAATTTCGGCCGAAGTACTTGGTGAGTTTTTCGTTTAATTTACATAATATATCACTTATGGTTATAAACTCGCCAAGTACTTCGACCGAAATTTTTCTTTCAATCTAATTTTTTGCGTTTGAAATCTTTTTGTATCAAAATTTTTTCTCATAATTATTATTTATTCTTATTCTTGTTGGGTAAAACAACTGTATTTTCAATTCGTTGAAAGTGTTTATATTGGAGTTTAATAGGTTCTAATGTATTTGACTATTAATGTTTTTATTATTTTTATTTATTTAATAACTTTTTGTGAAGTTTAGACTTAATTTTTGGGCAGGTTTGAATTGGCATCTTTTGTGAAATTATGATTTGATTGATAAATTTTTTAGAGGCTCTTATAACTTTTTGTGAGTTTCTAATTTATTGAGAAAATTTTTGTGGGGTTCTCCTATTATTTTTTGAGAGATGTGATATGAATCATACAATTTTTGCAAGGTTGGTTTTCTTGGGAGAAAATCTCTTTTAAAATTTTTAGTAAAGGTTTTGTATCGAAACTGAGATTTGTTACCGGACAAACTATTTGGGGGGAGTAAATGTACTTGTCTTAACTTTTTTTACAGCATTTATGCTGTTTTTTTTGCGGGGATTAACGTTTACTTCCAATTCCTCATTGCCTTTTAATTTTTTCGCAGACGTGCTCGTAAAATCAGTAGTATTTTCGATAGTGAATCGATTGCCCTTGAAATATCTTTTGCGACCTACAGAAGATGGTCGTCTAGAAGAGTCACGGCCTTGCTTTCTATCCATATTTTCTGATATTTTATTTCAAAATTTTCGATGTTGGTTCGTCAAAACGTAACGTTGTACTGATCAAGTCAGGGGAAAGCGAAATGACCGTTTCCCTCACAAATGTTCGACAATAGGTATATTTCGGGGAAGGGAAAAGTATATATAGGTATATAGTATGTACTATATACAGGTATATATTTTCGGAGAAGGATTGGGACAGCTGCTGCGCTCCGATTAGGTTACCGGTTAGCGCTAGACCCGTTAGGAGCGCGCGGACCGCTCTCTACCTGCGTTATGGGCTGTAGAAGCTGTAATATTGAGAATTTCCGCATGAAAATTTCACAGTATATTCTTGAGATACTATACTTTCGACATATCGAAAAAAAAAAATCGATTTTTTCAAATTTCTAGACCATACGGTCCCCTTAATGGATTTTGATTTAAATTTGCATTTACAAAATAATATAATTAAGCTTCAGTCACTTGTTCACAACCAATTATCATCTCCACGATGTGTAAACTTATTTAGGTATTCATGGTTCAAAAGCGGTTATAATGAATGGCGACCGGAGAATTTTGAAAATCCTGTAGATTTTAGTTTTATAACTTGCAAAGCGCATTGTGATGTACCCGGATGTCAAAATATTGCTGTTGTTAGGTGTTCATGGTGTAACAAATCATTATGTTTCCAACACTTTTTTGACGATTTCCACTTGTTGTCGCACGTCCTTCGATAAACGTGGTCTCACATATTTAATATTATTTTTGCGCCGGTTCAAACACGGGAATAATTCTGGAGGATAAGGAAAAACTGGGGTCGCGCCGACAATGAAGAAACACTGGAATAATTTTCACGTTTTATTAAAATATTTATTAAACCGTCGACGTGGATCACACGGCGGACGAATACGCGGGTTACGCGCGGTGTTTAACTTGAGCTTAACTTAGAGGTAACACAAGTTGCGTGAATTTAATGACTTTCGTATTGAGGACGAAAAACGAGATCGAGTCGTGCGATATGATGTTTGCTAGTCGATGCTCGGAGGATTACTGAAATTTTGGTAAGAACGCGCGTATTACCCGGTCCGAGGATCGCGAGGGCCGAAGGGGAATTCGGGAGTACGAAATCGCGCTTGTTTTTGCGCACGTACGTCGTAATCCGTCGCGAAGAGCCGGGACTACAATCGCGCATAGTAATAGGAAGTGGTAAACACTTTAAATTTAATATTGGAAAATACGCTAAAATGATGAAAATTCGAACATACCGCTCGCCTCGTTGCGAATGGAACGAAATGCTTGAAGATTCTCGTAGCTCTTGCCGTATGATCTTTTCTCAAGTACAAATTTAGACCCGACATTAATTGCGAGAACTTACTAACTAACAAAGTATTTTACATGTGAAACCCGACAGTAAATCGAAAACTTAAGAGCTAGAAAAAAATACAAATTAAGGCTCCGGCGCGCTTGGAGCTGAATCGCAAGGAAGGGGACACACTTTCGTAATGGGGCGCTTTAAAATCGTTTTCGCGGTACGTAGCGTTACAACGCGAACTAGGCCATCGGGACCTGGGTGCGTATCGAGTACGCGAGCTAATTCCCATCGCGACGGCGGGAGTAATTCGTTTTTGAGGAGTACGAGCGCTCCGATTTTTAGGGACGGCGAAGGCGTGCGCCATTTTGCCCGCTGTTGCAGCGTGTACAAATAATCTTGCGTCCAAGCTTTCCAGACATGCTCGTGCATAGCCTGTACCTTTTGCCAACGGGAAAGCTGGGTTTCCTTTAAGTCGAGCAAGGAGGGCTCGGGGTGGCTGAGTAAGGGGCGACCGATTAAAAAATGTCCGGGAGTCAGAGCGTCGAAACTCTCCGGATCATCGCGGAGGGGTGACAGTGGGCGTGAATTAAGACACGCTTCGATTTTGCATAATAGCGTTGCCAGTTCTAACTGAGACAACGTATGAGCACCGACGACGCGCTTCAAGTGATGCTTAAAGCTTTTCACTCCAGCCTCCCAAAGTCCGCCGAAGTGAGGCGCAGAGGCAGGAATGAAGTGCCACCGGATTCCATCTGACGCGAGGTTATCACGTAAGGCAGAATTCTTGAGGGTGGCCACGAATGTTCGGCGCAATTCGTTATCAGCGCCTTGAAAATTCGTTCCGTTGTCGCTGTAAACGTCGGTCGGTCGACCGCGTCTACGTATGAATCGTTGAAAAGCGGCAAGGAAACCGGAAGTCGCGTAGTCATCGACGTATTCGAGATGAACAGCGCGTGTTGCGAAGCAAACGAAGAGCGCCACGTAATATTTTCGGGCTTTTTGGCCTCGTCCTACATACGGGGTTACCTGGAATGGACCGGCATAGTCCACGCCACAATGTGAGAACGGAGGCGACGGATTCACTCGGGGAGAGGGGAGGTCTCCCATGAGTTGACTGGCAGTAACAGCGCGTTCGCGGACGCACGTTATACAGCGATTGATCCGAGCTTTAACGAGGGATCTCGCGCCGAGTATCCAATAATTTTGGCGAAGGAGTCGCAGCGTGAGCTGACTGCCTCCGTGCAGTGATCGTAAATGCGTTTGATCGATGATTAATTCACTGATGTGATGCCGCGGTAGAATGCGTGGAAATCGTTCGTCGTAAGAAAGGAACGAGTGACGCAACCGCCCGCCAAGACGCAGCTGATCTTTCCCGTCGAGGAACGGATTTAGCGGCTTGAGGGGGCTGGAGCGCGGCAGTGGCGTATTTGACTGCAGTGCTTGAATTTCCGCTTTGAAGTATGCGTGTTGCACGCGTTGGACCCAAAAGTCGCGTGCTTCGTTTAAGTTCTCAACTGACCGAGCAGTTGAGACTGCGGATTGGTCAAGTTTGCGAGTTCGGTATTTGCGTAGCCAGTGGAAAAGAATGACCGTAACTCGAAAAAGTTTTCCCCAGCTCGAAAAGCGTAAGGGAAAGTCCCACTCCTCCGTATCTTGAACGATGTGTGTCGTCGCTGAGGAGCGTTGTTCTTGAAGAACGATTTGTGGATCGACTGAGTCGTCCGAGGTCGCGCAAGGTAGAGCGTTCGGCCAAAACGCGGAATTCTGGCGAAGCCACGATGGACCTGACCACCAGAGCGGGTGTTGGAGAAATTCATCAACGGGAATTCCCCGAGACGCGCAATCCGCGGGATTATCGCGTGTAGAGACATGATGCCACTTAATCTCGGGCATTTTAGTTTGGATCTCGGAGACCCGATTTGCGACGTAAGGCTTCCACCGTGAAGGGTGCTGGGTGAGCCACGCGAGAGCGACGGTTGAGTCGGTCCAACCATGCACTGGAATTGATTCGAATTTTAATTGTTGTTTGACGTATTCAATCAGTCGAACAAGCAATACGACTCCATTCAGTTCGAGTCGCGGAATGGAGACCGTCTGAAGTGGAGCAACTTTAGATTTGGCCGCCAATAATGAAACGGATATGTCAGAGGGCGAGTTGAGGACTCGTAAGTACACGACAGCGGAGAACGCGCGTTGTGACGCGTCCGCGAAACCGTGAAGCTCGATAGCAAAATGCTCTTGCGCAGTGGTGCTGATCCAGCGAGGAATGCGTAATGTTGATAATTTTGGCAGATCATGCCGATAAGAATTCCACCTTTCCAGGAGAGATGGAGGGACTACGTCGTCCCACTCAATTTTTGCGAGCCATAAATCTTGCATGAGTATTTTGGCGTTAATAATAATTGGTGAGGCCCAACCGAGTGGGTCGAACAAACGTGCAATCAGCGAAAGCACTGAGCGCTTAGTACTGCGCGTTTCTGGAATTTCTGCGATTTGAAAGCTGAACGCGTCTTCTTTGGGAAGCCACGTGATGCCGAGAACCTTTAATACGGTCGAGTCGTCGTTTGATAGGTCGATCGCAAGGTCGTGACCTACAGCAGGAATGTCCGCTAATAATTCAATATCGTTCGCGGCCCATTTGCGCAAATTAAACCCACCGCGTTTTAGCAGTGACACGAGTTGGGTGCGGATTGTTCGTGCGCTTTCGAGATCATCGGCGCCGAATAAAACGTCGTCCACATAAGTAGAATTACGAATTACGTCGACGGCAGTGGGAAACGCGCTGCCCTCGTCGTCGGCGAGTTGAAGTAGTACGCGATTGGCTAGATATGGCGCGCTCGCGGTACCATAAGTTACAGTTAACAGACGATACTTTTGCACTGGACCGTCGGATTCTGGTCGGAAGACAATGCGTTGATAATCGGTGTCTTCGCGGTGAACGTGGATTTGTCGGAACATTTTCTCAATATCCGCGATATAAACGAAACGGTGTCGCCGCCAGCTTGATAGAACGCCGCCGATTTCGCGTTGTAGTTTGGGCCCTATGTGCAAATGGTCATTCAAGGACATGCCGTTTGAGGTGATGCTAGACGCGTTAAAGACCACGCGGAGTCGCGTAGTAGAGCTGCTATCACGGATAACAGGATGATGCGGAATGTAAACGGGGTTAAGGATCGCGTCAGGTTCGCGGACCTTTTCCATATGTCCCAGCGATTCATATTCTTTTAAGAAACCGGAGTATTCGCTTACAAGCTCCGGTTTTTTCTTGAGACGCGTTTCGTGATGCGCGTATCGGGTGAGCGCAATCTGAAAGCTGTTGCCCAGATCGGGAACGGAATTACCGCGGAAAGGCAACCGTAAAACGTAGCGACCGGAGGGATCGCGGGAATGCGTTTTAATGAAATGATTTTCGCATTCCTCCTCCTCGGACGTGAGAAACTGCTTTGAGGGAATTTCTTCGTTTTCCCAAAACCGTCGGATTGACGCGTCGTCATCGGTGACGAGCGCGCAATGTGTTGAAGAATTTATCAACGCGGGCGTAACGCGCGTGGTATACGTGGGGCCGGAGATTATCCATCCCAAAGTGGTGAGTTGGGCCGTGGGTGACCCAATCGGCCCTTTTCGAAGAGATTCGAGCAGGAGGTAGCCGTAAAGGTCGGCTCCGATTAAAGCGTTGATTGGTTCCTTGCTGGAAGGATCAGGATCGGCGAGAGCTAATCCTTTGAAATGAGGCCAAGAGCCTGCTTGACGCGAGAGCCGCGCAGCATAAGAAGTTATTTTTTGATAAATGTAAGCGACCATAGGTAATCGAGTGCCTTGGTCGTTACAAGACTCGAGAGTGAGGTGTACTCGAGAAGTCGCACGTCCGGAAAACGCGTCTCCGAACGACGTGACGTTGAGATTCGCGCGATGACGCGAAGTACGTAATTTTTGAGCTAGTGCTTCGGAAATGAAGCTATGTGTCGAACCTTGATCGAGTAAGGCTCGCACTTTCAAGACTCGCGCTTCCGGAGTGCGTAGTTTGATCCAGGCAGTCGCGAGTAACACGGAGTTCGGAAACTCGTGCGTTGTGTTAATAGTTGCGTTTTGTGCAGGGATTTCCTTCAGCGCGGAAGGAGGATTAGTGAGTGGAGAAGACGCGGTGTTTGACGGAAATAAATTGACGTCAGCAGCGTCGGTTGTTGCTTCGGCAGCTGTTTCGCTTGTCGAAGGAGTCGTCGATTCCTGACGAGGAACGGACGCGCGGTGTATGTTAGTGTGATGTAGCCTTTGACATTTACTACAGCGATTTGGCGACTGGCATTGATTCGGAAAATGGCCAGGTTTTAAACAATTAAAACAGACGCGAACGCGTTTAGCGGTCGCGATGCGATCGTCGATCGATTTTTTGAGCCACGCGGGGCACGAAGCAAGCAAATGATTTCCCGAACAGTCTGGGCACTGTTTTGAAATAGCGTTGTGTACGTTAGCTTTGGCATTCGATTTATTGCCGGACGAATTTGCGCGGGGCGCGTTGTGCGAGGTGTCGACTTGAACTGGCGCAATACCTCAAATTCTTTCAGTTAAAAAATCTTTCAAAAATTGGAACGATGGAAAATCGTTTGAAGCACCTAGACTCAAATTCCAAGCTGTACGTGTACGCGTACTGAGTTTTTGCGCAACCAAATAAACTAATAAATCGTCCCAGTATTCGACAGGACGTCCTAAATTCGTTAACGCGTTTAGTGAGGAGTTGACCGTGTCCCGTAAACGTTTTAATTCAGACTCGTTTTCTAATTTCATAGTGGGCAAACTTACAAACGCGTGTATGTGCGCGAGAACTAACGCACGCATGTTATCGTACTCATCGTTGAGTATTTTCCAAGCGCCTTCGTAATTGGCGTCGGAAACTGAAACGTAGTCGAGCATGAGAGCCGCGTTGCCCTCGAGAAACGATTTTAAATAATACATTTTTTGCCCTGGTGTGAGCGATACATTCTCACCAACTAACGCCTTGAAAGAATCCCGAAAACTCTCCCACCGGGTTGGCTCGCCGTTGAACTTCGGGATGGTGATGCGCGGGAGCGCGAAGGTGGATGATCCGGATGCCTCTCCAATCATCGTGGAGTTCGAGATCCTTGGGGCTGTTCGTTGTTGTTTCTCTTGTTGATCGAGAAGTTCCGAGAGTTGATCAAGGGCGTCTTCATAATCATTTTCGGCATTCAGGAACTCTTCCTTGGCGAAATACTCGTGTTCGAGTTGCGCTTCTGACGCCTTCTGTTGCAATAGTATGTCTCGAGCGCAACAAGCTGACCAGAGTTCTTGTAAACTCGAAAGGCGTGTGCGTGTTTTCGAGGCGGTAAACTTGTCCTTGCCGAGTTTTTTGTAGTTCGGCAAAATTCTCCTTATTTGACTGAATTGCGCGGTTTGCGCGATGAGTAGGTCGTCGAAGATAGTCATTTTTTACTTTGTTTGTTCAAGTAAATTTGCACTGACTCGCGAGAGAATAACGACTGCGTGTTATCCGTTTGAAAGCAGCGAGTATTAAATAATTCCTCTGTCACGATGTGAGGGACAAAGAAAGCGATTGTTGATGTTCGGGTTGACCGAGCGTGGCGAAGGAGCTGATTGTATGCGAGTACAGTTCTATCTCCAATATTTCACGTAGAAGAGGGCGAAATAATTTCTCTAGCGAGAACGAGAGCGCGTGAACACAATAAGTTCTTACGCGCTTTGTTTCGTAACGAAAATATTCCAGCGTTCGATACGCTGTATTATTATGAGTCGAAGGCCACAGGCGTCGACGCGTAATGAAAACAAAGTTGGCCTTGAGGCGCGAACTGTGATAGTCTTCACTTAACGAGAAAATGGAAGATTTCACTTAACGCTCACAAATTACACTCGTTTATTTGTTAATGATCCGGCTCGAAGGACCTTAAATATGTTGTCGCACGTCCTTCGATAAACGTGGTCTCACATATTTAATATTATTTTTGCGCCGGTTCAAACACGGGAATAATTCTGGAGGATAAGGAAAAACTGGGGTCGCGCCGACAATGAAGAAACACTGGAATAATTTTCACGTTTTATTAAAATATTTATTAAACCGTCGACGTGGATCACACGGCGGACGAATACGCGGGTTACGCGCGGTGTTTAACTTGAGCTTAACTTAGAGGTAACACAAGTTGCGTGAATTTAATGACTTTCGTATTGAGGACGAAAAACGAGATCGAGTCGCGCGATATGATCTTTGCTAGTCGATGCTCGGAGGATTACTGAAATTTTGGTAAGAACGCGCGTATTACCCGGTCCGAGGATCGCGAGGGCCGAAGGGGAATTCGGGAGTACGAAATCGCGCTTGTTTTTGCGCACGTACGTCGTAATCCGTCGCGAAGAGCCGGGACTACAATCGCGCATAGTAATAGGAAGTGGTAAACACTTTAAATTTAATATTGGAAAATACGCTAAAATGATGAAAATTCGAACACCACTATTGTAAAGAATATAATGAATAATTTCGTTTGTCAATCAAAAATACATCTGTACAAAATACAGCATATCAAATATAAAAAAAACAATGATACAATAATTAGAAATATTAATACGGTAACAATGTGATTTAAAGAATTTTCATTATCTGCGATGCCTAAATCATATGTTGTAACGATAATTATATATAACGAAGACGAAATCGCAATTTTTTTATTAAAAAATATTTTTTCAAGGGGTTTTTTTATGTAGATAACAATCTTTTGAAACAATTTCACGATATGTTCTATATCCAAAAGAATATTTTCTAGCAGACAGATACTTAAAAAAATACGTATCTACAGAAATTAAAGGTATTCGGATGTAAGGGTGGTACACCCTTAAGGATGCATTTTTTCGAAAAATGCAAAAAACATGTGTCTCTTAACTTTTGAAACTATTAATTATGCAATTTTTTTCACTTCCATATAGAGCATATTCTATTTGTTATAACGTTTTTTTAATTTTCAACTCCTATATCTTCGGCTTATTCACCCCCTCAGGGCTGAAAAAAATCGAGTAGTCATAACTTTTTATGAAGCATTGAATGCAATTGGTTTGATTTTGCCCCCTTGTCTGCATATATATGGAACTGAATAACCTCCCCTAGGAGACCTCAACTTTAGGGGTGTGTTTCACCCCTTAAATATGAGTTTCCGCAAAAAAGAAAAAATAGGTATCTCTTAGATTTCAATGTAGAATAACATATTCCAAGCGGAACAAAATCGGCGGGGTACACCTGGGAAGGTTTCCTTGTAAGCCTGATGGTGAAATGTAGGGATATGCGAATGACGGGGAAATGTCGATTTGCTACGATTGTGGTTAGCCCTACGCGCTGTTTACATGGGTGAGCACTTGGCACGGTGTCGAATTGCTACTATTGCAGAGGTACCCGGTGGAGAGCTGCACAGGGCAGACGACACGGTGGAGAGATGGCCGGTGTTGAATTGACACCGTGCCTATAATTCGTGGTCAATAAATATTATAAAAGAAAAATTCACATAATACTTCGGCCAAAATTATTTTTTCCAATCAAATTTTTGCTCTCGAAATTTTGTGCGCATACTTTTTTGTTTCAAAATCTCGTTTCGTTATGATTACTTTTATTTACCTTTAAAATTTTTATTCAGGATCCAATTCTTGAGAGAATCACTTTTTACAAAATGTTACTATATTTTGCTGCAATACCGAAAAAAATGTTAATTTGCATCATTCAGTTACGTATAAAATATAGACATATTTATTTTGCAGGCTATGAATTTCATACAAAAAGTTAACAAATCCCCGCGAAAAAATCAGCATACATGCTGTAAAAAAAGTTGAGACAAGTACATTTACTCCCCCCAAAATAGTTGTTCCGGTAAAAAATCTCCTTCTTAACTCAAATAAAAACTATAAAAGAGATTTGCTCCAACAATAATCAACCTTGCAAAAATTTTCTCATTCACATCAAATCACTCAAAAAAAGAGAAACTCAAAAACGGTTCTAAGAGTGCCTCACAAAAATTTATCAATCAAATCATAATATCACAAAAGATGCCAATTCAAATCCGATTAAAAATTAAGTCTAAACTTTACAAAAATAAATTAAAACTATAAAAGCATTAATAGTAAAATACATTAATGCCAATTAACATCTAATAAAAAATCTTCCAATTAATTAAAAATACAAATGTGTTATAGTACGGTTGTTCTGCATGTAGAGAACAAGAATAAAAAAAAGAATTAAAAAAAATCGGATATACAAAAAAATTTGAAAAGAAAAAAATTAGATTGAAAAAAAAATTTCGGCCAAAATACTTAGAGAGTTTGTAACCATGGGCGAATTAAGCAAATTAAATTGAATTAAGCACATTGTATGAATTAATTTAAAAAATTGGCCAAGAACTTCGGCCGATGTTTTTTTTTCAAACTAATTTTTTGATTTTGACATTTTTTTTCATTCTTATTTTTTATTCTTGTTCCTTTTGCGTAGAACAACTATATTATAGCACATCCGTATTTTTAATTAATGGGAACATTGTTCATTAGAGATTAATAGGCTTTAATGTATTTTACTATTAATGCTTTTATAGTTTTAATTTATTTTTGTAAAGTTTAGCGTTAATTTTTGATCGGATTTGAATTGGCATCTTTTGTGAGATTATGATTTGATTGGTAAATTTTTGTGAGGCTCTCTTATAATTTTATTGTGAGTTTCTAATTTACTAAGAGAATTTTAGCAAGGTTAGTTTTTTGGTAGGAAATCGTTTTTATTACTTTTTGTTAGGGTTCGCGTTCAGGAGATTTTTTGCCGGAACAACTATTTATGGGGAGTAAATGTCTCAATATTTTTTACGGCACATATGCTGTTTTTTTGCATATTCTATTACAGAAAAATGAATGTTACAGCAATTTTTATATATGTGTGCACTTAACAGGAGAAAATATGCAGCGTGAGAATTATTTTCTTACCTCGTCATATGTCGATCCAAGCAGACAGTCAAAATTAACGGCTAGTATCAGATCACCAACTTGTAAGCCAGCCTGAAACAAAATGCGAGTATTCAGTATCCACTTGTAATTCATATTGCTGGTATTTTAGTCCATGATCCAAATAGGAAAAAGTAGTCTTACAAAACAAGAAATCGAGATATTTGACTATGCAATCTAAATATATTTGGAGGCTGCCCTAAAACCATGGACCAGTCGATTCGGGCATTTCGCAATCATGGAACTATAATTTTTCCACACCATTCAACCGACTGGATTAAAGATTAAACTGTGAATACAGCATTATGACATAATAATTGGGTTGAGGCGATGGTTTTTTGATATATTATTTGAAAACTTAAAATTTTTTAACCATTTGAGTAATTGTGAAATTACTCAGTAAATATTTAATGAATCAAATTTTCGCAAGACTCGGCGCAATGGTAATATAAAACCACATTTGGAGCTTCGGTGCATCAAAATCAATGCCAATAGGAAAAAGGAATCATCTTTTGGAAAATGTAAAAATCATAAAATTATTCACTTATTAATTTTCCCCCACAAAAACTACTGTCTGCTCAGATTCCACGAGCTTGTTTTTTTTTCATTCTTTTTTATAAACAAGGTTATTATTAGAATTCAGGTTTTCAAGTAATACATCATATAATTACTCTTAGAGTCTACATGCTTCTATAGAATCGAGAGACTCGGTAGAGTCTCGGGACAAGTATTGGGTTGGCATTAAGTCTTGACTCACTTTTCTTTAAATCTCCCTTTTTTATTCTAGAACATTCTAGAAAATTTCCATAACTGGCAACTGCTAGAATATTCTAGAAGCTTTCGCACAGTGGGTATAAAAGCCCGGCTGTGGACGTCTGTGGGCGTCTAATTCTCGACATTGACGAGCGCGCTATTCGAGGTATAATATATTACGAGTTTCGGCGTGGCAGCAGTACGAGGCAGGCAACCACCAATATCAACGTTGCTCTTGGAGAGGCCATCATAGCACAATCGATAGTGAGCCGCTGGTTCCGTCGCTTCGCTTCCGGAGATACGAGCCTGGAAGATCGAGAGCGCTCCGGTCGACCTATTGAATTGGAAGATGACGCCATATCAAAAGAGCTGAAGAAGCACCCAAATGCTACCACTCCGGAATTGGCGCAGGCACTCGGCTATAGTTATACAGCGATTGACAACCGGCTGCATACACTCGGCTATCGGCGAGTGCTGTTGAGATGGACACCTCATCAGTTGAGTGATGCCAATCAGGCTGCCCGAGTGTCCATCTGCCAGTCGTTGCTCCTGCAGCCGAAACGCAAGGAATTTCTTGGCAGTTCAGTGACTGGAGACGAGAGTTACATCCTCTACGAAAACAATGAACGGAAGGCCTATTGGCTGCCACACGAAATAGAACCGTCAGCTCAGCCCAAACCAGAGACCCACGGATGAAAGAATTTGCTGTATTGCTGGTGGGATGCACGCGGAATGATATATTACGAACTACTCCCTGGACAACAGACGGTGACTGCCAACGTATATGTCGAGCAGCTTCGCAAATTGGCAGCTGCAGTGCGAGCAAAGAGGAGAAGAGTGACAAAGGTGCACTTATTGCACGACAACTTGCTTCAATCACCCGCCAGCTACTGGAAGAGTTTGGTTGGACCACGGTTCAACACCCGCCATATTCCCCGAACTTGGCACCTTCGGATTATCACCTGTTCCGAGGCCTTAAAACTTTCCTGCGTGATCAACGCTTCAGAGACTTCGACCATGTCGAAAACGCAATCTCGGAATTTTTCGAGCAGCAACCCGCTAAGTTTTGGGAGTACGGCATTCAGTCCTTGTCCATTAGATGGACGCAAGTCATAGACACGGCTAGTGATTATATTGTAGATTGACATGTTTAAATAAAGAACAAAATTTTAAACATATCTGTGTATCTGAAGTGAGTCAGAACTTAGCTGCCAACCTAATATATTGACAACTCTGTCGTCTGCCAGCCATAGGTTCGCCGAGTATCAAGAGACTCGGTAGAGTCTCAGGACAAGTACATTGACAGCTCTGTCGTCTGCTGTCCCGAGGCTCGCCGAGTCTATATTATCTCTAAACAAGACGATTCGCGGTGGTGGGGGTAAAAGTTTTATGACGTTTTCGCTAATTGTAAAGCCTAGGAGTCATTTGGCGGCTTGAAAAGCGAACTTTTGACTAATTGCGTGATGCTCTTTCGATTGAGCCTAAAATCAGCACGATTGGTTGCTTAATTGCTGAGAAAAAACTTTGCACAGGCTTAGGATTATGCTCGATTCTGCTACATTCAAGAATTTGCCGTATCTGTATATGCGCTCAGACGATACAATCAAAGGCGTTTTGATGCCCATCAAAACCCATTTCCATAAAAGCCGGTCTCCAGCAACGGAAGCAACAAGTTGCGATTGGTCACGACGACTCGTCTTTCCTCTGTACGGAGCCAACATAAAGATTGAACGTTGTTTTGACATAACGAAGTGCGGGACGTGTGAGCAATTATATCGATAAATTTATAAAAAAAATCATTTCATGGTTCAGTGTGGTGATATTCGATCGATCGTCCATATGACAGCTGACCAATATCTTTTTTATAACAGTCATGAGGTTATAAAGATCGCGGTCAATTTCAACTTTTGGTTAGAGTGGTGTTTATAGATAGACGAGTAAAGAGTGACTTTTATATAGATAGAAGAGTGATGGTGGGAAAATAAAGTGTAATAATGAACCATTGAACAGTGTCTAAATAAATATTTTTTTAATTAAACCTAGCCCCTACAATTTTTTTCCATACGTAAACTCTGCTACAACGGAACCGAAAATGATCCCTTTTCTCTTTTATCATCAAAATGTTCCCCGAATGCAATAACAAGGTTTATTTAGAAACCATTCTCTTCGTTTTCTCTGTTAACCAAGAGAATGGTGTATGATAAACTCGCATTCGGTGAATATTTAATATCTTTGTCGTGAGGTTATAAAGATCGCGGCCAGTTTCAACTTTTGCTTAAAGAGACTTTTATTATAGATAGAAGAGTGATAGTGCAAAAATAAAGTGTGATTCAATAAATAAACATTTGGACAGTATCTAAATAAATATATTTTTTTATTAACCCTAGACCCAACAATCCATTTTTCTGAACGTAAACTCTAGAACGGAGTCGAAAACGGTGCCTGTTTACTTTTACCATAAAATGTTTCTCGGATTCAAAAATAAGGTTTATTTAGGAAACATTCTCTTTATTTTTTTTTTTTTTGATAACTAAGAGAAAGGCGTATGATAAATGCGTATTCGGTGAATACTTAATATCTTTGTTGGGAGGTTATAAAGATCGCGGTCAGTTTCAACTTTTGATTAAAATGGCTTTTATCATATTACCGATGGAAGAGTAATAGTGCAAAAATGAAGTGTGATTCAATAAATAAACTTTTGAACGGTGTCTAAATAAATATTCTTTTTTATTAACCCTAGTCCCAACAATTCATTTTTCCGAACGTAAACTCTAGAACGGAGTTGAAAACGGTGCCTCTTCTCTTTTACCATAAAATGTTCCTCGGATGCAATAACAAGGTTTATTTAGAAACCATTCTCTCTTTTTATAACTATATAAGGGAATGGTGTATGATAAACTAGTATTCGGTGAATAATTAATATCTTTGAACAGTCATTAGGTTATAACGATCGCGGTCAGTTTTATTTGGTTAAAGTGAAACTTTAGGTTAACGTGATTAGAATATGTAGATAGAAGAGTGATAGAGTGCAAAAATAAAGTGTAATTCAATAAATAAACTTTAGAACAGTGCCCAAATAAATAATTTTTTTTTAACTCTAGCCTCAATATTCCAATTTTCCAAATGTAAACTCTACAATGGAGTCAAAAACGGTGCCTCTTCTGTGTTACCATAAAATGTCCCTTGCATGCAATAATAAGGTTTATTTGGAAACTATTCTCTACGTTTTTTATATAACCGAGAGAATGGTGTATGATACCACTCTAGGTTTGAATTATACATAGTTTTAAACCACCCTAGAGTGATAGAGACCTTAAATTCATGAAAATACTATTTGCACTTGCAACCCAAAATGGAATCAAGTGACGCGGAATAATTTTGAGCGAAACGATATTTGATTCGAGAAAAAAAAAATCATAAGTACTTTACTAATTTTGTTTTCCCTATTGCTCATGAGATATAATTTGTGATCAATAAACGTTATAAAAGAAAAACTCATGTGGCACTTCGACCGAAATTCTTTTTTCCAATCACACTTTTGCTCTCGAAATTTGGTGCGCATACGTTTTAGGGTTCCGTACCCAAAGGGTAAAACGGGACCCTATTACTAAGACTCCGCTGTCCGTCCGTCTGTCTGTCTGTCCGTCTGTCACAAGGCTGTATCTCATGAACCGAGGTAGTTAGACAATTGAAATATTCACAGATGATGTATTTCGGTTGCCGCTATAACACCAAATACTAAAAAACAGAATAAAATAAATATTTAAGGGGGCACCCATACAACAAACGTGATTTTTTGACGTTTTTATAGATAATGGTACGGAACCCTTCGTGCGCGAGTCTGACTTGCACTCGGCCGGTTTTCTTTGTTTCAAAATCTCGTTTCGTGATGATTACTTTTATTGAAAAACTTTCGGTGCATTCTGATGATATTGGAGTAATTTCTCGGTGTCATTTTTTATGGAATACTTTCCTATCCGTTGATCTGTTGGAATGGATGTTTCAGTGTAATATTTTTTCAAATTTTTTTACAAAATCAAAAAAAATTAAAGTTTTGATACTTGTTCGTGGTTCCTTTACCAAGAGACTCGGTAGTCTCGGAACAAGTACATTGACAGCTCTGTCGTCTGCTGGCCCGAGGCTCATCCGAGTATATTATCTCTGAATAAAACGATCCTGGCCAAAAATCCCCTCCCCGGGGAAAAAAACTTGGACAAGTACATTTGTTGACCCCTGTTTCCATTTGTTTTCACAGAAAAAAACTACCCAAAAAAGTACAAAATTTTTAAAAATTTGGCAAGATTGAGATAGGAAAAAGAAGATTGTTTCTATAAAATAACTATACTCCAAATGACAAATAGAAATGAAAAACTTCACATATTTTATCGAGATCCCAAGAAAAAAAGCAACAATGCCCATCGTGAGTGTCCGGTAAAAAACAGAGTCTACAAGTAAATGATCGATTTGTGCATAAAAAAAAATAATTACTTTACAAAAACAGAAATGGTAAAGCCAATGATTTACGTTCGGCACTAAAATTTGTAATATCAATAGTAGGACAAGTATTTTATTGTCGCGTGAGGATGGAGTATTTAAAAAAAAGGAAAAATTATTGGAATAAAGGAAGGTTATTGAAAAAAGTCACCAATGTACAAAAATAAAAATCGGTCAAAAGAACAGAGTCCAGAAAAAAATCGGGATGAAAAGAAACTTGAAGAAAAAAATTTCAAACGAAAAAAATTAGATTGAAAAAAAAATTCGGCCGAAGTACTTGGCGAGTTTTTTTGCTCAGCTTGGATCATGTAATGTATTTCACGTAATGTTGTATGTGTTACAAACTCGCCAAGTACTTCGGCCGAATTTTTTTTTCAATCGAATTTTTTTCGTTTGAAATTTTTTTCTTCAAGTTTCTTTTCATCCCGATTTTTTTCTGGACTCTGTTCTTTTGACCGATTTTTATTTTTGTACATTGGTGACTTTTTTCAATAACCTTCCTTTATTCCAATAATTTTTCCTTTTTTTTAAATACTCCATCCTCACGCGACAATAAAATACTTGTCCTATTATTGATATTACAAATTTTAGTGCCGAACGTAAATCATTGGCTTTACCATTTCTGTTTTTGTAAAGTAATTATTTTTTTTTATGCACAAATCGATCATTTACTTATAGACTCTGTTTTTTACCGGACACTCACGATGGGCATTGTTGCTTTTTTTCTTGGGATCTCGATAAAATATGTGAAGTTTTTCATTTCTATTTGTCATTTGGAGTATAGTTATTTTATAGAAACAATCTTCTTTTTCCTATCTCAATCTTGCCAAATTTTTAAAAATTTTGTACTTTTTGGGTAGTTTTTTTCTGTGAAAACAAATGGAAACAGGGGTCAACAAATGTACTTGTCCACGGTTTTTTCCCCGGGGAGGGGATTTTTGGCCAGGATATAACTTCTTTTTTTCTGAACGGCTCCGAATCCTAGAATTTTTACATGATAACAGATAATCCTTGAATATCTACGCTGACATAACCAGTAAAACCCTAGCTCAATATCAAATATGCAATGTGATGCTATAAAGAAAAAGCGAACGAATTTAGTACAGCTTGCACAAACAAAACGCAGAAATTCATTTCAGTTAACACCTCGCGTTTTCTGCAGTATATTGAGAAATTCGATACATATATTTGGTGCGTCTCAGTAATGTGCATTTCACTAATATGAGAAAAACATGAGCGAAAGGCCAAAAATGAAACCGTATAGAAATATTTGTGGAACACTTTTTTTTTAACAAATCATACCACAATGCACACTAAAAACTTGAATGAATATTGAATTTTTACATTGTTTTCTCATGCTTTTATTTCCACTTATATATTTTGCACAAGTCTGACCGAGCGATGCCATTACACTATTGCTGAATTTCTGATCCTTCGACTGGTTGTGAAATATGATAACAGATGATCCTTGAATATTTACGCTGACATAATCAGTAAACCCCCAGCTCAATATAAAATATGTAGTGCGATGCCAAAAAGAAAGAGCGAAGGAACTTAGCACAGCTCGCAGTAACGAAGCGGTGATCCTTGTATGCAAAGGAAATAAGGCATCTCTTGTTTCCACAAGGAATAGCAAATGCTTCATTGCTTTAAGTTTCACCAGTTTTTTTAGATCAAATTGTCGAAGCAGAGAATCTCAGACCAATTCACAGCTCGCAGCACCTTCAGTATATTGGTAAATTTCTTGAAGCCGAAAAGAAAAATCGAAGGAACTGAGCACAACCTGCAGAATATTGGAAATTGTATGTTTATTTGTAGACCGCACCTGAAAAGTATTGAAAATCATGATTTCACGACAAAAGTAATTTGTCAAATTTTTATAATTAAAGTATTTCATCAACAATTAATATTTTTACAGGTTTTTATTTATGAGCGCATGATACATCTTGTCACAACTATTTTCATACACTCACTTTTGGAAAAAAAGCACAGTCTTTTGATCTGTAAGAAAAATTTATGTGACATGATTAAAAAAAAAAATCGTTGTGTTCTAGATTGAAACTTCAACATCATTATTTGCGAGTTCACACATTTTCAGAACGTATAACACTGATTTTTAAGGTTATGTTCGTTGTATTTTCTAGCACTTATTCCGGCCACACTAATTAACGGTTTTATTCGGATTATTTTATACGGAAAAATAAAAATGATAACCTCAACGAGTGGTGAGGTTTGTTTCTATTTGGCTTTTCTGGAATCCGAAACAGAAATGATTTCACCAGCGGGTGCGAGGTTATCTTTTTTGATTTCGCTGATGATTAATTCCGAGATATTAAAAAATATTATTATCACATTTCGCAATATTTATATATTACCGTTTTTTCGCACTGTTTATATATTCAAACTATTTATGAATCACGATTTTCCACAATCTAAAAAACACGCGATTTACACGACTCGCACTTTACACTGTCAAAAGTCAAAACTACCGTCACACTGGTTAACATTCAAACTTTCCGTGGTATGGGTGCAGAGGAATGTAGTCACAGGGACACGTTCAAAAACATCACTCGTGTGCACACTGGTTTACCGGTTTGGGAACACAGGGAAATGACCACACTCGTGACCAATCAGAATCTCGATAGGCACGCTGAGGCCTTTCATTGTGACATATACAGACTAGGGTGGTTCAAAAAAAATCGATATTTTTTTTTCATTTACCGTGTCCTGAACGTTGATATATCGTGAAACAAAAAGCCTCGCGAAAGGAACGCCCAGTAGCACAAAATTAAAAGGTGGCGCAATCCATTTTTGTGTTTTTTTCGCAATTATATGAGAAAAAATCAAGTTTCCGTAGAAAATTAATAACATCAAATATGCATAATTATTAAAAAATATCTGAGTTTTATATCTAATTATATTTGGATGTAGAAGAACCATTGTATGTCTTTAGATATTGAATCCAAGTATTTGTTTGTCGTCCAAAGGGTATTTTCTGTCGCTGTGATTGTGTACCGAGTGTGAAATATGTCGGTGAATATGCATACTCTTCAAATACATTTTCTGTAAATAACAATGAAAAGTATAGAAAGCTTTTTTCGATTTGTTTCAAGTAGATTTGAACAAAAAATATATTTATGTCTGCGTAAAAAATTGATCAATAAAAAAACAATGGTATCGTTGATAAATTTCTCAGGGTATTGAAATGTGTTTGAATCTAAATAAATTGTAGTGTCGAACTTGCCATTATAGCGAACATCATTATAATGAAGATATCTCATATTCTAAAATGAATGATTTCATCAGTATCGCGTAATAACATATAGGAACTAGTATTCTTGCTCAACCTTTTTTTCAACGTGGTCTGCACAAGGAGTTATTGAAATCGCGGTACGACGCTGTATGTTTTGTTCAGGCAGGTCACTTTGTCTTATGAATTAAGCTGCCCCGAATCTGTTACTTTTTAGTAATGGTTTACCTGAAAGCATGGTTCAACGCTCCGAGTGCTGTAAAAGCTCCGAATCGAGATTTGGAATTCATTAAGGACTTGGTCTTTTGTCAAGAAATAGATAAGGAAATATATCAAGCAGCGGCTACGAAATTTCGTGCTCATTTGTGGTATTTGTCCGAAGAACTTGTTTTGCTGTCTCTCTTTGATGACTCGGTATCATTAGAAATGAAAACAAAAATTGTGCGGTCAGCAAAACAAGTTGAAAGTTCAAACCGAAACACGAAAAAAGTTCAAATTACTAAGAATGCTTTTCATTCATTGGGTGCAAAAGATCTTAGTGATTTTGCTACAAAACAATCATTTACTTTATTTGATAAATTCGAACTCCCACGTGATTTCCTTGATTTAAACACAAGTCTATGGGCCACCAGTGATTCTTATCAATACTGCCGGATCATATGCAATAATATCAGAGCAGTGAATGATGCGGCGGAGCGCGGAGTAGCTTTGATCGAGCAATTTAATGGTTATTTAACAAAAGACGAAACCTAAGCACAATATCTAGTACAAGTTGTCCAAGACCACCGAAAAAAATACCCGTCTTGCGAGAAAAAAAAATTATCTGTCAACGATAATGGAAACGGAAGATTAATGTCCTGCCAAAATATTTTTTTTTTACCTCTATATTCTTATATGCGAAAAGAAAATATTGTTGAACGGATATGTGTATTTTACATTATTAATTGTCTATGATAAAACTGATTTTTCTCATCTAATCGTGAAAAAAATACAAAAATGGCTTGCGCCACCTTTTAATTTTGGGCTACAGAGCCTTCCTTGAGCAAGGCTTTTTTTTCACGACACATCAGCGTTCAGGACACGGTAAATCAAAAAAAAAAAATATCGATTTTTTTGGAACCACCCTAATACAGACACGTCAAATTCTTCGATGTATTGGAATTTTTGCATAATTTTGAGCCTGTGCAAAGCTTTTTCTCAGCAAATACGGCATCAATCGTGCTGATTTAAAGCTCAATCGAAATATTTTTTCTTAATTAGTCTCCAGTTCAATTTTCAAGTAATCATCTGTCTCCTGAGCTTCGTAATTCGAGAAAATGACTTTCAGTTTTTACCCCCACCACCGAAATTTACTTTATTCAGAGATAATATACTCTGGCGAGCCTCGGGCCAGCAGACGACAGAGCTGTCAAATGTACTTGTCCCGAGACTCTACCGAGTCTCTTGATGTACCGCCATAGTCTTTTGATATAAGGATATATTATACAAGCCATTTTCACATAAAGATATATCATTACTTACTACGGTTATCATCCAGAGGCATCCATATATATCCAGATGCAGGTTGACAGTGTATTTGTCTATTAATTCATCAAACGCGAGATAATTCTACACCATATTTTGGATAGAAAAGCGAAGTCGAAAATCTTTTGAAATGGACCAACAATTATCATGCAAGGAACATTTTATGATGTACAAATCTTTATTATGGCGAGCGAGGAACATTTTATAATAAAGAGAAAAGGGACCAATAAAATAAATTGTCAACGGTGTAGAGTTAAAAAAAATATTCATTAGACATTGCTCAAAACTCGGCGTGATAATAACAAATCTTGCCATATACATTTTTTTGACACTCATTATTAGTTTTATAGTTTCTTTTCCAAATTTACATCGATTCACACCAATCATGATTAACAGTTCAACGTACACCATTTCATAGTTATCAATGAAATGAAAAGAATGATTGCTTAAGAAATCTCATACGAGAAACATTTAATCGCGAAAGAGAAAAGAGATCGCTTTCGTTTTCGTGGTAGAGTTAAGTGTGGAAAATAAAAACTGCATATCTAACGAGAAAGATCTAACGGAATGGCCAATCACAAGCTCGGAAGGCGTCAACAGGCCTTTCATTGCGTCGTATACAGACATGCCAATACTTCGATGTTAGCATAATCTTGAGCCTGTGCAAAGTTTTTTCTCAGCAAATACGGCATCAATCGTGCTGATTTAGTGCTCAATCGAAGTATTTTCTCGTAATAAATCTCCAGTTCAATTTTCAAATCATCATATGCCTCCTGAGCTTCGTAATTAAAGAAAATGAATTTCAGTTTTTACCCCCACCACGGCAAATCATTTTATTCAGAGATAATACACTCGGGCGAGCCTCGGGCCAGCAGACGACAGAGCTGTCAATATACTTGTCCCGAGACTCTACCGAGTCTCTTGATAACAGAACTACGAACAAGTATCAAAACTTTAATTTTTTTTGATTTTGTAAAAAAATTTGAAAAAATATTACACTGAAACATCCATTCCAACAGATCAACGGATAGGAAAGTATTCCATAAAAAATGACACCGAGAAATTACTCCAATATCATCAGAATGCACCGAAAGTTTTTCAATAAAAGTAATCATAACGAAACGAGATTTTGAAACAAAAAAAGCCGGCCAAGTGCAAGTCGGACTCGCGCACGAAGGGTTCCATACCATTATCTATAAAAATGGCAAAAAATCACGTTTGTTGTATGGGAGCCCCCTTAAATATTTATTTTATTCTGTTTTTTAACATTTGTTGTTATAGCGGCAACCGAAATGCATCATCTGTGAAAATTTCAAGCGTCTAACTATCACGGTTCATGAGATACAGCCTGGTGACATACGGACAGACAGACAGACGGACGGACAGAGGAGTCTTAGTAATAGGGTCCCGTTTTACCCTTTGGGTATGGAACCCTAAAACGTATGCGCATCAAATTTCGAGAGCAAAAGTGTGATTGGAAAAAAGAATTTCGGTCGAAGTGCCACATGAATTTTTCTTTTATAACGTTTATTGATCACAAATTATATCTCATGAGCAATAGGGAAAACAAAATTGGTAAAGTACTTATGAATTTTTTTTTCTCGAATCAAATATCGTTTCGCTCAAAATTATTTCGCGTCACTTGATTCCATTTTGGGTTGCAAGTGCAAATAGTATTTTTATGTATTTTACCACTCTAGGGTGGTTTAGAACTATGTATAATTCAAACCTAGAGTGGTATCATACACCATTCTCTCGGTTATATAAAAAACGTAGAGAATAGTTTCCAAATAAACCTTATTATTGCATGCAAGGGACATTTTATGGTAACACAGAAGAGGCACCGTTTTTGACTCCATTGTAGAGTTTACATTCGGAAAATTGGAAAATTGAGGCTAGGGTTAAAAAAAATTATTTATTTAGGCACTGTTCTAAAGTTTATTTATTGAATTACACTTTATTTTTGCACTCTGTCACTCTTCTATCTACATACTCAAATCACGTTAACCTAAAGTTTCACTTTAACCAATTAAAACTGACCGCGATCTTTATAACCTAACGACTGTTCAAAGATATTAATTATTCACCGAATACGAGTTTATCATACACCATTCCCTTATATAGTTATAAAAAAAAAAGAGAATGGTTTCTAAATAAACCTTGTTATTGCATCCGAGAAACATTTTATGGTAAAAGAGAAGAGGCACCGTTTTCAACTCCGTTCTAGAGTTTACGTTCGGAAAAATGAATTGTTGGAACTAGGATTAATAAAAAAAAATATTTATTTAGACACCGTTCAAAATTTTATTTATTGAATCACACTTCATTTTTGCACTATTACTCTTCCGTCGGTAATATGATAAATGTCATTTTAATCAAAAGTTGAAACTGACCGCGATCTTTATAACCTCCCAACAAAGATATCAAGAGACGCGGTAGCGGCTCGACGCCAAGTATTAAAAGAAAAAGCCAGCGCGAGGCCTACCGCACTCTTATATACGCGAATATGCCGGTTTTATGACGTCACGGCGTTTTCAAACCGTTCTGACGTACGAACCGTTTGATCAAAAAATCTGAATATTGGTGACGATTTTTTTTTCAATTTTTCTCTTTCTATTGCTCTTTGTTGCAAGTAAATCCGTCCAGCCAATCTTGGGATATGATGATTTAGCGACATAAAATCGAACATTACGGGATACTATGCTTTTCTTAGGATTCTTAGGATCAGACAGGTATAAGTCGCCCTCGAATGGGCGGGACATACGCCCTTTTAACGATAATCTACATTTCTCTACTGTCCGTCACGCTGCCCACTGAACGAGGCTACCCTCTCTCCTTGCACGCCGCTGAGTGAGAGAGACAGCGCGATAAACCTCGTCCCCTCTCTCTCGCTTGTATAGCGTGCTTTCTCTTTCCCGCTGTTTCGCGCGCTTTATATATATATATATGCCGGCCGAAATCGTAAAATTTGGAGCCGCACTAATAATTCGATTGCTCTGCCAAAAAAGTAGATATTCCAATTTTGCAAACAAGGTTTTGAAGAGGGCATATACAGCTTCATTCTGGGTTATTTAAATACTTTTACGATTTTTTTCGGACCTTGTATACATTTTTGAACATGGTCGTTTTTCACTTTTTTTTCAGTTGTTTAAAATTGATTTAAATTACATGAATTAATTAATACGCGTAGCATTTCTTCCTGTACTTCCTGTATGCACTAACTATCGAGTCGCTACCGCGTCTCTTGATATGTATACACATGAGAAATAAACCACATGTAATAATATAACCACATGTAATAATTAAAATATTAATATATAATATATGATATCGCGTGTCATTGACAATGAGTAAGAGTAAAAAAAAACAAATAGAGCGCAAAGCCGCGCGCGTTTTATCTCTTTCTCATTTGTTTTTAATAAATAATGAATGAAAATATCGTATGTTTTCTGTATCGCGCGCTCTAACACTGTGTTATTCTTTATTTTTTACTAAAAAAAAAATGAAGTTTTTGTATAAATTTTTCTACAAATATAAGGATGACATTTATATGTCGATCAGTATAATTTTGGACACGTTCTGTCACCGCTGTGTAATCTCGCTGAATGCCAGTCAATCATCTTCGTAGATATTTGAGATGGCTGCTCCCCTGCGAGACCATCAGCGCGCGTATTTTGTAGTAATATGCGATAAAATGTGAGGGAAACATAATTTTTTAAATTTTCGTCTTGAATTTAAATTTTATTATTAACTCTGTTTAAGTTATATTAATTTGAATATGAGTGAAGTTTCAGTGCAAGTATAGTGATTCCGAAAAAATTGTGTCCTGTCTTCAGATTTTCCATCAGCTGTCGCTTTTAGTTTTTGACACATCCTTATTGTTTTGTCCTCCCTATCTGTACCCTGAATTATCATTTTTTTATTCAAATCAAGAGACGCGGTAGCGACTCAACGCCAAGTATTAAAAGAAAAAGTCAGCGCGAGCCCTGCCGCACTTTTATATACACGAATATGCCGGTTTTATGACGTCATAACGTTTTTAAATCGCTCTCACGGACGAACCGTTTGAGTAAAAAATCTGAATATTTGTGACGAATTTTTTTCGATTTTTCTATTTCTATTGGTCTTTGTTGTAAGTAGATCCGTTTAGCCAATCTTGAGATATGATAATTTAATGAATTAAAATCGAATGTTTCGGGATAATCTGTCTTCCTGGAGACAAACGGGCGTAAGTCACGCTTGAATAGGTGAGACACATGTCCTTTTGATAAGAATCTACATTTCTCTGCTTTCCGTCACCCAGTCCCGCTGAACGAGGCTTATACCCCCTTTTATCGCGCGCCGCTGAGTGAGAGAGACAGCGCGCGAATCTTCGTCCCCTCTCTCTCGCTCGTAGCGCGCTCGCTCTCTCATTATTGTTATTTCTGTTATTTTAGTTAGTTTAGTATTTTGGTTTCTGTTATTTTTTTAATAAAAAAAACTATTATTTTTTTGAGAAATTTTAAGCATATTTTAAGTGTGATCGTAGGGAAATCATTCGTTGTATATTATTATTATAATTAAAATATCGATTTTTTTTACAATCTATTACACGACTCTACAAAAAAATTTTTGTTGTTTGTCCTAAAGTTTATTTCATGATTTTCTGGTTAATTATGCACAAACACGAAGAAAAAATACCCTTATTTCATATAAAGTTTGTTTTTGTGATAGTTATACTAATAATACTCATTTTCATGTTTTCATAAGAACTTTAATTAATTTTAATACATTCAAAAATACCCCGCGATAAAAGTGGGGTTCTTACATTCACACAGTGTCTCCAGATGGCACTCGAATGATAAATAACAATCAGGTGTTTTGTACAAGCAGAGAACATAGATTTACATGGAACAACAGGGCCCATGACTACGTTTACACGGCGCTTTTATTCCGGTTTTGTATATATAGACGAATATATTTATATATATCCGTATATGTATGTTGTATATCTATATTGATATAACTAAACCGGAATAAGAGCGCCGTGTAAACATAGTCATGTTAGCTTTTGGCGCGGAAAATGTAGTTCCACTCATGAGCTGTAGAGCGCGCAGCGACGTATCCATGCCAATGGATGTGCTTCACACATTCAAAGCATCAGCTGACCCCCCCCCCCCCCCCTTCTCGTATGTCAGCAGCATCGAGACCCCAAGTACCCCAAATCTATGTTCTCTGGCACAAGTCTAGAAAAAGTTAAAATGTCATCGCGAAAGTGCAAATATGATGCAGATGCATTCTGTTATATATGTGGGGAATTTATAAAAGTGCGAGATGTAAAATCTGTTTTGACGGCTTGTAAGGTTCTTTGTACAGCCTACGAAGCATATTTTAATTGCCCTGTTCGGAATCAAGACAAGCCATGGGCTCCACATGTCGCTTGCAATACTTGCAAAAGATCTTTAGAAGGTAAGCAGTTTTTACTGAATAAAAATATGATAAGCATATGAATTTTTATTTTTATTTATTTTAGGTTGGTATCGAGGTGAGAAGAGGTCGATGAAATTTGGAACTCCAAGAATTTGGCGAGAACCAAGAAACCACGTCAATGATTGTTACTTTTGCATTGTGAATCCACGTAAAAGACGGAGGGGCAAGAATGCAAAACCTATTGAATATCCTAACCTTGATTCTTCTTCTGCTCCAATCGCACATAGTCTGACACTTCCAGTACCTGAAACTCCGATGAAAATATCACAGAAAAGCTCATCTATAAGTTCTATCAAAAGTGTTCCCGATAAAGAATTTTCGCCTACACCAGAGCAACCAAAACACCATCTTATTACTGAAGAAGACTTTAACGACTTGATAAGGGACTTAAATTTGCCAAAAAATAAAGCAGAGCTTTTGGGTTCTCGTTTAAAACAGTGGAATTTGGTTGTTGATGTTAATATCACTGATCAGCGATCTCGCCACGAAACATTCTCAAGCTTTTTTACAAAAGAAGATGGACTTTGTTTTTGTAATGACATAAAAGGAATGTTCGAAGAAATTGGGATACCCTGTGTTCCTAGCGAATGGCGATTATTTATTGACAGCTCTACAAAAAGCCTAAAAGCTGTTTTATTACACAACGGAAATATATTCCCATCTCTTCCAATCGCTCACTCAGTACATCTGAATGAAAATTATGAAAGTGTTATAATCTCGCTTGAATCTGTAAAGTATCACGAGTATAACTGGCAGCTAATTGGAGATTTTAAAATGGTGGGATTGTTAATGGGACTCCAAGGCGGATATATAAAATATCCGTGTTATCTGTGTTTATGGGACAGTAGAGCAAATCCTCAGCATTATGTTCGACGATCATGGCCTCTAAGAACAGAACTTTGTATCGGGAAGCAAAACGTAAAATTTGAGTCAATTGTTGAAGCAGAAAAAGTGTTAATGCCACCTTTACATATTAAATTAGGATTGATGAAACAATTCGTAAAGAAACTAGATGAAAAATCAAAAGCTTTTGGATATTTAAAAAAAAAATTCCCGAAGTTGTCAGAAGCAAAGGTTAAAGCAGGAATTTTTGTTGGTCCGCAAATTAGACAAATTTTTGGTGATGAAAAATTTCCAAACTTGCTTAATAAGGCTCAAAAAGCAAGTTGGAACAATTTTAAAGCAGTCGTTCATGGATTTTTAGGAAATAACAAAGCTGAAAACTACCAAGAGCTAGTTGAAAATATGTTGAAAAATTTTAAGACTATGGGTTGCAGGATGTCATTGAAAGTACATATGCTGCATGCTCATTTAGATAAATTCAAGAATAACATGGGGGCGTATTCAGAAGAGCAAGGAGAACGTTTTCACCAAGATATTATGAGCTTCGAACAACGTTATCAAGGCCAATACAATGAAAATATGATGGGAGACTACATTTGGGGTTTATTGAGAGAAAGTACTTATAAACATAAAAGAAAAAGTAAAACTGTGCATTTTTAAATGATTTTTCACTTTTTTGTAAGCTAGTTTGATAGTTAAAACGAATCAAAATAATATACATTTATTTTTGTATGGTTTTATTATAAAATAAAAATTGAAATCACTGATTTTTGAAAATATCGTTCAAACGTTCTCCTGGATACAAAAGCAAACTTTTTCATGCCATGTAATTTTTTTTCGTTCAAATATGATCCAATCTACCAAAATTTCATACTTTAATGTCAAGGTCAAATTTTGTGTTGACCCGTGTTATCTATAGCTCCTTGAAAACTCGAACAAAGCGAATCGTCTAGGAGGTTAACATTTTTGTTCTGAAATGTACTTTGTTTAAAACTATGTGAAAAATTATTCGAAGTTTACATAACCTACCTTTTTTTATCCTAAGATAAAATAACCTTTTTTCATAGCGCTTGTACTAATTAATTTGTTTCTTCAATGTTTGTACGGAAGCATAATTCAATTAATAAATTTTAAGCGAAGTACAAACATGAGAAAATAGCTAGTTCTATTTTTCGAATTGTTAATTTTAATAAACATTTTTGTTGTTGATTAGACTAATATTTCCCCATGATTATACTAGTCTTGAAATGCATTGAATGAATAATAGTTTCCTATGAAAATTTAACAGCAAAATTAAAAGGGACTATCGCCGCGGGAAAAAACATTTTTTGCTTGTAATTTAAAAATTGATTTACGTAATCTTTAAACAATTGTTGACATATTTTTCAATGAAAGCATCTGCCAAAACGAAAAATTTGACCCACTTATCCATTCGGTTTGTATGATTTTTCAGAGATTAGTGCATGATTAATAGTAAAAAATATCCACAGTTCAATTATAAAAAATATAACGAACGATTTCCCCATCATCAAAGTTTTTGATGAAAATGGAAGTAGTTTTTGATAAAAATTCAAGAGTAATATCGAAGGGGGTTGACACTGTGGAGAAAAGCATTTTACGCTTAGAATTTGAAAAATTGTTGTATGTAATACTTTGGAAAGGTATTAAAAATGTACGCCAAATATTAAAAAATTGTAACCTTAGTTGTCAAATGACCACCTTACATCTGGATATTACATTGCAAGAAAATTGATTTTCTTTATAACTATCATTTTCTTTCCATTTCATTGTTAAAACTTGTTTCCCTCGTATAATACTCATTTAGCAGTGTTTGTGCGTCAGTGATGGAAGAAATTACTGTTTAGCTCTGCGATTGGTTTTTGTCATATGAAGGAAGTTACTCAACTTATGTCAAAAAAAATCTGATTAATCATTGTTCCCGAATGAGAATTTTTTTTACCTCTATAGGACAGTTGGTGAGTATGGTCGTTTTTCAAAAAGAAGTGAAATCAATCGCAAAAAACTTTAAAAAAGTAAAAAAAGAACGCCAAGTATTAAAAGACGCGACCTTAGTTTTAAAATAACCATTCAATATTTTTTCTGTTATTATATTACAATTTTTACATCTCGAAAAAACCAAACAAAAAATGTTTATACTTAATTTCCAAAAAAATAAGTAAATATCAACATTCATTTCTCTTCCGTAATACTGAAAAGGGTACTTCACCCCAAAAACAATGAACAAACATACTAGAAAAATTTTGGCATTCATTATCGAATAAAAACCTATTTACATGTTTTATTTTGTTTTTGTCTTGATATGTGATGAGTACATAGAAAAAAGATCTAGTTGTAAATTGTTGCCGATGATTGCAAAAAAAATGAAATCATTTCAACGTAGCCAAGAATGGTGAATGAATTACGAGTTTCGGAATGGAATCATGTACATCTTGAAGATTGACCTGCTAGAGGTTTTTGTCACCTTCAAAAAAAATTCTGCGGATATAAAGAAAATGTTATTCTGCTTTTAAGCTCGCTAAGCACTAAAAATGTACAACACAATTCTACAGAGAATAATACAAAAAACAATTACATATAAATGCGCAAATACGTGTACAAATGCACGTGTTGTATTTACACGTATGTACCGCACTAATTCACTGCAAATACTACACACAAACTTGGCGTGCATGGTTTTCAAATTACAGCTCGGCGAAGGAATGTTCCATCCATCTGTATATTGAGCGAATTCAAATCACTGTAAAAACCAAGTGTGTTATTCAAACACACATTGAGTGTCTTCTGTGCTTAACGCCATAAGCAAACTATAGATTCGTTGTAGCCGATTTCTACATGTTTTAAAGTGTGTTGAAAATTCTACAGTTTGCTTATGGCATAAAGTCCACCCATGAATTCATTTACTCGCCTATTTATTTCTTCGTTCATCCTAACCATCTATTCATGTAGCCTATCTAATCGTCTGTCCGTACGTTCAAAAAATGAGTATACGGTAGAACGGATAGATGGGTTCAGAATTAAGACGTATAAGCGGTTCAAGTTCCGTGCGTACATCTTATTCGGTCATCCCATCCATTCATTTTTTTCTATCCGTCTGACGATTCGATCCATTATTTTATTCACTGAACTCAATCAATCATCGATCAATGAATCGATTCTATTTAGCCGGTGGGCCAGTCCATTCATAAATGCATCCCGTTCATCGATCCATTTATCTTATTTTGCCATTTCTTTTATTTGTACAATCCAACTCTCCATTCATCACATCCATTCATCATTTCATCGATTCAATTATTCGATTCGTTCATCGGTATATACTGTTCAACTATTTACTGTTCACCCATTTCATTCATCCATCTTTACAGTTCATCTCATTTTATTATCCATTCGTCCTTTTCATCCATTTTCATTCCTAATTTGTACAACCTAGTCATGTATTTCGTTGATCAAATCATTAATCGGTACTCTCCCGTTCTATTCACGGATCGGACTTCTTTCACTATTGATAGAAGAACTGGTTGAATATTGATTTGGATAGCATATTTAATCAACTGTGTCTTCTCGAGCTGTAATTTGAAAACCATGCACGCCAAGTTTGTATGTAGTATTTGCAGTGAATTAGTGCGGTACATACGTGTAAATACAACACGTGCATTTGTACACGTATTTGCGCATTTATATGTAATTGTTTTTTTGTATTATTCTCTGTAGAATTGTGTTGTACATTCTTAGTGCTTAGCGAGCTTAAAAGCGGAATAACATTTTCTTTATATCCGCAGAATTTTTTTTGAAGGTGACAAAAACCTCTAGCAGGTCAATCTTCAAGATGTACATGATTCCATTCCGAAACTCGTAATTCATTCACCATTCTTGGCTACGTTGAAATGATTTCATTTTTTTTGCAATCATCGGCAACAATTTACAACTAGATCTTTTTTCTATGTACTCATCACATATCAAGACAAAAACAAAATAAAACATGTAAATAGGTTTTTATTCGATAATGAATGCCAAAATTTTTCTAGTATGTTTGTTCATTGTTTTTGGGGTGAAGTACCCTTTTCAGTATTACGGAAGAGAAATGAATGTTGATATTTACTTATTTTTTTGGAAATTAAGTATAAACATTTTTTGTTTGGTTTTTTCGAGATGTAAAAATTGTAATATAATAACAGAAAAAATATTGAATGGTTATTTTAAAACTAAGGTCGCGTCTTTTAATACTTGGCGTTCTTTTTTTACTTTTTTAAAGTTTTTTGCGATTTTAAGTATTCACCGAATACGCGTTTATCATACACCTTTCTCTTATTTATCAAAAGAAAAAAAAACAAAGAGAATGGTTTCTAAATAAACCTTATTTTTGCATCCGAGGAACATTTTATGCTAAAAGTAAACAGGCACCGTTTTCGACTCCGTTCTAGAGTTTACGTTCAGAAAAATGGATTGTTGGGTCTAGGGTTAATAAAAAAATATATTTATTTAGACACTGTCCAAAAGTTTATTTATTGAATCACACTTCATTTTTGCACTATCACTCTTCTATCTATAATAAAAGTCTCTTTAAGCAAAAGTTGAAACTGGCCGCGATCTTTATAACCTCACGACAAAGATATTAAATATTCACCGAATACGAGTTTTCTCTTGGTTAACAGGAAAAACGAAGAGAATGGTTTCTAAATAAACCTTGTTATTGCATTCGGGGAACATTTTGATGGTAAAAGAGCAAAGGGATCATTTTCGATTCCGTTGTAGCAGAGTTTACGTTTGGAAAAAAATTGTAGGGGCTAGGTTTAATTAAAAAAATATTTATTTAGACACTATTCAATGGTTCATTATTACACTTTCTATTCCTACCATCACTATTCTATCTATATAAAAGTCACTCTTTACTCGTCTATCTATAAACACCACTCTAACCAAAAATTGAAATTGACCGCGATCTTTATAACCTCATGACTGTTATAAAAAAGATATTGGTCAGCTGTCATATGGACGATCGATCGAATATCACCACACTGAACCATGAAATGATTTTTTTTATAAATTTATCGATATAATTGCTCACACGTCCCGCACTTCGTTATGTCAAAACAACGTTCAAACTTTATGTTGGCTCCGTACAGAGGAAAGACGAGTCGTCGTGACCAATCGCAACTCGTTGCTTCCGTTGCCGGAGACCGGCTTTTATGGAAATGGGTTTTGATGGGCATCAAAACGCCTTTGATTGTATCGTCTGAGCGCATATACAGACAAGGCAAATTCTTGAATGTAGTAGAATCGAGCATAATCCTAAGCCTGTGCAAAGTTTTTTCTCAGCAATTACGCAATCAGTCGTGCTGATTTTAGGCTCAATCGAAAGAGCATCGTTCAATTAGTCAAAAGTTCGCTTTTCAAGCCGCCAAATGACTCCTAGGCTCTACGATTAGCGAAAACATCATAAAATTTTTACCCCCACCACCGCGAATCGTCTTGTTTAGAGATAATATAGACTCGGCGAACCTCGGGACAGCAGACGACAGAGCTGTCAATGTACTTGTCCCGAGACTCTACCGAGTCTCTTGATTTGCCGTGGTGGGGGTAAAAACTGAAATTCATTTTCTTTAATTACGAAGCTCAGGAGGCATATGATGATTTGAAAATTGAACTGGAGATTTATTACGAAAAAATACTTCGATTGAGCATTAAATCAGCACGATTGATGCCGTATTTGCTGAGAAAAAACTTTGCACAGGCTCAAGATTATGCTAACATCGAAGTATTGGCATGTCTGTATACGACGCAATGAAAGGCTTGTTGGCGCCCTCCGAGCTTGTGATTGGCCATTCCGTTAGATCTTTCTCGTTAGATCTGCAGTTTTTATTTTCCACACTTAACTCTACGACGGAAACGAAAGCGATCTCTTTTTAACTCCCGACTGCCCGCAGGGCAAAAAGTCGGGAGTTATGCGTTTCACTGCGATCAGCTGATTGGGGCTATTTCTTTGTCACCACTTTTCTCCGAAACGGTGACAACTGTCTTGACCATTTTTCGCATGTACTTTCCATGTGTGACAGACAGTGTTCTTAGACATAGTTTGTTCAATTCTATTGCAAACTCGCTGAAATAATGAAGAATTATTAATATTCACATTCAAACGCATTTTGCCATATCGAAAGGGGACCCTTATTCGACTATCGCCAAATTCACACCCTTGTGCGTTGCTAATTTCAATCCGAACCGGCGCGCCTCTGTCTATAACCGTGGTCTATACAGTTCGTCTATATACTGCATGTAATTGCATGTATTTTCTGTGTGTGGCAGACAATGTTCTTCGACATAGTTTGTTAAAATCTATTGCAAACTCGCTGAAATTATTAATATTCACATTCAAACTCAATTTGCCATATCGAATAAGGTAGTCCTCGACTTTTTTTTTAGGTTATGCGTTTCGCTGCGATCATTATTTTTATTTAATATAATAAAGTTTTGTGTATAGTGATTTTCTTACTCTTATTTTTTTTTTATTTATTATTTTTTATTACTGCGTGACACACAAAGTGAATTTAAAAATAAGAGTAATAAAAAGCCGTGTAAAGTGCTACGAACTCAAAGCAACAACAATGAACGAAATCGACAACGGAAATATATAAACATGAAATTTTATTGCGTTATTGAAAGTTACAGTAATTTTTTTTATTTTTTCAAGTAGACTGATCAACATATAGATTTTAATAGTAAATTTGACAAACGAACAAATTGGGAAGAACAAAACTTTAAATTTTTTAATTTAGCAAATGTACAGGTGAACAAAATTATATTTTTAATAAAAAGATTCCAATAACATTTTTTGTGAAATTTTATTAGTAATTTTATTTTTTAGTGCGTACACAGAATGAGCTTATAAATAAAACCGTGTTTAATTTTTTCATCATGCAAAGTGAATTTTAACAAAACTTTATAGCATTATAGAAAATTACATCATTTTTTTTAATGAGCGAACTTGTCAATATTTTATTAGTACAAATTTGAAAGAAAACAAGTTATTTGAGTGTCAGTTTGACAAAAAACAAGTTATTATTACTACGCACACAAACTGAATTAAAAAAGAAACACATAAACGTGAAGTTTGAAAAATTATAGGTTACAATTTTTCAACTAATCGAACTTAGCAACAGTATTTCTTTTAAGTATGAATCCGACAAAAAAATGAATAAAGGTGGGAAAAACAAAACTTTAAATTTATAAATTCAACAAACGTAGAATGGAGAAAATGTGTAAAAAAAGATAACTTTTTATGGAAGTACATATAAATCTGACAAAAAATCACAATAAAATCGGGAAAAACAAAACTTTGGATTTATATATTCGACGAACGTTTACTGAAGAAAAGCTGTATTCATAAAAATAAACATTTATAATAAAAAATATATTTTTTTAATTTAATTTTTTTTAAATGTTTCAAAAAAAGAATGAAGTAAATATTAAAAAAATGAATTAACTTAACACCCACCACCAAAAGTAGATACTAGTGAATTTTAAAAAGTGTGAAATAAAAATTGTTTTAAAAAACAAAAAACTCCCGACTGCTATAATATATATAACTTCATAAAAATATATTTTTATAAAATATTTATAAAAAAGAATGAAAGAAATTTCCAAAAAAACATTTATTTTGAAATCCCCCCGCCAAAAGTAGATAGTAGTGAACTTGAAAAAGTGTGAAATAAAAATTGATCAGAAATAATACATATAGATAAAAAATCATTCAATTGGTTAGTGTAACTCCATCGAAATTCAATTTTTATGGTTAACGTTAATTGACGGTAGGATAAGTCATTTACATGCGAAAAATAAAAATCAAAAAGTAATTATCAAAGTTAAATAATTGTACGAAAAATGTAGATGATTAAAAAAATGTACAATTTACATAAAATTAACAAATGTTATAATTATAATCGAATTTAATTGTGGTCGGGAGACGTCTCCATTTCTCATTTAATGACTTAGAGACTTCTCCCGACCATAATTAAATTCGATTATAATTATAACATTTGTTAATTTTATGTAAATTGTACATTTTTTTAATCATCTACATTTTTCGTACAATTATTTAACTTTGATAATTACTTTTTGATTTTTATTTTTCGCATGTAAATAACTTATCCTACCGTCAATTAACATTAACCATAAAAATTGAATTTCGATGGAGTTACACTAACCAATTGAATGATTTTTTATCTATATGCATTATTTCTGATCAATTTTTATTTCACACTTTTTCAAGTTCACTACTATCTACTTTTGGCGGGGGGATTTCAAAATAAATGTTTTTTTGGAAATTTCTTTCATTCTTTTTTATAAATATTTTATAAAAATATATTTTTATGAAGTTATATATATTATAGCAGTCGGGAGTTTTTGTTTTTTAAAACAATTTTTTCCCTTTCGCGATTAAATGTTCCTCGTATGAGATTTCTTAAGAAATCATTCTTTTCGTTTCTTTGATAACTATGAAATTGTGTACGTTCAACTGTAAATCATAACTGGTGTGAATCGATGTAAATTTGGAAAAGAAACTATGAAACTAATAATGAGTGTCAAAAAATGTATATGGCAAAATTTGTTGTTATCATGCTGAGTTTTGAGCAGTGTATAATGAATATTTTTTTTAACTCTACACCGTTGACAATTTATTTTATTGGTCTCTTTCCTCTTTATTATAAAATGTTCCTTGCTCGCCATAATAAAGATTTGTACATCATAAAATGTTCCTTGCATGATAATTGTTGGTCCATTTCAAAAGATTTTCGACGTCGCTTTTCTATCCAAAATATGGTGTAGAATCATCTCGCGTTTGATGAATTAATAGACAAATACACTGTCAACCTGCATATGGATATATATGGATGCCTCTGGATGGTAACCGTAGTAAGTAATGATATATCTTTATGTGAAAATGACTTGTATAATATATCCTTATGTCAAAAGACTATGGCGGTATATAGTCCATATCCTGGTATTATCAAAATTTGTATCATCGGATTGCAACGAATACCTATAGACTCTAAAAATTCTGTGAAGCGACAAATGTACCAAGTATTTCCACTTCTTGGCTCCAATTGTAGCATTATGAATTGAACATTTTGTTATGAAAATTCGTCGGTTGCTCATTTGTCAATGGCATCAAAAATATTGTTTTTGGAACACTATGGATATATGCAATATTTCAGAATTTTGTTTGGCTTAATATGCTGTATATTTTTTCACATCCCCGCTTTAGTTGTAACATAATGAATTTTAAAAAATTATTTCAGAAAGTCTTCCGATGTGTTTTTTCTGATATTATCAAAATTTATATCTTTGGATTACAACGAATGCCTACAGACTTTGGAAATTGTGTGAAGCGACAAATGTACCAAATATTTCTACTTTTTGCCTCCGATTTTAGCATTATGAATGGAAAATTTTGTTATGAAAATTCTTCCGCTGCTCATTTCTCGATGAGATCAAAATTATTGTCTTTGGAATGCCAGAATATATGCAAAATTTCAGAATTTTGTTTGGCTCAATATGCACTCTATTTTTTCACTTCCCCACTTTAGTTGTATTATGAATTTTGAAAAATTGTTTCAGGAAGTCTTCCGATGTGTTTTTACTGATATTATCAAAATTTGTATAAATGAATTGTAATGAATACCTGCAGACTTTGAAAATTCTGTGAAGCGACAGATGTGCCAAGTATTTTCCCTTTTTGGTTTCGATTATGGCATTAGGAATTGAAAATTTTATTATGAAAATTCTTCGACTACTCATTTGTCGATGGGTTAAGAATTGCTGGCTTCAGAATGCCACGCATACATGCAAAATTTCAGAATTTTGTTGGGGCCAATGTGCGCTACATTTTTTCAATTCCCTAATTTAGTTGTAGCATAATGAATTTTGAAAAATTGTTTCAGGAAGTCTTCTGATATTTTTTTACTGATATTATCAAAACTTTTATCATCGGATTGCAACAAATACCTACAGATTTTGAAAATTCTGTAAAGTAACAAATGTACCAAGTATTTCCACATTTTGGCTCCGATTGTTGGATTATGAATTAAAAATTTTGTTATGAAAATTCTGCGGTTGCTCATTTGTCAATGGGATCAAAATTATTGTCTTGGGAACACCATGAATATATACAAAATTTCAGAATTTCATTTGGCTCCATTGAGCTATATTTTATCACTTCCCCACTTTAGTTGCAGCATAATAAATTTCGAAAAATTGTTTCAGGAAGTTTCAGGAAATATGTGTTTTTACTGATATTATCAAAATTTGTACCATTGAATTGCAACAGATACGTACAGATTTTGAAATATCTGTGAAGTGACAAGTGTGCCCAATATTTCCACTTTTTGGCTCGAATAGTGGCATTATTAGGACTTGACCATTTTATTATGAAAATTCTTCGGTTGCTCATTTTTGGATGGGATTAAAATTTGGCTTCGAAAAGTAATGGCTACATGCAAAATTCATCAACTTTATTGAGCGCAATGTGTGGTATGCTTGAGTTGTGGCATGATTAATTCAAAAAATTGTCAGAAAGTCTTTGGTTCCTTTTTTTCTGGAAGTATAAAAATTTTTTTCATTGAAACGCAACGTATACTGTAACGGTACGCTTTTCGTGGCACGCCGCTACGCGTGTGTTCGAGCTACTTATTAGTAAGGAGCGGGCATGAAATGAAAACGAGAAAGTGCGAAGGATATCTTTTGACACAATCTATCGAGAGGTTTATTCAGATAGACAAAAAAAATGATTTTAGTTGTACATAGATTAAATCCTTTGAACGACTGTTTTTAATTCGCATGAAGTTTTGTTTTCGCATTAACCTCGGTGATTTATGCTTGTGAATACCTCCAGTGTTTTTCTTTTAACAAATTTGGCCTGACAAATCGGAAACCTGGTTCGCAACTATCGGCTTATTTTAACACAAAAGAATCCATTTTTTTTCTTTTGTTTTATCAATGAAATATTTCTTTAATTTGTCCAAAAGGGTTTACTTGGGCTTCTTGCCTCTGACTCGACACCATCCAACAACTTTGTTTCGTCTGACTCGATACAATTTAATTTTTAATTCTTTTGACTCGATACAATTCAATTTTTAATTCTTTTGACTCGATGATTATTTCACTTTTCCTTCCTTTCTCTTTTGGACGACTAAGCTCATATTCGAAAGTCGCCTATTGGGCTTCTCTCACCTCGATCTCCAGGGGTCATGAATAATCAAACTTGATTCTAATTTCCTTAGATGAATCATTCAATTTTTTCTCACTCAGGCAACAACACTTAGTCAAAAGGAGTTATATTAGAAATAACACCGAAAATCTTGAAACCGAACGGAGCCGCCCGGTTCCGGCCCTCCCGGTGTGGATAAGTAGGATGCCCGATGCCTCCAATCTTGAAACTGAACGTAACCGCGCAGTTCCGGCCCTTTTAGTATAGAACAAGGAATAGGTTTCTCACACCCGAAATCTTGAACCCAAACGGAGCCGCCTGAGTCCGGCCCTCCCAGTGTGAGGGGAAAGGAAAATTCCACACGTCCAATCTTGAAACTGCACGAAACCGCACAGTTCCGGCCCTTTCTGAGTGGAATTTAGAGGAGTAATGGGTTGTATTTGTTGTCTGAGTCAGGACGCCTCTACTTTTCTGGAGTGTGTTATCTCCTGGAGTTCGAGTCAAGACTGCCTTCGTAGTCCCTACGCACGGCCTTTTATACAGCTCGAAACAATGAAATCATGATAATAATACGGCTAAAAATAACTCGAACGTTGATTCGTTCGTCCGAATTAATCTCAAACCAGGTCTCTACTTCTAAATTTTTTTGATTCGTGCTCACCGCATCGCTTTGAGCTTGGGTTTGCTGCCATAAGGTGCGCTTGTCGCGCCTTTCTTATTTTATCAATGTAATTCTTTCACCTGGTAATTTCTGTCTCTTAATCGCGATCAACAGTTGTTTCAGAACCTGATTTTTAGTGCTATGTTAAATTTTCAATTTATATATGGATAGAAATAATAATTGGCATGATCGGGATAGAAAACCTCGGAGTATTGCGAGCGCGGAACGGTGGGATCATAGTCCCATTCCGCCGTTCCCTACCAGAGACTCGCGGCGAGCGCCTATACTCGGACTCACCGGCCGCGCGGATTTCAAATAAGTGAATGTATTGAGAGTGTCGTTTCAACGCCCCCCAGAAAAAAAATGGAGAACTCTTAGTGATTTTTTTTTTTTTTTTTTTTATATAAGGGAGGACGTGGCAGGGGTTTGATGGTTTTGTGTTGGTAGCAGTTGTGATTCGTGAGTTAATCTGCTGCCGGATCCCTGTAGAGCACCTCGTTTCTCAGCTCTTCTTCCAGATCTATGAACTCAAGACGTTCGTAGAGTCTCTGCTCATGTATCTCCCTATCATTGTTTCCTTCATCTGGTCGATATTCATTCAGCCACTGCTGTACCTGCTCCGACTCTGCCCATCTGATGTCGTCTCTGAGGCTGTAGTCGTAAGTATCTCTTTCTGCGTATCTGTTTCTTATGAGACTCTCGCCTAGATTAACCCGAAGCGCGCCAAAATATAATTGGATTCCAAAACCCCCAATAGTTGGGTGTTCATCGATGATGGAGATGTGTGCCCTCTTGTTCACCAATTTCCACTGATAATGGAGGCAAACGGTTTTTTCCCACTGCTCCCCGACGTAGGGTTTTATGCCCTTAATATATGCCTTAGTCGAGAATCGAGGCACACAAGCATATTCATGTGGCAGGTACCGCAGATCTTCAAGTGGGTTCATCAGCGTAACTCCCCGGTCGATCTGTTTTACGGTGACCTCATCATCGTCAATGTCGATGATCTTAACTCGGTATGCGATATTTTCATTCATGAGAGCGTATAGTTTGGAAGATGACACTTGAATGGGTGGAGCAGGTCGTCGTTGAATGATCTCCTTATACGTTCGCTCTTCGAAGGCACACAGCTCTTCATATTTGGCTGATGTAGTGATGGTCAGATTTGTTGGGTTCATAAAGTCCAGTATGATGACCTCATGGCCCCCCTCCCAGGTAGATGGCCATGTGGATGGTTTCGCAACTCCTGGTATAACGTTTGGACTCATGTTGGTCTGTGAGAGCTGGTAGATTGTCGAGGGTGTTGATGTCGTTCGTGTCTCGGCTCAGCTTGGACTGAAGATTCCTCAATCCATCGAGCTGCTTATATACTCTTTGGCGTCATCCCCACTCTTCTTCCGATGGTGGCGCCCTCTGGAAACTCACGAGGCGCCCTCAAGTGCGCTGGCTGCGGTGCGAAGCTCTGCCGTACTGATGATTCGGGGGCTTGGGGATTACTTTTATACTTTCTCGTTATTCCCCCCCCCCACTCTTTTTACTACGGTGCTGCCCCCTCTATTCCTCAATTTTCATATTCTATCCCTCCCGTCTTTCATTTACCTTCACTTAAATTTCAAACAAATTATTTCTCGCATTTCTCTTCTGGTTCAGTCCATTTATCTTTCAGATTTTTCGAATTATGACCAGGTAAGCAATAAAATCAAGAAAAACTATAAACAAAATTTATTTTCAATTCTACTATCGCAAGGTGAAATTTCCAGGTGAGTGCGCTTAATTTTGTAATTCTTTTTTTTTTTTTTTGAACTTTTCGTTATGATCTAAATTTTTCTTTTTTTTTTTTCCAGGTCTCCATTTCCCAGGTAGGTATCTTTTTCTTCATCATTTTATCCATAATAATATCACAATCCCTTTCTTTCAGATTAGGGCAACAGTAAAAAAAAACACCAGGAAATAAAGTGTAACAGAAATAAACAATATTTATTTAATATTTTAACAATGTTAGAACACCCTTTTTTCATGTTCTTCGCCAATGATACCCCTCCTTAGGACTTTTGTAACAACAACAAAAAAACATCACTTCTGTTCGTTTTTAACTTAAATATACACTTTGTCTGTCTAAAAAAAAATAAACTTTCGTGTCTTTCGAAAAACCATAACTAAACACTTTCCCTGTCTTCGTCTATGGGTGTATCTAAATTAATTTACCCTCAATCAGATTTTTCTTTATTTGTTTTCTCTTTGAAGGAATATCCTCCTGTGAGAAATCGATCTTACGATTTGCTGCCTCGTACTCCGCGAATAAGCAAATAAAAACCCCACAGTCATAATTGTTGAGCTGTCGAGGAATGTCCCTTTTAATAATTATTTCCCAATTTTCAGGAGTGAACGACGTTTCTCTTTTGTTGGCAGCCTCTTTAATCAGGTATTCGAGTAGAGTCATTGGACATTCATGATTATCCCCCTGAAGGCTGTCAAAATAGCTTATTGACTTTTCATTGAAGTTAATCGTCACCACGCACCAATGGTTCCCCAGATGCACTGGCACCAGGATCAAATCAAAGGTGAATATATCAATCTTTCTCGTCCAACGTTTGACTGAGTCGTATCCCCCAGTCACAAGACGCGAAAAAAAAAACGAATTCATGGAATGGACCTTCGGATGTTGTCCCGCGATCAGCTCGAAATACCCATTGACGACCTCGTCGTTCAGCCAGTAGTTTCCTTCCAACATCGCCAAATCCCTCTGTCTTATGCTTGTTTGTGATTTCCCTTTCTCCTTTTGCTCTTTTTCTTCTCGGGTTGCTTCTTCGTTATGTCTTTTCCTTTCGCCATCTTCTGGCTCATCTCTCTTAGGATCCTCATTTTCTCCCTCTCTCTCATTCCAATGAAACTCATTTATTTTCCACGCTGTCCATTCCTTCCCGTTGTTCTCAATTTCCTTTTTGTACCTTTTTCTTTCTGATTTCTCCTGCTCTCTCTTTTTGTTTTTCCATGCCTCTGTCGTCAACGGTGCTTGGAAATCGTATTCGGGGGATTGATCGCGGATCGGAGAGAGAATTTCGGGAGCGTCGAATTCTTTCAAAATGTCGTCAAATCCTTTAAACCTCGCCACGAATTCTTCGGTTTTTTTCGATCCGCTTGGTGCCTGTCCTCAAGATCCATTGGGATAAGCCGCCATATAAAGACCTGTATTGCCTTATCTTTCTTTAGGTCGGTCTGTGTTTTGGTGCATTGCACCTTCCTTATTTTGTTTTCTTTTTTATTTTTTTGTTTTTTTTCGATGGATCTGTACTTCTCTTCTTCCTTCTTTCCTGCGTTTTCAAATTTCTCAACCTCCTTGAAGCGAACCGAGTTTTGCCGACCGTCCCATTGTCCATTTTCACCCGTCTGGTGGCAAAAATGCACCTTTTCGCCAAACTCACTCGTTTGAGTCGACGCGTTCATTTCAGCTATCAAAAATCGCGAAAATTCTTTTAATCTTCCTTTTGGCTGCTTACTTTATCTTTAATCTTCATTTTTACAGTGAGTTCTTACCTATTTTGTCGCGTAACTCGTGTTTTTATTCAAAAAAAAAATGCTCCAAAGCGTGGGCGGCACGTTTGAATTTTTTCGAGCCTATACAATGTAATTCCTTAATCCACCTTTCATTATCTTTTTCATAGATTATTCTCGCTTATTTTCGCCTCAATCCTATTCTTTTTTTCAATTCAAAGGCTCGAATGAAGCAGCGTCGTCCTTTGTTTTGTCGTTTTTAAAAGACTCGCCGAGAAGGTGCCATGGGTTACAAAAATTTTCGCTAGAGGAGAAACCTGCCTAGAAATTTTCGAGTACCTACCCGACATCAGCGCCAGTGGCGGATTCACGAACTACACTCGGAGAATTTGCGAAAACGTTTCTTTTTTTTTCATTTTTTCATGTCTCTTCCCCATTTGTCCTTGATTATCATAATTAAGTGTACTTTTACTGAAATTATTGTAAATAAAGAGATTTTTATTGTTTCAATCGCACTTTTCGTGTTTATAGTGTGTCTTGAGGGAATTCTTTGCTTTCTTACTCGCACTTATTCTTTTATTTATATTTAGGCTATTGTTGTTTAACAATTGGTATTATCGTTAATCTTCTTTAATTGGTCAACTTAGCTTATGGCACGTAAAATCATGATATTTCCATTATTGGGAGTATTCGTGTTTTTCCTTTTTTTGTCTATATTTTTTTAGGTTTGCCGTGTGGTACATACCCCTTTCCACACCTGTCTCAGGATTTTCGATTATATAAGTCGCGGCCGCGATTTGTTTCTTTATTTGATATGGTCCTTCATAGATCGAAAAAAACTTCGCCATTTTCTTATTTATCGGATCGCTAACGTTACACGCTTTTGCCAATACGAGGTCTCCTTCTTGAAATTGAACCAATTTGTGTTTTCGATCGAATTTTTCTGCTCTCCTCCTTCCCTTTCTAGCTATTCTTTCTCCTGCCAACATCAATCTTTCCTGGATTATTTCTTCATTTTGTTCGTGATTTTCTTCTTTTTCGAATCCTATCCAATTCTTCCATATTCTCCCAGGTTTTATATTTTTCTGGATTTCTAGCGGTGTCATTTCTATTGTTTCATGGTACGTCTCATTCATACAATCTTCTATAACTTTTACCCATTGCAACCAATCTGTATGTTTGTTCGTCAGAAACGTTCTGAAAAATCTTCCTATCTCCCTGTTAACTCTTTCCACAATATGTCCCTGTGGGTGTCGAATTGAGGAGAAAACTACCTGAATTCCTTCGCTCGCTACCTTTTCTAACCATAATCGAGATGTGAATTGTGTTCCATGATCAAATTGCAATTTTCTTGGCTTTCCATGCTCCGGAATGTAATGACTGAAAATTTTATTGATTGTGGCTGGGGCCGTAGCGGCTTTTAATGGATATAAAACCACAAACTTTGAGAATGCATCGATCGTTACGAGAATATGTTTCATCCCCCCTTTAGTGACTGGCAATGGACCGAAAAAATCAATTGAAACTATATCCCCTGGTCCCTCAGGAACTATATTTTGCTGCGCAGCGTACGAGTGCTGATTTGCAACTTTATTTCTTTGACACGAGTCACATGAACCCAGGATTCGTCTGACTGCGTGATACATTTTTGGGTAAGTAAAATCCTCTTTTATTATATTCCAAACTGTTTTTGCCCCTATATGACCATACATTTTATGTGTTTCAGACACGAGAAGATCGAGAATGGCTATTGGCAAAACAATTTTCCACGAATCATGATGTACTGCTTTCAATAAAATATTATTTCTTATTTGAAATTTCTCGTGTGGTGCATTATTTAACCTCTCCCTGATTTCTCTAATCCTGTCCTCCCTTAATTGCCATTTCCCCACTTGTCTAATTCTTTGCTCCAGTTCCTTAGATGGTTTTATTGCGAGCATCGTACTTATGACTATTTCTTTTCCTTTCCTGCCTCCAACGTCAGGTGGGTTTAAACGACTCAAGACGTCGGCCACTACGTTCCTAGCTCCTGGACAAAATTCAAATTCAATTCTATAATCTTGAATTGCGAGAATCCATCTGGTTAGTCGCTCATTTAATAATTGACAATTCTTTAAGAAGGTAATCGCTCGATGGTCCGTGATTACTTTAATGTTTGCCCCCAATAAATAAGTCCTGAATTTTTTTAACGTCCAAACTATGGCCAAAAGTTCTTTTTCAGTCGTGGTGTAAGCCAGTTCCGGCCCTTTGAGCGTTCTACTAGCAAACATAACCACTCCTAAATCTCCATTCTCGTCCTCTTGGGCCAGAGTGCCCCCCAGAGCATAGCTACTCGCATCTGTCTGCAAAATATATTCTTTAGAGGGGTCGGGATGCTTAAGCAAAACGTCCTCAACAAATAAATTTTTTATTCTCTCGAAAGCTACTCTCTCTTCTTTATCCCATCGCCATTTTGTTTCCTTTTTTAGTAATTTTAATAATGGGATCGTTTCCTCCGCATGTTTTTTTGTAAATTTGGTATAATAGTTTATAAGTCCCAGAAATCCTCTCAATTGTTTTAGATTTCGTGGTGCTGGAAAATCGTGAATCGCCTGAACTTTTTCTGGTTGTGGCTTTATTCCTTCTGTCGTTAAAATGTGCCCGAGAAATTCCACTTCTTCTCGAAAGAATCTCGCCTTTTTCAGTTTAATCGTCATCCCGTGCTGTTCCAACCTTTCTAAGAGCTCATCTAAATGGTGCATAGGCTCTTCAAAACTTCCCGAGATACACAATAAATCATCGACAAAATTCATCACGTGATCACCTAACCCGTGGAGAACAATATCCAGGCCACGTAATAATCCAGCTGTACTGGTTTTTAACCCAAAAGGCACTACTGTAAACTCGTAAACTTTCCCCCGATATCTAAATGCCGTATATTTCATTGAGTCCTGATCAAGAGGAATTTGCCAAAAACTATTAGTTAAATCTAGAGTTGTCATTACTTTGGCTGAATGGCATTTTTGGAAAACTTCCTCTATGTTTGGAACTGACTCATAATCGTCAGCCATTACCTGATTTAGTTTTCTCGCGTCTAAACATAATCGAACCGTTCCATCCTTTTTTATAACTGGAATAATCGGATTCATCCACGGACTATTTGATCTCTGTACAATTCCATATTTTAATAATTTTTCAATTTCTTTATCAACCTTATCACGATGCATTAAGGTACCTCATAAGCGTGTGCAACGATAGGCTGATCCGTTATGATATCTAATTTGTGTTCATAAACAGATATTCTACCTGTATTCTTGCGAAAAACGTTTCTTCTATTCCAAATGACCTGCTTGTGAATTTCTTTCTGTTTTTCGGAGAGTTCTGTCTGTTCCACTATTTCATTTATTTCTTTAATGGTAATCGCTTCATCTTTATTTCCTTCATAAAAGTCTAAACTTTGCACTGGCTCAATATTCTCATAATCATCCTCCTTTTATTTTAAATTGAAATCCATGTCGCTTTGAGTGATGGCTTCTAATGAATTTTCTTTTTCAGATGCCCCTATTGTGGGTATCACATCAATAATATCATTATATTTGACCTGTAGAGACATTTCTCCAAGGTCGATTAAACTTTTAAGAGGTTACAGTGAATCTATCCCTAGCAGCACATCCCTAATTAAACCAGGCACAATCAGATACTTTACGTAGGTTTTTACTTTACCAATCTCAGTAATTGCCATTATTTGATATTTTACTTTTGTCAATTTCCCTTTTATTGCACCTTTCACCGTGACTCCCATCATCGGCAAAAGAGGGCAATTTTTTAGAACCTCTCTATTCTCGAGGTAGAACTCTTCCGAAATCGTGGTGACCTTTGACCCTGAATCTATGAGTGCTGTGACCTGAATTCCTTCTATTTTTGCATAAATTTCCGGACATTCGACTATTGGTACAGCCTGGCCATTAATTTCCTCTCCTAGTAAAAATTCACGCGTATCTGAAAAAATCGTATTTATTGGGATCAACTGTTCTTTATTTTCCTTTTTCTGTTCACTTTCGCTTTTGAGGCTTTCCGGTAATCCATCGTGTTCCTTCTCTTTATTCGTTGTACTGCGCACGATGTTGTTTTCGTTTTTTGTTGATAAATTTTGCTGTGCGTGCACAACTCTTAAGCGTTTTCCGCGTTCGACGTCGAAGGTTGTGGCTCATTCTTTATCTCAATCGTTTGGATAGGGTGCTCCTCGCTGCTTTGCTTGTTAAAATCATTGTTATTCGAAGGCCGCTGTCCATTATTGAAATTCGGTCTCCATTCTCTATCGCGTGGCTGACCCCCGTTGTGATTCGGATTTTGTTGATAATAAGAGCTTCTTTCTTGTTGATTTCCGTTGTTATTCGGTCTCCAATTGGGTTGATTTCGATAGTTGAAGTTTCCGTTTTGATTAGATCTTTGTTGATAGTTTTTCTGGTCGAAATTTTGTTGATTTTGCCAATTATTTCCCTGAGGACTGTTATTTCTTTGATTGTTTTGGTACCAGTTAGGATTTTGCCGATTATTCCCGTCGTTGCGATTCCAATTTTGCTGAGGCATCCTATATGGTCTTAGCTCGTTTCCGTCTTTATTTTGTTGATTTACTGTTTCATTTTCTTTCTTGTTGGAGTTGACTGGTCCACTCTGGTCAATTTTCTCTAGGAATTCTATCAGGTGCTCGAGGGTCTCGAATCCTCGACTAATGATGGTGGCCTTGATTTCTTCCGTAAAATGTTGCGAGAGAGAGGCGATAATATCCTTATCGTTCGGAGGTGGTATTAAATCTCGTGCTGCTCCAAATAATTTGATCGCATACTCTACCTTTGAGGCTTTTTTATTGTCTTTGACATAGTCTCCTAGTTCGAGATCTTTCCGTACTCTTCGTTGTGCCTCGTAGCTCCAGAAACGGTCGATGAATTTTTTCTCTGCTTCCTGAAAGTCTTCAACTTGGTCCTCAACCAAAATCCACCAATCCTTAGCCGACTTCTCGAGACATTGTCCCATCAGATATCTCATCTCTCCGAGTGTTGGATTCGTTACCTCACAGTAACGTCGAAATTCTTTAATGAATTTGATCGGCCTTGATTTGCCGGATCCATCAAAAGTCGGTGGTTTTATCTTGATCTTACTTGACATGAGATCTTGAAACTTTGCTTTCCGTTCTCCTCCTTCTTGCTCGTCGTCGTCGTTGGATTCATCATCTTGCTTTGTCCGTTGCTGCTCGTCATATTTCTTTGGCACAATGCGGGTACTTTCAATATTCGGGCTATGGAGTTTGTCTTGCGACTCGAGATTTTCCACTCTTTGTCGAAGAGAATCAAAATTCAATTGGATTTGTACTACATTTACCTCAGTTATTGCGTTTCTTGATGCGTTTTCTTGAATTATTTTCGACATTCCAGTCGCATGGCGTTTTATCGGGTCGTATATTGCGTGAACGTCTTTAGCTATCTTAGCCTGTGTTGTAGTAAGGCTGTTTCGGAATTCTTCCCTAAGGTCATCGATCTGCCCCTCCATCCTCTGCATTAGCTCAAATAAATTTGTTAAAATGTCGTCTTTATTACTGTTCGAGAGTGGCTTATTTCTGTCAGATCGTGGTGTTTCAAAGCTCTCCTCTTTATTCAGATCTTTACCTGTCTCTATGCCTTTAGAAACTAACCCGGAATTGCCCCTAGATTCTTCAAAAACATCTCCCGCGCCAGCAGGAGGCAGCGTGGTCGTAAGATCGATCGTTGGAGCATCGTGATCAGTAGGATTCTCTGGATTCTGAAATCCAGAGTCCGCCGTCATCTCCTCTTTATCTTTTTCATCGGTCATTTTACTGTTTTGAATGGTTTTCATTTAATAAGTATGTTCGATCCTTTAACCTCCTCGCTTTCCCTTGCGACACCCGCCCCACGTTGGGCGCCAAGTTGTAACGGTACGCTTTTCGTGGCGCGCCGCTACGCGTGTGTTCGAGCTACTCATTAGTAAGGAGCGGGCATGAAATGAAAACGAGAAAGTGCGAAGGATATCTTTTGACACAATCAATCGAGAGGTTTATTCAGATAGACAAAAAAAATGATTTTAGTTGTACATAGATTAAATCCTTTGAACGACTGTTTTTAATTCGCATGAAGTTTTGTTTTCGCATCAACCTCGGTGATTTATGCTTGTGAATACCTCCAGTGTTTTTCTTTTAACAAATTTGGCCTGACAAATCGGAAACCTGGTTCGCAACTATCGGCTTATTTTAACACAAAAGAATCCATTTTTTTTCTTTTGTTTTATCAATGAAATATTTCTTTAATTTGTCCAAAAGGGTTTACTTGGGCTTCTTGCCTCTGACTCGACACCATCCAACAACTTTGTTTCGTCTGACTCGATACAATTTAATTTTTAATTCTTTTGACTCGATACAATTCAATTTTTAATTCTTTTGACTCGATGATTATTTCACTTTTCCTTCCTTTCTCTTTTGGACGACTAAGCTCATATTCGAAAGTCGCCTATTGGGCTTCTCTCACCTCGATCTCCAGGGGTCATGAATAATCAAACTTGATTCTAATTTCCTTAGATGAATCATTCAATTTTTTCTCACTCAGGCAATAACACTTAGTCAAAAGGAGTTATATTAGAAATCACACCGAAAATCTTGAAACCGAACGGAGCCGCCCGGTTCCGGCCCTCCCGGTGTGGATAAGTAGGATGCCCGATGCCTCCAATCTTGAAACTGAACGTAACCGCGCAGTTCCGGCCCTTTTAGTATAGAACAAGGAATAGGTTTCTCACACCCGAAATCTTGAACCCAAACGGAGCCGCCTGAGTCCGGCCCTCCCAGTGTGAGGGGAAAGGAAAATTCCACACGTCCAATCTTGAAACTGTACGAAACCGCACAGTTCCGGCCCTTTCTGAGTGGAATTTAGAGGAGTAATGGGTTGTATTTGTTGGCTGAGTCAGGACGCCTCTACTTTTCTGGAGTGTGTTATCTCCTGGAGTTCGAGTCAAGACTGCCTTCGTAGTCCCTACGCACGGCCTTTTATACAGCTCGAAACAATGAAATCATAATAATAATACGGCTAAAAATAACTCGAACGTTGATTCGTTCGTCCGAATTAATCTCAAACCAGGTCTCTACTTCTAAATTTTTTTGATTCGTGCTCACCGCATCGCTTTGAGTTTGGGTTTGCTGCCATAAGGTGCGCTTGTCGCGCCTTTCTTATTTTATCAATGTAATTCTTTCACCTGGTAATTTCTGTCTCTTAATCGCGATCAACAGTTGTTTCAGAACCTGATTTTTAGTGCTATGTTAAATTTTCAATTTATATATGGATAGAAATAATAATTGGCATGATCGGGATAGAAAACCTCGGAGTATTGCGAGCGCGGAACGGTGGGATCATAGTCCCATTCCGCCGTTCCCTACCAGAGACTCGCGGCGAGCGCCTATACTCGGACTCACCGGTCGCGCGGATTTCAAATAAGTGAATGTATTGAGAGTGTCGTTTCAATACTTACAATCTTTGGAAATTTCCTGAAGCAACATGTGTGCTCAGTATTTCTACTTTTTAGCTCCTATTGTGGCATAACGAATTGAAAAATATTTTCAAAAAGATTTGCTCTACGGATGCTCTGGTTGTGATGGTACGAAAATTTGCACGAAGATAATGCAACTGGTCCAACTCAACTCGATCCTTTTTCTTGGGCATAGTATTGATCTAAGTTTGCCCGCTTTGTTGAATTTATTGTTTTAAAATATCCATAACATACTTTGTGAACTTTTCAAAATTCAAAAATAATATTAAAATATCTGTAAGTTCTAGTTTTGAGGCCTTCACAGCCATTATTATTATAAATGGTATTTGCAATATCATAATTTCACCTTGTTGATAAAAATAGGAATGAAGAAATGCATAAACTTTTTTTACAATGGATTCGATACGTTTTCTGTCCGATTATGTAAAACTGGTTCTTTGATGTTTCATTTATCTAGAGCGAAAAATTTCGGAATAAAATCTGCCTTCCATTTCTATCGTCGGGATAATTTTTTCGTTGATATTCACATGAATCCAAGTAGTACTGCGAGTTTTTCTACTTAGATTCATTAAAATCTTAACGAAAAAATTATCCCGACAAGAAGATGCGATATATGGTTCTCAATAACCCAGATCAATACGCATAAAATGAATGACTTTTTACGTATCGAGATGAAACCAATGTGGACAAATATTTATTCACATCACATTTGATGGTCGATTGCCGGAATTACGTTTACGATAGTTGCTTTTATCTCCTGTAATTAATTCAAAAATTGTAGGACCTTCAAAGCTCATAAACTTTATTGAGCCCAATGTGTGGTATGCTTGAGTTGTGGCATGATTAATTAAAAAAATTGTCAGAAAGTCTTTGTTTCCTTTTTTTCTGGAAGTATAAAAATTCGTTTCATTGGAAGGCAACGTATACTTACAAACTTTGGAAATTTCCTGAAGCAACATGTGTGCTCAGTTTTTCTACTTTTTGGCTCCTATTGTGGCATAACGAATTGAAAAATATTTTCAAAAAGATCTGCTCTACGGATGCTCCATTTTCTTGGGCACAGTACTGATCTAAATTTGCCCGCTTTGTTGAATTTATTGTTTTAAAATATCCATAACATACTTTCTGAACTTTTCAATATTCAAAGATAATATTAAAATATTTGTAAGTTCTGGTTTTAAGCCTTTCACGGCCGTTATTGTTCTAAATATCAAAATCAAATAGCAAAAATCCCCTCCCGGGGAAAAAACCTGGACAAGTACATTGGTGGTCCCGCGTTTCCCTATGATATCACAAAAAATCCAAAACCCCACTTAAATTTTTTTTTTTAATGTTTACTAATTTTATTCATATCCCGGAGGGAAACCAACCATATAGATCACGAAATATCCGGCCAAAAAACCAGACTTCACAATAAATGTTACTTTGAATTTATTTCCACAGAACAAAACAGGAATCAAAACATTAAAAAATCAGCGTTATCAAGATGAGGAAAATACCACTTATAATTGGTGTGTAAGAAGTATCAAGAGTCTAGATAAAAATGAAAAAAGGTCACCATCTAAGTTATGTGCCGCAGTAAAATTTATGATATCAATACTAGGACAAGCATTTCTTTGGTGACTGAGAAGATATCAATATGGATGTACCGGCAACGTAGGGCATGCAGTTGGTGTATTGCTTCTGGGATCTCCTAAGTTGAGTAGCTACTTTTGTTTTGGCTATGGCGCGACCAATGTTGCCAAATAGTATTTACTTATATGACCTAATGAAACAACATTGTCTGCGCCGTGGTTAAAATAACGATAAACAAGCAGGAACAGGAAGTTTCGCATAAGAACCCGTGCTTTTGTAATGTTAAAAAAAAACTTTAATTTATGTCCGTACATGATAGCACAGTTTTGTTTGATTGGTAATAATTTGATGAACGTTCACCACCGTACGTTGAGCGTATACGCACAGAGTACTTGTCCGGCCCATAACTTTTTATTAAAATTGCTCATTCAAGTGAAAATCAAATTGGAATCAGAAATTTATAAGAAAATCTATTCTTCTGCAAATTTCAGAATGGCCTTGTATCATACACAACATTCGACGTCGATTCAATCGAAATAAAATGGTGTTCTTAGTCATCATAAAATTACATTAACATAAGGTGCATTCAGTTATGAAATTTCTGAAGATGCGACTCAGTAAACCATTACCAGCAATGTAGCGTATCATACTTTCGAAAACTACTATTGCCAGCAATGAAAGTTATTATACTTTGGAAAGCTACTATTTATTAGTAGAACATCTAAGTAACCACTGGTGAATAGTCAAAAGATCAATGCAGGCTATGAATGCACCGTCAAATTTGTATCCAGTTTTAAGATCACGCAAATTTCACACAAAATAATCCCCGTCCGTTCGTTTCATTTTGACGTTCTTGGGCGCCAGCTATCAAAATAGCCCTTTATGTTTTGAAAAAGAGAATTTAAACCGTTATGCGGGATTAATCATAAAAAAAATAAAAATTAAATAAGACAATACCAACAATGAAAAAGTGCGTATTTATGACCCTTGACTTTTTAGAGAGACCCCCGATTTTTACTGGAATGAGCAATTTTAATAAAAAGTTATGGGCCGGACAAGTACTCTGTGCGTATACGCTCAACGTACGGTGGTGAACGTTCATCAAATTATTACCAATCAAACAAAACTGTGCTATCATGTACGGACATAAATTAAAGTTTTTTTTTAACATTACAAAAGCACGGGTTCTTATGCGAAACTTCCTGTTCCTGCTTGTTTATCGTTATTTTAACCACGGCGCAGACAATGTTGTTTCATTAGGTCATATAAGTAAATACTATTTGGCAACATTGGTCGCGCCATAGCCAAAACAAAAGTAGCTACTCAACTTAGGAGATCCCAGAAGCAATACACCAACTGCATGCCCTACGTTGCCGGTACATCCATATTGATATCTTCTCAGTCACCAAAGAAATGCTTGTCCTAGTATTGATATCATAAATTTTACTGCTGCATGTAACTTAGATGGTGACCTTTTTTCATTTTTTTTCTAGTCTATTGATACTTCTTACACACCAATAATAAGTGTTATTTTTCTCATCTTGATAACTCTGATTTTTTTATGTTTTGATTTCTGTTTTGTTCTGTAGAAATAAATTCAAAGTAAAATTTATTGTGAAGTCTGGTTTTTTGGCCGGATATTTCGTGATCTATATGGTTGGTTTCCCTCCGGGATATGAATAAAATTAGTAAACATTAAAAAAAAAAATTTAAGTGGGGTTTTGGATTTTTTGTGATATCATAGGGAAACGCGGGACCACCAATGTACTTGTCCAGGTTTTTTCCCCGGGAGGGGATTTTTGCTATTTGATATCACTTCTTTTTCCTATAGTATTTTCATATATTTCGCTTTATATAGACTCCAATAGAGTCTGCATATAACAAAAAAACTTACAACGTGTTTGCATCATTACATCATCGATTTATTTGAATGACAGGAATCAGTACTGCTCACACTACTAATTCGACATAAGAGAATGAGACAAATTTTCTACCATAAATTCATTGTTATTGAGGTTGTATAAATATAAGAGCGTTTCGTTCCTGTGATAAGAAAAATGTTATAATGTTTTCAAAAGGGTTAACTACAGACTCGAAGTATTTTCGAGATGTTAGTAATTTGTTGATAGGTTATTATTCGATTATAGCTTGGCAGGAAGGTGTTATAGAAGAGACCTCAAGTACCAATTTTTCCCCAAGGCAAAAATTCAGGAAATTAAATACTTTATCATTAGCTTTCAAGTTGTGTATTAGAATAAGGCATTCAGGGGCGAAAAGGCAGCGAGGATATTAGTAATTTCGGTCTAAGCTATAAATAGATAATTATATTTAACTTTACTGTCAGGAGCCTCAGAATTATTATTCTTTCAAAGATGAAATGACGGAAGAATATGATGCATTATCCTTGACTTACAAATTGTTTTATAAAACAGAAAAAAATTAGATTAAAAAAAAATTCGGCCGAAGTACTTGACGAATGTTTTTTCACTTAATTTACATAATGTATCGGTCATGGTGACAACCTCGCCAAGTACTTCGGCCGAAATTCTTTTTCATCTAATTTTTTTTCGTTTGCAATCTTTTTTTGCTTCGGACTCTTATTTATACAGAGTTTTTATTTTCATTTTGGTTGGTAAAACAACTGCATTTTCGAACTTGATTCTTTTCTCTATCAACATTCAACATTATTTGAAGATTTTATGTCACACGATAAAGCCTCCCGTACTTGGCCACATATATTTTAGTATAGCTCAATTTATTTTATAACTTTTTGCGAAACCCAACCTTAGCTTTTCGCGAGTATTAACTCATTTTGTTTTGTGTGATTTGAATTTATTTGATACATTTTTTGAGAGTGGTCACTTTTCTTACTTTTTGATAGGATTTGATTTTCTCAGGGATTTTTGCGAGAAAAGGTTTTTGCAGTATATGTACATTCGTGGAAAAATATGAGAACGGCGGTCAACAAATGTACTTGTCCAGGTTTCTTCCGCGAGGGGGATTTTTATGCATGATATAATTCGTTTTTTCTCGTTCTTTTCAAACATCTTGCTTTATATAGATTAGAAAAAGGTTATATTGAGAAATTATCGCTTTTTCATTTCCAAACCCTGACCCCTTCTACTTCGAGTTAGGTTTTTTCCCCATGAAATAAAGGGGCACGTGTTTTGGAATTTTCAATTTGGCATTTTTTTAATTCTCGAACCAGTCAAATTTTTTTGACATTTCGATTTACCTTTTTGGAATCAGGCTAAAATAAGTCGGGAACTGGGAGTCTGATACAAAAATTTACAAAGCTTTTGAGGGCAAGATTAGAGCAGTCAGAACTTTTCCATAGAATTTGTAGCTATTTGAATTTGTGTTTATCAACGAAACATATTAAACAGCAGTATCTCCTTGTCATATTTGTAGATTTGTGGTAAAAAATATTACGCTTATTTCAGCTTGTTGATAAAAATGGAGCGATTTTTTTCGAAATTTTTCATTTTTGATTAATGATAAAATAAAAACCCAGTTTCACGTATGTTTAGAGAAAACATATCGAATCTATTGTGAAAAAAGTTCACGCATTTTTTCATTCTTATTTTTATTAACAAGGTGGAATCATGATTATTTTTCAATACCATGGAAGAAGTTACTATCATGAAAATAAAAAGTTACAACTATTTCAATATTCTCATTGAATATAGAAAAGTTCAAATAGTATGTTATGGAAACTCCAAAACAATATATTGAACAAAGCGGACATACTGAGAACAGGATCGTATCCAAGAGAATGAAATGAATTTAGTTGTATTAGTCACATTAGCTTTGAGCAAATTTTGTTACCATCAAAACCAGAGCGACTGTAGAGGAAAGCCTTTGGAATAAAACTTTTTCAATTTATTATGCCATAATCAGAGCTAAGAAGTGGAAATACTTAGCATACATGTCTCCTCTTCACAAAATGGTCAAAGTTTGTAGATATCGGCTACATTCCAATGATACAAATTTTGATACTATCAGAAGAAGAGCACCCGAAGACATTCTAAAACAACTTTTTAAATTTATTATGCCACAACTAAAGTGGAAAAGTGAAAAAACATAGTGCACTTTAAGCCCAACAAAGTTCAGAAAATTTGAATGTATCTATTGCGTTCCGAGGACAGAAATTTTAATCCCATCCAAAAATGAGCAGCCGAAGACATTTTGTAATAAATTTTTCAATTCATAATGCCACAATCAGAGACAGAAAGTGGAAATACTTGGCGCACATGTCGCTTCACAAAATGTTAAAAGTTTGTAGGTATCGACTACATTCCCATGATACAAATTTTGATGCAAATTTTGATATTTATAACAATAATGGCCGTGAAAGCCTCAAAACTAGAACTTACAGATATTTTAATATTATGTTTGAATTTTGAAAAGTTCAGAAAGTATGTTATGGATATTTTAAAATAATAAATTCAACAAAGCGGGCAAACTTAGATCAGTACTGTGCCCAAGAAAATGGATCGAGTTGAGTTGTACCAGTTGCATTATCTTCGTGCAAATTTTCGTACCATCACAACCAGAGCATCCGCAGAGCAAATCTTTTTGAAAATATTTTTCAATTCGTTATGCCACAATAGGAGCCAAAAAGTAGAAATACTGAGCACACATGTTGCTCCAGGAAATTTCCAAAGTTTGTAAGTGTACGTTGCGTTCCAATGAAACAAATTTTTATACTTCCAGAAAAAAGGAACCAAAGACTTTTTGACAATTTTTTGAATTAATCATGCCCCAACTTAAGCATACCACACATTGGGCTCAATAAAGTTTATGAATTTTGCATGTTGCCATTACTTTTCGAAGCCAAATTTTAATCCCATCCAAAATTGAGCAACCGAAGAATTTTCATAATAAAATTTTCAAGTCCTAATAATGCCACTATTCGAGCAAAAAAGTGGAAATATTGGGCACACTTGTTACTTCACAGATATTTCAAAGTCTGTACGTATCCATTGCAATTCAATTATACAAATTCTGATAATATCAGTAAAAACACATCGGAAGACTTCCTGAAACAATTTTTCAAAATTTATAATGTTACAACTAAAGTGGTGAAGTGAAAAAATAGAGCGCATATTGAGCCAAAAAAAATTCTGAAATTTTGCATATATTCATGGCGTTCCGAAGACAATAATTTTGATCCCATCGACAAATGAGCAACCGAAGAAGTTTCATAACAAAAGTTCAATTTGCAATGCTAAAATCGGAGGCAAAATGTAGAAATACTTGGTACATTTGTCGCTTCACACAATTTCCGAAGTCTGTAGACATTCGTTGCAATCCAAAGATATAAATTTTGATAATATCAGAAAAAACAAATCGGAAGACATTCTGAATCAATTTTTTAAAATTCATTATGCTACAACTAAAGCGGGGACGTAAAAAAATATAGAGCATATTGAGCCAAACAAAATTCTGAAATTTTGCATATATTCATGGCGTTCCGAAGACAATAATTTTGATCCCATCGACAAATGAGCAACCGAAGAATTTTCATAACAAAAGTTCAATTCATAATGCTAAAATCGGAGGCAAAAAGTAGAAAACTTGGTACATTTGTCGCTTCACACAATTTCCGAAGTCTGTAGGCATTCGTTGCAATCCAAAGATATAAATTTTGATAATATCAGAAAAAACACATCGGATGACTTTCTGAAACAATTTTTTAATATTCATTATGCTACAACTAAAGCGGGGATGTGAAAAAATATAGAGCATATTGAGCCAAACAAAATTCTGAAATTTTGCATATATCCCTGGTGTTCCGAAGACAATATTTTTTATCCCATTGACAAATGAGCAACCGAAGAATTTTTATAACAAAATTTTCAATTCATAATGCTACAATCGGAGCCAAAAAGTGGAAATACTTGGTACATTTGTCCCTTCACAGAATTTCCAGAGTCTATATGCATTTGTTGCAATCCAAAGATACAAATTTTGATAGGATATGGAGTATACACCGCCATAGTCTTTTGACATAAAGATATATTATACGAGCCATTTTGACATAAAGATATATCATTACTTACTACGGTTATCATCCAGATGCATCCATATATATCCAGATGCAGGTTGACAGTGTATTTGTCTATCAATTCATCAAATGCAAGATGATTCTACACCATATTTTGGATAGAAAAACGACGTCGAACAATTATCATGCAAGGATCATTTTATGATGTACAAATCTCATTATGGCAAGCGAGGAACATTTTATAATAAAGAGGAAAGAGACCAATAAAATAAATTGTCAACGGTGTAGAGTTAAAAAAAATATTTATTAGACACTGCTCAAAACTCGGCATGATAATAACAAACTTTGCCGTATATACATTTTTTTGACACTCATTATTAGTTTTATAGTTTCTTTTCCAAATTTACATCAATTCACATCAATCATGATTAACAGTTCAACGTATACCATTTCATAGTTATCAAAGAAACGAAAAGAATGATTTCTTAAGAAATCTTATACGAGGAACATTTAATCGCGAAAGAGAAATTCCGTCGTAGAGTTAAGTGTGGAAAATAAAAACAGCAGGGTTAACAATGATAAAAAAATACATATTCATTTCAGCACTGTTCGAAAGTTGATTAAAAGCACTTCACTATTTTCACACCATCACTTTCTTATTATTACCGTATAACCAAGAGTGGATCGAACCTAACCATGATATTTATAACCTCACAACTGTCCGTGAAAAAACATTCATATTTTCAATACTGTTTAAGCCACGAGATTCTAAAATTAATTAAAACATTAAAATAATTTATCCGTTAGCTTGTACGCCCCACACTTGGTTATGTCAAAACTCTGTTCCAGCTTTCCGCTGTGTCGGTATATGGTAAGTCTAGAAAAAAAGGAAGTTATAACCTATAACTTTCCTTTTTTTCTTAATTTTTTTCCTGATATTTTACCAACCAAAGTTCCAAATTTATAATGGATATCACACATTTTCTAGCCTGACACGAAGAATAATAGACAAGTGGCGAATAATCACGTAAAAACGTTTCAACGATATAAGTATTATTTAATCAAACTCACACATCCCGCACTATGTTTACGAAACTCCGATTAAACTTTAATATCGCTGTCGACGTTTTTCCAATAATTTCGACACTTAGTCCAAGTGCCCGTCAAATGGTTATTGTTTAACTAAACTCACACATCCCGCACTGTTTTTACGAAACTTCGATCAATCTTTTAAAAATTATAACCAAACTCTTCCACACGTCCTGCACTGTTTTCATTATTTATTTTTTGAATTCCGTTTCATACAGATTCACACATTGCGCATGACTCGTTTCATTGCGCAGTTGCATGTTGCGCATCATTATGCGCATGCGCACTTATTCACATCAAAATGATGAGACCCAACGAACACGACCACAGATCACACACCTTTAATGGTTTATCACAGATACAGACACCAACCAATCAGAAACTCGAGAGGCTTCAAGAGGCCTTTAATGGTGTTATGTTGGTGTGTAGAGCCACGTTGAAAAAACCAACCAATCAGAAACTCGCGAGCGGCTTTGAGCCTCTGATGGTGTTATGTACATACACGTCGAATTTCCGATGTGTTATATAGAACGTTGAAAAAACCAACCAATCAGAAACTCGCGAGCGGCTTTGAGCCTCTGATGGTGTTATGTACATACACGTCGAATTTCCGATGTGTTAGTATTTTTTCCATAATCTTGACCCTATGCAAAGTTTTTTCTCAGCAATTACACCACCGATCATGCTGATTTTGGGCTCAAGCGAAAGAGAATTTCTTAATTAGTCTCCAGTTCAATTTTCAAGGCATCAAATGGCTCCTGAGCTTCGTAATTGAAAGAAATGACATGCCAATTTTACCCCCACCACCGCGAATCGTTTTATTCAGAGATAATATAGTCTCGGCGAGCCTCGGGCCAGCAGACGACAGAGCTGTCAATGTACTTGTCCCGAGACTCTACCGAGTCTCTTGATTTGTATCAAAATTTGTATCATGGGAATGTAGCCGATACCTACAAACTTTTAACATTTTGTGAAGCGACATGTGCGCCAAGTATTTCCACTTTCTGTCTCTGATTGTGGCATTATGAATTGAAAAATTTATTACCAAAATTCTTCTGCTGCTCATTTTTGGATGGGATTAAAATTTCAGTCCTCGCAACGCAATAGATACATCCAAATTTTCTGAACTTTGTTGGGCTTGAAGTGCAATATGTTTTTTAACTTTTTATACAAATATAACAAGGCGATACTGCTATTTAATATGTTTCTTTGATAAGCACAAATTCAAATTGCTACAAATTCTATGGAAGAGTTCTGACTGCTCTAATCTTGCCCTCAAAAGCTTTGTAAATTTTTGTATCGGACTCCCAGTTCCCGACTTATTTTAGCCTGATTCCAGAAAGGTAAATCAAAATGTCAAAACAATTTGACTGGCTCGAGAATAAAAAAAATGCCAAATTGAAAATTCCAAAACACGTGTCCCTTTATTTCATGGGGAAAAAATCAAACTCGTAGTAGAAGGGGTCAGGGTTTGGAAATGAAAAAGCGATAATTTCCGAATATAACCTTTTTCTAATCTATATAAAGCGAGATGTTCGAAAAGAACGGGGAAAAACGAATCATATCATGCATAAAAATCCCCCTCACAGAACAAACCTGGACAAGTACATTTGTTGACCGCCGTTCCCATATTTTTCCATTGGATCTCAAAATTGGATTGGAAAATCAAATTGGAGGTGCTTTTCGTTGCATGCGTTGCTTTTCGCCGTCAGAAATTTATAAGAAAATCAATTCTTCTGCGAATTTCAGAATGGCCTTGTATCATACGCAACATTCAACGTCGATTCAATCGGAATAAAATGGTGTTCGTAGTCATTATAAAATTGCATTAACATAAAGTGCAGTCAGTTATGAAATTTCTGAAAATGTGACTCAGTAAACCATTGCCAGCAATGTAGCGTATCATACTTTCGAAAACTACTATTGCCAGCAATGAAAGTTATTATACTTTGGAAAGCTACTATTTATTAGTATAAGATCTAAGTAACCACTGCTGAATGGTCAAAAGATCAATGCAGGCTATGAATGCACCGTCAAATTTGTATCCAAAGTTTTAAGATCACGCAAATTTCACACAAAACAATCCCCCTCCGTTCGTTTCATTTTGACGTTATTGGGCGCCAGCTATCAAAATAACCCTTTATGTTTTGAAAATGAGAATTTTAACCGTTATGCGGGATTAATCATAAAAAAATAAGACAATACCAACAATGAAAAAGTGCGTATTTATAATCCTTGATTTTTTAGAGAGACCCCTGATTTTTACTGGAATGAGCAATTTTAATAAAAAGTTATGGGCCGGGCAAGTACTCTGTGCGTATATGCTCAACGTACGGTGGTGAGCGTTCATCAAATTATTACCAATCAAACAAAACTGTGCTATCATGTACAGATATAAATTAAAGTTTTTTTTTTAACATTACAAAAGCATGGGATCTAATGCGAAACTTCCTGTTCCTGCTTGTTTTTCGTTATTTTAGCCATGGCGCGGGCAATGCTGTTTTATTAGGTCATAAAAGTCAATACTATTTGGCAACATTGGTCGCGCCATAGCCAAAACAAAAGTACCTTCTGGACTTAGGAGATCCCAGAAGCAATGCACCAACTGCATGCCCTACGTTGCCGGTACGTCAATATTGATATCTTCTTAGTCACCAAAGAAATACTTGTCCTAGTACTGATATCATAAATTTTACTGCTGCACGTAACTTAGATGTCGACCTTTTTTCATTTTTTTCTAGACTATTGATACTTCTTACACACCAATTATAAGTGGGATTTTTCTCGTCTTGATAACGCTGATTTTTTAAGGCATCTTCTCACTTTAAACGCCTCAAAAATAGGCTGTTTTTGCGATTTTTTTTCGAGGATTTTTGCTTAAAATTATGGGATAAAACGGATCCTATGTAATAAACACATCTTTCAAGTACATGAAAAAATTTTTATTTTATTTTTTTAAACAATTATTATAATACATCAGTAGCATTGAAAAACCCGTGTAAAAATGTTATGGTCGTGGCTTGTTGATGGTATCTCCGAGACGGGTCGTCTGAAACAAAAAAATAAAACTGTTTTAGATTCAGTATGTCAGTGGCTATAGCGCATATCATCAGATTTTTGATATTCGCGAAAATAACAAAATGGCGCACGTTTTTCGAAAAAGTAAAAAAAAACCACGATTTTTTTGCAGTTTTTTGTAAAAAAAAAATTCTTAAAATCAAAATTTAAAAAATCTGATGATATGCGCTATAGCCATAACTATGAAGCATATGTCATTCAAATTTCATGACAATCGGCCGGATAGTTTCCGAAATTTCATCAACAAAGCACCGAAAAACCTTGTTTTGAGATAACTGCGTTTAAAGTTTTGGTTGCAGAAAAATCATGAAAAAACCTTACCTCGGGTTAATCAGCGATGCCTGCTCCATACAATGGACCTTCCGATTCTTCGTAGAAGGTGTGTTCGTCCAAAGTAGCTTCCCTTCGTCTCGACCTAGTCTCTTTTGAAGCGTTAGAGCTGCGGCGGTTCCCTACGCGTACGCGATCACTGTCGCGTTTCTCGGCGTATTGAACGGCGATAGGGCCTAGTTTGACACCCATCACCTCCAAAATTTTTAAAACAGGTTGTAGCCCTTCGTTATAAATGCATGCCGCTGTTTGGCAAGCAATTTCCACGGTTTTTCTTGATGATGTTTCTTGAAACATCTTTGTTACAAACTTTACACTTCACATATTGTTGTAATGTAGAAAAAACAAGAAAAAACTGAATAATACTATATCCAGCCGTTGGATCGATGTGTACATCGAAACTTGTATCGTCCGATTTTTTTAATTTTGCTGCACTCGCACTAGCATGACTCGTATCTGCTTCAGACTGGTGTGGAAGCACTCCACGAAATTTTCTTTTTTTAGATTTCGAACTTGGACGTCGCCACGTGGCACTTTGTTGCGAAGTCTTTTTATCCATTATAACAATCCTGAGCGCAGAGATGTTGCCGTTACGAAGTTTCAAATTAGACTGATGAAATAACAGTTTAGCATCGTTGCCGAGTGATTTTCTTTTGAAAAATGCACGTGTTAAGGTCTTATTACATGAGTATAGACCCGAAAACAGAATATACCTAAGCAAGGGGTACTACATTAACAAAAGAACACGGCTATTCAATTGTATAGAGTCAGATATACAGGGACCGTCCGAGCGGCGTGAAAGGGATCGCCGGGTACTCTCAGGTAGTCACCTAACGGTCGCCAAAAAATGTAGTTAGACTCGTCCGATCTTTATGAAATTTCGAGATGACATTTTTGAAGATATGTACTTTCAAAATTAAAAAAAAAAAAAAAATCGATTTTTTTAAATTTCCAAAGTGAGAAGACGCCTTAATGTTTTGATTCTTGTTTTGTTCTGTGGAAATAAATTCAAAGTAACATTTATTGTCAAGTCTGCTTTTTTGGCCGGATATTTTGTGATCTATATGGTTGGTTTCCCTCCGGGATATGAATACAATTAGTAAAGATTAAAAAAAAAAATTAAGTGGAGTTTTGGATTTTTTGTGATATCATAGGGAAACGAAAGCCCACCAATGTACTTGTCCAGGTTTTTTTCCCCCGGGAGGGGATTTTTGCTATTTGTATTATCTCTGAATAAAACGATTCGCCGTGGTGAGGGTAAAAATTTAAAGTCTTTTTCTGTAATTACGGAACTCAGAAGATATATCATGATTTGAAAATTGAACTGGAGACTAACTGAGAAAAAGTCTTTCGATTGAGCCTTAAATCAGGACGATTGATGCCGTATTTGCTGAGAAAAAACTTTGCACGGGCCAAGATTATGCAAAAGTTCCAACGCATTGAAAGGTTCGGTGTGTCACTATATGCGCTCGGACGATACAATCAAAGGCCTTTTGATGCCCATCAAAACCCATTTTCACAAAAGCCGGTCTCCGGCGACGGAAGCAACGAGTTGCGATTGGTCACGACGACTCGACTTCCCTCTGTACGGAGCCAGCTGAAAGTTTGAACGTCGTTTTCACATAACGAAGTGCGGAACGTGTGAGCAATTTTATGGATAAATTTATAAAAAAATTCATTTCCTGGTTCAGTGTGATAATATTCGATCGATCATCCATATGACAGCTGACCAATATCTTTCTTAAAACAGTCGTGAGGTTATAAAGATCGCTGTCAATTTCAACCTTTGGTTAGAGTGGTGTTTATAGATAGACGAGTAAAGAAGACTTTTATATAGATAGGAGAGTGATGGTGGGAAAATAAAGTGCAATAATAAACCACTGAACAGTGCCTAAATAAATATTTTTTTAATTAAACCTAGCCCCTACAATTTTTTTCCAATTTCTCTTTTACCATTAAAATGTTCTCCGAATGAAATAATAAGGTTTATTTAGAAACCATTCTCTTCGTTTTTTTTTGTTAACCAAGAGAATGGTGTATGATAAACTCGTATTCGGTGAATATTTAATATCTTTGTCATGAGGTTATAAAGATCGCGGCCAGTTTCAACTTTTGCTTAAAGTGACTTTTATTATAGATGGAAGAGTGATAGTGCAAAAATAAAGTGTGATTTAATAAATAAACTTTTGAACAGTGTATAAATAAATATTTTTTTTATTATTAACCCTAGTCCCAACAATCCATTTTTCCGAACGTAAACTCTAGAATGGAGTTGAAAACGGTACCGCTTCTCTATTACCATAAAATGTTCATCGGATGCAATAACAAGGTTTATTTAGAAAGTATTCTCTTTGTTTTTTTTTTATTACTACACTACTGGAAACAATTAAAGGAACAAGAAATTTCCGTCAATTTTTCCCTAATTTTTGAAAGGCTGTATCTCAGTGAAAAATAGTCATATGACGATAAATAAAAAAACATTTTAAAGCTTTATTCTTTGACTTTAAAGATCTCGAACCATCTTTTACTCACGGATCACGGTTACTAAGGAATTTCATGAAATACCGCGAGGGAAAAAATTTGCAATTTTTTTTCTTTCTTTACGATTGTGCACAGACTTGGAAAAATTTTTTCGACTCAAATCAATACAAGCGTCGGGTAGCTCGTTCATTTACCTTCAATTTCGTTTTTAGGAGTCTCCGTACGATTTTTTTTTCCGGAGATATCGATGGTTGAATAAATAAAGACAATTTCGTATTCAATCATCGATATCTCAGCGAAAAATCATGGCACAGTAATTCCGATTACGGTTTTGAAAACTTGAATGAACGCACTATAAAAAGCTCATCCTATTTTTATGGAAATTTCTGTTTTTCCTTTCTTGACATTCATTTGAAAAAAAGACACACACACACACGCACACATGCACATGCACACGCACACGAAGCGTAAATCCGACCGTGCAACCTCCTCGTGGTACGCTTTGGGTAACACAATGCGCGGTAATGCTGGCGGTAGGGACAACAAGACCTAATATCGTATCAAAAACCGGCCAAACGTGCATTTTCGAATGTATGGAAACTTGAAAAAAAAATTGACATTTTTTGAAAATTTTGGATTTTTTTTTCTCTCATCGTTTTTCAAATTTGGGCAATATTTGATGATAAATTGTAGAAAAAGTCGTCTGTTTCATTTTAATAGTGCTTGTGTCATTTTCATGCCCAGTAATCGTGTTCTTTTAATTGTTTGCAAAACTTTTATCACTCGGGGCAGAAAACCGGTTCGCCCAATCAACTTGCAAATTTATAGGGTTATTGTGGATACATCGAGCTGTAAAAGTTATGCTCCACATGAGTATTTCCATTGATATTTACAAATTAGCAGTAGATTTTCTGAACAGCTGTAAAAAGCCATTTTTCACCTTTTTTTCAAATGAATATCAAGAATGGAACAATAGAAATTTCACAAAAATAGGGGCAGTTTTTTATAGTGCGTCCATTCGAGTTTTCAAAACCGTCCTCGGAATTTCTATGCGATGATTTTTCGCTGAGATATCGATGATTGAATACGAAATTGTCTTTTTTTATTCAACCATCGATATCTTCGAAAAAAAATCGTACGGAGACTCCTAAAAAACGAAATTCAAGGCAAATGAACAAGCTAACCGGTGCTTATATTGATTTCAGTTGAAAAAATTTTTCCAAGTCTGTGCACAATCGTAAAAAAAAAAAAAATTGCAAATTTTTTCCCTCGAGGTATTTCATGAAATTCCTTAGCAACCGCAATCTGTAAGTAAAAAATGGTCCAAGATCTTTAAAGTCAAAAAATAAAGCTTTAAAATGCTTTTTTATTTATCGTAATATCACTATTTTTCACTGAGATACAGTCTTTCAAAAATTCGGGAAAAATTGACGGAAATTTCTTGTTCCTTTAATTGTTTCCAGTAGCGTATATAAGAGAATGGTGTATGATAAACTCGTATTAGGTGAATATTTAATATCTTTGAACAGTCGTTAGGTTATAAAGATCGCGGTCAGTTTCATTTGATTAAAGTGAAATTTTTGGTTAAGGGGCCAGTCCACTTTGGAGCCACGAAAAAAAGGCTATGTTCGCGATTTTTTTTTGAGGATTTTATGAAAGATATGAATAAATAGCAAAAATCCCCTCCCGGGGAAAAAAAACCTGGACAAGTACATTGGTGGTCCCTCGTTTCCCTATGATATCACAAAAAATCCAAAACCCCACTTAAATTTTTTTTTTTTAATCTTTACTAATTTTATTCATATCCCGGAGGGAAACCAACCATATAGATCACAAAATATCTGGCCAAAAAACCAGACTTCACAATAAATGTTACTTTGAATTTATTTCCACAGAACAAAACAAGAATCAAAACATTAAAAAATCAGCGTTATCAAGATGAGAAAAATACCACTTATAATTGGTGTGTAAGAAGTATCAATAGTCCAGAAAAAAACGAAAAAAGGTCGACATCTAAGTTACGTGCAGCAGTAAAATTTATGATATCAGTACTAGGACAAGTATTTCTTTGGTGACTGAGAAGATATCAATATGGACGTACCGGCAACGTAGGGCATGCAGTTGGTACATTGCTTCTGGGATCTCCTAAGTCGAGTAGCTACTTTTGTTTTGGCTATGGCGCGACCAATGTTACCAAATAGTATTTACTTTTATGACCTAATGAAACAACATTGCCCGCGCCGTGGCTAAAATAATGAAAAACAAGCGGGAACATGAAGTTTCGCATAAGATCCCATGCTTTTGTAATGTTAAAAAAAAAACTTTAATTTATGTTTGTACATGATAGCACAGTTTTGTTTGATTGGTAATAATTTGATGAACGTTCACCACCGTACGTTGAGCGTATACGCACAGAGTACTTGTCCGGCCCATAACTTTTTATTAAAATTGCTCATTCAAGTGAAAATCAAATTGGAGGTGCTTTTCGTTGCATGCGTTGCTTTTCGCCGTCAGAAATTTATAAGAAAATCAATTCTTCTGCGAATTTCAGAATGGCCTTGTATCATACGCAATATTCGACGTCGATTCAATCGGAATAAAATAGTGTTCGTAGTCATCATAAAATTGCATTAACATAAAGTGCAGTCAGTTATGAAATTTCTGAAAATGTGACTCAGTAAACCATTGCCAGCAACGTAGCGAATCATACTTTCGAAAACTACTATTGCCAGCAATGAAAGTTATTATACTTTAGAAAGCTACTATTTATTAGTAGAAGATCTAAATAACCACTGGTGAATGGTCAAAAGATCAATGCAGGCTATGAATGCACCGTCAAATTTGTATCCAAAGTTTCAAGATCACGCAAATTTCACACAAAATAATCCCCCTCCGTTCGTTTCACTTTGACGTTCTTGGGCGCCAGCTATCAAAATAGCCCTTTATGTTTTGAAAATAAGAACCTAAACCGTTATGCGGGATTAATCATAAAAAAATAAAAATTAAATAAGACAATACCAACAATGAAAAAGTGCGTATTTATAACCCTTGATTTTTGAGAGAGACCCCTGATTTTCACTGGAATGAGCAATTTTAATAAAAAGTTATGGGCCGGACAAGTGCTCTGTGCGTATACGGTCAACGTACGGTGGTGAACGTTCATCAAATTATTACCAATCAAACAAAACTGTGCTATCATGTACAGACATAAATTAAAGTTTTTTTTTTAACATTACAAAAGCATGGGATCTTATGCGAAACTTCATGTTCCCGCTTGTTTTTCGTTATTTCAGCCACGGCGCGGGCAATGTTGTTTCATTAGGTCATAAAAGTAAATACTATTTGGTAACATTGGTCGCGCCATAGTCAAAACAAAAGTAGCTACTCGACTTAGGAGATCCCAGAAGCAATGTACCAACTGCATGCCCTACGTTGCCGGTACGTCCATATTGATATCTTCTCAGTCACCAAAGAAATACTTGTCCTAGTACTGATATCATAAATTTTACTGCTGCACGTAACTTAGATGTCGACCTTTTTTCATTTTTTTCTGGACTATTGATACTTCTTACACACCAATTATAAGTGGTATTTTTCTCATCTTGATAACGCTGATTTTTTAATGTTTTGATTCTTGTTTTGTTCTGTGGAAATAAATTCAAAGTAACATTTGTTGTGAAGTCTGGTTTTTTGGCCGGATATTTTGTGATCTATATGGTTGGTTTCCCTCCGGGATATGAATAAAATTAGTAAAGATTAAAAAAAAAAATTTAAGTGGGGTTTTGGATTTTTTGTGATATCATAGGGAAACGAGGGACCACCAATGTACTTGTCCAGGTTTTTTTTCCCCGGGAGGGGATTTTTGCTATTTGATATCACTTCTTTTTTCTATAGTATTTTCATATATTTCGCTTCATACAGACTCCAATAGAGCATGTACATAACAAAAAAACTTACAAGGTGTTTGCATCATTACATCATCGATTTATTTCAATGTCAGGAATCAGTACTGCTCACACTACTAATTCGACATAAGAGAATGAGACAGATTTTCTACCATAAATTCATTGTTATTGAGGTTGTTTAAATATAGCAGCATTTCGTTCCTGTGATAAGAAAAAAGTTATAATGCTTTCAAACGAGTTAACTACAGACTCGAAGTATTTTCGAGATGTTAGTAATTCGTTGATAGGTTATTATTCGATTATAGCTTAGCAGGAAAGTATTATAGAAGAGACCTCAAGTACCAGTTTTTCCCCAAGGCAAAATTTCAGAAAATTAAATACTTTATCATTAGCTTTCAAGTTGTGTATTAGAATAAGGCATTTATGGGCGAAATGGCAGCGAGGATATTAGCAATTTCGGTCTAAACTATAAATAGATAATTATATTTAACTTTACTGTCAGGAGCCTCTGAATTATTATTCTTTCAAAGATGAAATGACGGAAGAATATGATGCATCGTCCTTGACTTCCAAATTGTTTTATAAAACATAGAAAAAAATTAGATTAAAAAAAAATTCGGCCGAAGTACTTGACGAATGTTTTTTCACTTAAGTTACATAATGTATTGGTCATGGTGACAACCTCGCCGAGTACTTCGGCCGAAATTATTTTTCATCTAATTTTTTTTCGTTTGCAATATTTTTTTGTTTCAGACTCTTATTGATACAGAGTTGTTATTTTCATTCTGGTAGGTAAAACAACTGCATTTTCGAACTTGATTCTTTTCTCTATCAACATTCAACATTATTTAAAGATTTTATCACACGACAAAGCCTCCCATATTTGGCCACATATATTTTAGTATAACTCAATTTATTTTATAACTTTTTGCGAAACCCAAACTTAGCTTTTCGCGAGGATTAACTCATTTTGTTTTGTGTGATTTGAATTTATTTGATACATGTTTTGAGAGTGGTCTCTTTTCTTACTTTTTGATAGGATTTGATTTTCTCAGGGATTTTTGCGAGAAAAGGTTTTTGCAGTGTATGTACATTCGTGGAAAAATATGGGAACGGCGGTCAACAAATGTACTTGTCCAGGTTTCTTCCGCGAGGGGGATTTTTATGCATGATATAATTCGTTTTTTCTCGTTCTTTTCAAACATCTCGCTTTATATAGATTAGAAAAAGGTTATATTGGGAAATTATCGCTTTTTCATTTCCAAACCCTGACCCCTTCTACTTCGGGTTAGGTTTTTTCCCCATGAAATAAAGGGGCACGTGTTTTGGAATTTTCAATTTGGCATTTTTTTAATTCTCGAACCAGTCAAATTTTTTTGACATTTCGATTTACCTTTCTGGAATCAGGCTAAAATAAGTCGGGAACTGGGAGTCTGATACAAAAATTTACAAAGCTTTTGAGAGCAAGATTAGAAGAGTCAGAACTTTTCCATACAATTTGTAGCTATTTGAATTTGTGTTTATCAAAGAAACATATTAAATAGCAGTATCTCCTTGTTATATTTGTAGATTTGTGGTAAAAAATATTACGCTTATTTCAGCTTGTTGATAAAAATGGGGCGATTTTTTTCGAAATTTTTCATTTTTGATTAATAATGAAATAAAAAACCCGTTTCATGTATGTTTAGAGAAAACATCGAATCTATTGTGAAAAAAGTTCACGCATTTTTTCATTCTTATTTTTATTAACAAGGTGGAATCATGATTATTTTTCAATACCATTGAAGAAGTTCCTACCATGAAAATAAAAAGTTACAACTATTTCAATATTCTCATTGAATATAGAAAAGTTCAAATAGTATGTTATGGAAACTCCAAAACAATATATTGAACAAAGCGGACAAACAGAGAACAGGATCGTACCCAAGAGAATGAAATGAATTTAGTTGTATTAGTCACATTAGCTTTGAGCAAATTTTGTTACTACCAAAACCAGAGCGACTGTAGAGGAAAGCCTTTGGAATAAAACTTTTTCAATTTATTATGCCATAATCAGAGCTAAGAAGTGGAAATACTTAGCATACATGTCTCCTCTTCACAAAATGGTCAAAGTTTGTAGATATTGGCTACATTCCAATGATACAAATTTTGATACTATCAGAAGAAGAGCACCCGAAGACATTCTAAAACAACTTTTTAAATTGATTATGCCACAACTAAGGTGGAAAAGTGAAAAAACATAGTGCACTTTAAGCCCAACAAAGTTCAGAAAATTTGGATGTATCTATTGCGTTCCGAGGACAGAAATTTTAATCCCATCCAAAAATGAGCAGCCGAAGACATTTTGTAATAAATTTTTCAATTCATAATGCCACAATCAGAGACATAAAGTGGAAATACTTGGCGCACATGTCGCTTCACAAAATATTAAAAGTTTGTAGGTATCGGCTACATTCCCATGATACAAATTTTGATATTTATAACAATAATGGCCGTGAAAGCCTCAAAACTAGAACTTACAGATATTTTAATATTATCTTTGAATTTTGAAAAGTTCAGAAAGTATGTTATGGATATTTTAAAACAATAAATTCAACAAAGCGGGCAAACTTAGATCAGTACTGTGCCCAAGAAAATGGATCGAGTTGAGTAGTACCAGTTGCATTATCTTCGTGCAAATTTTCGTACCATCACAACCAGAGCATCCATAGAGCAAATCTTTTTGAAAACATTTTTCAATTGGTTATGCCACAATAGGAGCCAAAAAGTAGAAATACTGAGCACACATGTTGCTCCAGGAAATTTCCAAAGTTTGTAAGTATACGTTGCGTTCCAATGAAACAAATTTTTATACTTCCAGAAAAAAGGAACCAAAGACTTTTTGACAATTTTTTGAATTAATCATGCCACAACTTAAGCATACCACACATTGGGCTCAATAAAGTTTTTGAATTTTGCATGTTGTCATTACTTTTCGAAGCCAAATTTTAATCCCATCCAAAATTGAGCAACCGAAGAATTTTCATAATAAAATTTTCAAGTCCTGATAATGCCACTATTCGAGCAAAAAAATGGAAATATTGGGCACACTTGTTACTTCGCAGATATTTCAAAGTCTGTACGTATCCATTGCAATTCAATTATACAAATTTTGATAATATCAATAAAAACACATCGGAAGACTTCCTGAAACAATTTTTCAAAATTCATAATGTTACAACTAAAGTGGTGAAGTGATAAAATAGAGCGCATATTGAGCCAAACAAAATTCTGAAATTTTGCATATATTCATGGCGTTCCGAAGACAATACTTTTGGTCCCATCGACAAATGAGCAACCGAAGAATTTTCATAACAAAAGTTCAATTTGCAATGCTAAAATCGGAGGCAAAATGTAGGAATACTTGGTACATTTGTCGCTTCGTACAATTTCCAAAGTCTGTAAGCATTCGTTGCAATCCAAAGATATAAATTTTGATAATATCAGAAAAAACACATCAGAAGACATTCTGAAACAATTTTTTAAAATTCATTACGCTACAATTAAAGCGGGGATGTAAAAAATATAGAGCATATTGAGCCAAACAAAATTCTGAAATTTTGCATATATGCATGGCGTTCCGAAGACAATAATTTTGATCCCATAGACAAATGAGCAACCGAAGAATTTTCGTAACAAAAGTTCAATTCATAATGCTAAAATCGGAGGCAAAAAGTAGAAAACTTGGTCCATTTGTCGCTTCACACAATTTCCAAAGTCTGTAGGCATTTGTTGCAATCCAAAGATATAAATTTTGATAATATCAGAAAAAACACATCGGAAGACTTTCTGAAACAATTTTTTACAATTCATTATGCTACAACTAAAGCGGGAATGTGAAAAAATATATAGCATATTGAGCCAAACAAAATTCTGAAATTTTGCATATATCCATGGTGTTCCGAAGACAATATTTTTGATCCCATTTAAAAACACATCGGAAGACTTCCTGAAACAATTTTTCAAAATTCATAATGTTACAACTAAAGTGAGGAAGTGAAAAAATATAGCGCATATTGACCCAAACAAAATTCTGAAATTTTGCATATATTCATGGCGTTCCGAAGACAATAATTTTGATCCCATCGACAAATGAGCAACCGAAGAATTTTCATAACAAAATTTTCAATTCATAATGCTAAAATCGGAGGCTAAAAGTATAAATACTTGGTACATTTGTCGCTTCACACAATTTCCAAAGTCTGTTGGCATTCGTTGCGATCTAAAGATATAAATTTTGATAATGTCAGAAAAAACACATCGGAAGACTTTCTGAAACAATTATTGAAAATTCATAATGCTACAACTAAAGCGGAGATGTGAAAAAATATACAGCATATTGAGCCAAACAAAATTCTGAAATTTTGCATATATCCATGGTGTTCGTAAGACAATATTTTTGACCCCATTGACAAATGAGCAAGCGGAGAATTTTTATAACAAAATGTTCAATTCATAATGCTACAATCGGAGCCAAAAAGTGGAAATACTTGGTACATTTGTCGCTTCACAGAATTTCCAGAGTCTATAGGTATTCTTTGCAATCCAAAGATACAAATTTTGATAATATCAGGATAAATTCATAATGTTACAACTAAAGTGGGAAAACGAAAAAATATAGCGCATATTGAGCCAAACAAAATTCTGAAATTTTGCATATATTCATGGCGTTTCGAAGACAATAATTTTGATCCCATCGACAAATGAGCAATCGAAGAATTTTCATAACAAAATTTTCAATTCATAATGCTAAAATCAGAGGCAACAAGTAGAAATACTTGGTACATTTGTCGCTTTACGCAATTTCCAAAGTCTGTAGGCATTCGTTGCAATCCAAAGATATAAATTTTGATAATGTCAGAAAATACACATCAGAAGACTTTCTGAAACAATGTTTTAAAATTCATTATGCTACAACTAAAGCGGGGATGTGAAAAAATATAGAACGACGCTGAAGTTTGCAACGTTGGAGTCCAACGAAATGAACGAAAAAAAAAGTTTGTAATTCACCAATTTTTTATTTCACGAATTATTCGTGTAGGTTGAAAAACTACGAATTGCAAATCCGGCAGGGAACAAAATTGGAGAATTACTGGACTTATTGGAGTTTTTTTAGATCATTTCGTTGGACTCCAACATTGCAAACTTCAGAGTCATATTATAGAGCATATTGAGCCAGACAAAATTCTGAAATTTTGCATATATCCATGGTGTTCCGAAGACAATATTTTTAATCCTATTGACAAATGAGTAACCGAAGAATTTTCATAACAAAATGTTCAATTCATAATGCTACAATCGGAGCCAAAAAGTGGAAATACTTGGTACATTTGTCGCTTCACAGAATTTCCAGAGTCTATAGGTATTCGTTGCAATCCAAAGATACAAATTTTGATTATACCAGGATAAATTCATAATGTTACAACTAAAGTGGGAAAGTGAAAAAATATAGCGCATATTGAGCCAAACAAAATTCTGAAATTTTGCATATTTTCATGGCGTTCCGAAGACAATAATTTTGATCCCATCGACAAATGAGCAACCGAAGAATTTTGATAACAAAATTTTCAATTCATAATGCTAAAATCGGAGGCAAAAAGTAGAAATACTTGGTACATTTGTCACTTTACACAATTTCCAAAGTCTGTAGGCATTCGTTGCAATCCAAAGATATAAATTTTGATAATGTCAGAAAAAATACATCGGAAGACTTTCTGAAACAATTTTTTAAATTCATTATGCTACAACTAAAATGGGGATGTAAAAAAATATAGAGCATATTGAGCCAAACAAAATTCTGAAATTTTGCATATATCCATGGTGTTCCGAAGACAATATTTTTGATCCCATTGACAAATGAGCAACCGAAGAATTTTCATAATAAAATGTTCAATTCATAATGCTACAATCGGAGCCAAAAAGTGGAAATACTTGGTACATTTGTCGCTTCATAGAATTTCCAGAGTCTATAGGTATTCGTTGCAATCCAAAGATACAAATTTTGATAATACCAGGATATGGCGTGTATACCGCCATAGTCTTTTGACATAAAGATATATTATACGAGCCATTTTCACATAAAGATATATCATTACTTACTACGGTTATCATCCAGATGTATCCATATATATCCAGATGCAAGTTGACAGTGTATTTGTCTATTATTCATCAAACACGAGACGATTCTACATCATATTTTGGACAGAAAAACGACGTCGAAAATCTTTTGAAATGGACCAAAAATTATCATGCAAGGAAGATTTTATGATGTACAAATCTTATTATGTCAAGCGAGGAATAGAAAAACGACGTCGAAAATCTTTTGAAATGGACCAAAAATTATCATGCAAGGAACATTTTATGATGTACAAATCTTATTATGGCAAGCGAGGAACATTTTATAATAAAGAGGAAAGGGACCAATAAAGTAAATTGTCAACGGTGTAGAGTTAAAAAAAATATTTATTAGACACTGCTATAAACTCGACATGATAATAACAAACTTTACCATATACATTTTTTTGACACTTATTATTAGTTTTATAGAGTTTCTTTTCCAAATTTACATCGATTCACACCAATCATGATTAACAGTTCAACGTACACCATTTCATAGTTATCAAAGAAACGAAAAAAATGATTTCTCAAGAAATCTTATACGAAGCACATTTAATCGCGAAAGAGAAAAGAGATCGCTTTCGTTTCCGTCGTAGAGTTAAGTGTGGAAAATAAAAACTGCAGGGTTAACAATAATAAAAAAATACATATTCATTTCAGCACTGTTCGAAAGTTGATTAAAAGCACTTCACTATTTTCACACCATCACTTTCTTATTATTACTGTAACCATGAGTCGATCGAACCTAATCACGATATTTATAACCTCACAACTGTTCGTGAAAAAACATTAATATTTTCAATACTGTTTAAGCCACGAGTTCTAATTAGTCGCGATCGAAAGGGGGAAAAAAATAAAAAATACGTGAATTTGAATGAAACTCTAAATTGCTGTCATTGAATTTATAAATTTATATAAAGAAATCATTTTTGGATCGTACGTCTCGCACTCTTCCGCGGTAAAAGTATATATACACTCGATAAGACTCGGTCCAGCAAACGATAAAATTGTCACTCTTGATATTTCACTCTTGATATTAAGATTATAATACCAGCACGTTTTTTTTATTTATCTCGCACTTCGTAATGTCGAAACTCTGTTTGTTTATAGCACCAAAAACTGACTTGATAGATGGTTGTACAATTATTATATATATAGATATATCAAACAAATATTCTGTTCAAATCCTTCCGCACTTAACGCGTTTTAAAGAACGTCGCGCAAGTTATTTCGTAGCTTTAATGTAATTGGCCCAGGAATTTTCTCATCGTTCATTGACTGGAACAAGAATTCTCTCACTGGGGATTGGTAATCATGGAGGACAAGAAGCCTATGTCTGTAGCGGTCAGTACGCGTATACAGATACGTCAAGTTCCTAAATGTGTTAGTAACTTTTGCATAATCTCAAGCCCGTGCAAAGTTTTTTCTCAGAAATTACGCCACGAATCATGCTGATTTCGGGCTCATTCGAAACATAATTTGTTCATTAATCTCCAGTTCAATTTTCAAGGCCTCAAATAACTCATGAGCTTCGTAAATAAACGAAATGACATTCCGATTTTACCCCCACCACCGCGAAAAGTTTTGTTAGGAGAAAATATAGTCTCGGCGAGCCTCGGGCCAGCAGACGGCAGAGCTGTCAATGTACTTGTCCCGAGACTCTACCGAGTCTCTTGATAAAAGTTGTTGGGCTTGATAAATAAAGTCTTGAAATACATAAAAAAAAAAATTAATTCATTTTTATTCATTTTTAGGTACAAAAACTATAGTTTAACGTAACGCCTCAAAAATAGGTGGGCTAGGTAGCTCCATCACAACTTGCTAACGGCTTGTCTGAAAGAAAAAAATCAAAGTCCATTAGATTCAGTATGACATTAGCTACAAAATGACCCTCGGATATAAAGTTTATCGAAAAATGAAAAAACGGCGGATGAAAAACGAAAAAAGTAAAAAAAACGCGTTTTTTTCGCAGTATTTCACAAAAAAAAGAGTAAAAATCAAAATTTTAAAACCATCGAAGGTCATCTTGTTGCGAATCATGTTTGCAATATGTTGTTCAAATTTCAAGAGAATCGGTTTATTAATTTTATAGATACGATGGAGCTAGATTTTGAATACGTCGTATCGAGAAAAACGCGTTTGAAGTTTATATTATGAAAAACTCTAACCCAAACTCAATCGGCAATTCCTGCACCGTACAAAATCCCTTCTGATTGTTCATCATCGTCGATTTCTTCAAGTCTTGCTTGCTTTCGTTTGGTTCTGGTCTCTTTTGAGCACTCAGAACTGCGGCGGTTTGCAGAGCGAACACGCTCGTCATCGCGATTGTCGGCGAATCCGATGGCGATCGGGCCGAGTTTGACGCCAATTATTTCCATTATTTTAAGCACTGGACGAAATCCTTCATTAAAGATACACGCAGATGCTTTGCAGGCAATGTCTATGATTTTTTTGCCGTTGAACATTTGTTTAGCTTCCATATTCCATACGCAGTTGTTAAAACTTTCATTATTGTTTTGCGTATGGCCACCTAAACACCTTTCGAGCAGTTCTGTTTTGATGAGATCCTCGTAAATAGGTTTTAAAACTTCCTGTACTTCCTCAGAAAGAGCAGAAGAATGTTTGTTATGTTGCTGAAGTATCTTAGCTTTGAGGTACTTGCACCATTCTATCGAGCAGTTGTGATGTTGCGGCTTGACATCGGTCGAAATTCTGTGGTAATACCCTGCCTATAATTCTTTGCGCATACCTTCAATAGAATTCAAATTCCTTCAAATAGCAAAAGCCGTAATTTTCAGACAACTGTTTCATCAAGTTGATCGTCAAATTTTGAGTTTTTGCTTTTGACACTTTTTTTACGGTAGCCGTTTTTTTTCTTCACAACTACAGTTTTTTTCGGTGGGGTTATTTTCAATGCGGCTGTTTTCGGTGTAACGTTTTTCAAAGCGATTTTTCCTCTTCTGCTTCCTTTAGCGCATTTTTCTTCTGGATCAAAGATTTTCTTGCTTCATTTGCACGTTTGAAAACGCGTTTGGCCACATGTAAAACACACTCCAATTTTTTGACAGCGAACTCTTCACTATAAGGAAAACAATTAAGCAGCATTCTGAAAGTCTTTGAGTCGCCATCACCGATGTAGAATCCATATCGCACAGCAAATCTTTCTATCGATCGTAAAAACATTTCTACTATGCCATCTACCTCCATTTTGCCAGCACTTCCTGAGTGATTTGATGTACAATGAGGTTTATGCTTCTCAGACCAGGTGATAAAGTCTAATGTGTTTTCATTACCTTTCCATTTTTCACATCCTTTATAGAGACTAGATCGTATTTCAACGTCAGCGATTTTCCAGTAAATTGAAGAATAAGTGAAACTATACTGTTCAGTCGTGACGCAATGTTCGGAACGGGTACTCGCGCCTAAGGGTCGGGTTTCGCGCGCGACCGCTAGCGTCGCCACGCATCGGGCCACACTCTCTCGGGCCACGCGAGACGCTAGCTACCGGAGCTAGTTTCGAACGTCGCCGTCGACGTCACCACCTCCCAGGCGACTCTCGTTGAGTCGACTGGGCATGCGCCCTAGCTCCCGCGATCAATCTCCTTCATCGAATTCATCTGTCTTTGATCACCGGTGCTTTCATTCGTTCACGTTTTTCATACAACCGCAAACCACGTTTGTTAATTATGTTCGGGATTTCGGGAGTTATTACAAAACTCAAGCACTATTACTGGTCGGGAGAATCTCAGTGATTTAATTACGGGCACATTATCATCAAATTAATCGGGATCAACGAGATATTTGGGGATTTCGGTACACACGGATCTCGCTCACGCGGTTCGGCCATCTTGGCACTCTCGGCCACGAGGCCGCTGTTACACGCAATTCTCATTACTTTTCACGCTTACTTTCCGGGATTTAATTCGGGATATCACTCATCGAGCATTGTACACAACATCGTTGAATTATCTTGTAATAAAAGGAATATTTTGTTAAACGAGAAGTTCTTCGTCTACCCACTGAATTACACCAGATCCTTGAAAAAACATTTTGGTCCTTCGAGCCGGATCTGGTGGATTCGGTGCGACGAATGAGGTTGAAAGTGAGCATTGATATTTTTCTGGACTGGCACATTGAGTTTTTCATACATCATTTTGGGACTGAGAAGTATAAGTATCGATAAGGGCCACGCTCGAGGAACGCGTGCGCGGGATTCACGACCACGGCATTATCGAATACGTTCGGACTCAAAACGACGCTTAGACCGGGGCCCGTTATACATCTGCCTCATCAGACATTTTCAGGTACGGTCGCACTCAGCATCGGGCCTTGGACTCTCGAGCGTCGCGCCACGCATGTGGCCTCAACGAGTGAGTTTTCGCACTACCCTCGCTTCGGCGTTATACAACCACACAGATATTCGGGATTTTCCCGAGTTTTCATTTTTTGTGCTTATTAACGTTCGGTACTCTAGCGAATTTGTTTGATACTCACAGAAACTCGTTACTTTCGCCAGTCCTTTATTGCTGGTGCTCGTAACCGTTTGGTACTTTCGCGATTTTGTTTGGGGCTCATAGACATTCGGGATTTTCGCAATTTTTCATTGGTGGTGCTCATAAACATTCGGTATTTTCGCGATTTGGTTTGGTGCTCATAGACATTCGTTACTATCGCGATATTGTTCCATTTTCTGGGTGCTCATTAACATTCGGTACGTTCGCGAATTTTTGTTGGTGCTCAAGTAGAAGAGCTAGGGGGATTCCGGACCAAGTCGCATGCCCCTCGCCACGACTTGATCCAAAATGCCCCCTAGCTTTTCTATTATACTCCCCTCCTTCGCCCTCGACGCGACCTGACCCAGAGGGGAAAGAGGTGTGTAGAAGAGAGATGGTGGGAAGGATAGAGGAGAGGAAGGAGAGAGAGAGAGAGAGAGAGAGAGAGAGAGAGAGAGAGAGAGAGAGAGAGAGAGAGAGAGAGAGAGAGAGAGAGAGAGAGAGAGAGAGAGAGAGAGAGAGAGAGAGAGAGAGAGAGAGAGAGAGAGAGAGAGAGAGAGGGGAGGGGGGGGGAGGGGGGGAGAGAGAGAGGGGGGGGAGACAGAGAGAGAGGGGGGGGAGACAGAGAGAGAGAGAGAGAGAGAGAGAGAGAGAGAGAGAGAGAGAGAGTAAGATGAATATGTATTTGAGTGTTCGCGCGTGTGTATGGCAAATGAGCCACGTCGTATAAACATAAAATTGGGAGATTCCCTCTCCTCTCGATTGTGAATCACCGGAGCGTGAAAACTCAACGAGAGTGTGGTCACTTGTGATTAAAATCTTGTACCTATCAGTTGTATCTTGTCTCCGTCTAAATCGACACGCATATTTATATATATCTATTGTAAACTTGAGAAACGTATTTTAATTGAAGAATAATTATTGTACCATTATTCTTCACCAAACAAAAAGTTTTCTGCACGCCGTCGCAAAGAATTTTCGTATATACCTCCAACTCACTGAGTCCATGGTGGAGCATCGATGGAAGGAACTCAAAAAGGCTACAAATATCTCATCTCGTCGGTGAATTGACCCGTCATTGTCGACTCCCCAATTCTCGACTGTTGGCCTCTATTTCTGAGCTGATCAATGGATCCACCTACTCCGTTATCATAAGACCGTGCGAAAACGACTCCATCATTCGATAAGTTCTAAAGTCTATTTTGTGTTTTATATTATATATATATATATATATATATATGTTTCGTTTACATCATATATTAACCCTGTCCAATTCGATGATCTCGCAGATCTTATAATTATATGCGTGTCCGCAATTTGGTATGTTGTATGTATGGGTGTTACACTGTTCAACAAGTGAATCGGGAATTAACTCTAGTTCTAGCAAATAAAGAAAATTATCATTGATCATTGAGTGCATGAATATAAGGATTAAATTATAAGGATGAATTACACGTTAAACTGACTGATTTAAAAGCAATAAAAAGACAAACAAATAATGTTTAAATTGAGTAATAAATGATTTAGAGAGAAAAGTTGAATTAAATAACAGTTATTGAAGTTGTCGAAATTAGAAATAATAACCAATCGTATTACTAATAAAAAAATAAGAAATTTGTTACAATTGGCGCCCAACGTGGGGCACGAACGATATAAGCCCTCCTATATCGAATATTATCTTAATTATTTCTGGTCTATAAATAGACATGGATACAAATTCATAATAGAAAAATAAATATAAGATTGGTGTAAATATGGTTGTAGAAAAAAAAAATTGAAACGGTATTATGGCTACTCGTTCAAAGACACGAAAACAACTCGAAATGGCTCAGCAAAACCAAGATAATCCCCTGTTATTGAATATGTCTCTTAATAATATGACCGATAATTCGCTAGCAGGAACAACAAATAATGCTGCTCCAGACTTCGAGCAAATGCGGATTGATAGAGAGCGTATTAACCGTCAACGTGCTGAGTGGGAGAGTGTCAGGATAAAACTCGTAGAGGAATTAGAAGGAATGCGGAATGACATGGTCAGGATGAATGAACAAATACGGCGATTGCGCGCCGAAAATGAGCACTTGCGAAATGCATCCGTATCGAGTGAGGGAGGACATGACACTCGAACAGGTATGTTAAACGGGCTGGTACGCGGTATTCAATCTATGAATTTGAATATTCGACCCCCGCGTTTTGGTAATGATCTTAAAGTCAACCCCCACGAATTCATGGAAAATGTCGAAAAATATTTCCTAATTAAAAAGGTACAAGATGATTGCAAATTATTGGTACTCGAGACGTTATTAGATGGGCGTGCGAGAGATTGGTATCGTGCACAACCAACGGATTATATGACATATGATATGTTTAAAGACGCGTTTTTGCAAGAATTCTATTCGATTCCAACGCAAGTTCGGTTAAAAGCTCAATGGTCATCACGTAGGTATGCTCCTTCCGAGGGTTCAATGCAATCATATTTCCATCAGCAAGCAAGTGCTGCTCAGTATTTTACGCCAAAAATGGACCAATACGAGATCAATTACAGTGTTGTTCAACAACTGCCCATGAGAGCTCGCGATGCGCTTGTCACTATAGATTATTCCGATATTAACGTAGTAGCCAGGGCGTTAGCTCAACTCGATACATCGTACGATGAAAATCGCGTTCGTGAGTCGCGCCGTACCTCGCCGAATATCAATTCAAGTCCTAATAATTCGTTGAACAATAGTAAGAGCAGTAACTACTCACGAGAAGGGAATAATTTGCCGTGTTCAAATAATAACCCGAATTACCCGCCAACATCGTCTTATCGAGCGCGTGGTATAGATGTCAATGTACAACCATGGTACCCGGTGTCAGATTTTTCAGTTCCTCCAGCTCCGGTCACTGCAAGTAATTTAGCCATCGCACATCTTACCCCGTCTGAGCAGGAAGACGAATCTTTAAACTAAAGAACGACGTAATGATAGGAGATTCGCATATACGTCGTGGCCCGTATGATCTATTTGAGGATCTCACTGCCACCATCACACAAGAAACAAATGTTAGTGATAAAGAAATAGAGGTACAAAGTTCAGTGTGTCCTCACGTACTGATATTTCAATTCGAATTTCCAGTTCGCGCTTTGATCGACACTGGAAGTCAGATCACCTGCATTTCCGAGAGTTTCTATACATATCTCAAACAAATCAAACCGCTAATGGAACTTCCGGTGTCAAATATCGTCGTTCTATCCGCGATAGGTAAAAAACCGACTCCAGTAAAACGGCAGGTCCGTTTTGATATTACCGTGGGCTGTGAAAAAATAGCAACGGTATTTCTGGTTGTCCCTTACTTAACAAGTACCATGATTATCGGTAGTGATTGGATGTTGAGAACAGGAACAGTCATAGACTTTTATCATAGATCGGTTACGGTCAATGGAGTAGAGATTTCCACAGAATTAGTTTCATTCGGTCGTTCATCGGTTGAAAAACTAATCGTTTCGGAAAATCACGACATTACGTATATCCAAATACTGAAAACCGTACCTGAGAAAAAACAACACATTAAGTCTCAAATGGGGGATACAAATAAACGACCTCTTAAATTTGTCGAGGTTAATAATAACATAAGCTCTCTCGAATCTAAAAAAATAATGGCTTACACGGAACAGCCCGAGAATAAATTAATCTGCATTATAAAATCACCCGAAGTGACACTCAAGAACGTGGACGAGAACAAATTCGATCGTATGCAATTTTCTGAGCTCGATACGATTGGGCTAGATTGTAACTCACAATTAAACATAGATTCTATCATGGGGGATAACATTGATACCATGAATGACGAGAATAATCGATTGCTGAAGGATAATTCCGTCGAGAATTGTGCGGATTACGAGATTCAATGCCCTACGCTCACGGAATCGATCGATATAGAACTGTCTACTTTGAGTTGTTTTGGAGTAACCGCAGTCGGACCGCCCGGAAAAGAAGCTAGAATAGATAGCATAAATACTGATGAGTCTCTTTGTATTGTTGACGATGCCTCCTCAAATGATAAAATAAATAAAAATCGAAATGTGGACAGTACAACTTTCGAGTCAAATGATATCCTAGAAATCGTAACTGAAGATGCAGAAAATAAAAGTGAAAATGGATTCGATACCATTACCGTCTTTCAGACGTCAAATTTGTATAAGAAAGGTGAAGATCAGAATTTTTTCGAGGATGTTCGGTCTCTTACTAACGCTTTAAATGTCACTGAACATGAGAAAATCGCGTTCCAGCAATTGTTGAATAAATATAGAAAATTATTCTCATACAAAACTATCGGAGCAGGTGCGTATGAACATAAAATTAGATTAAAAAATCCAACAGTTGTTGTCAAGAGATCATATCCAGTCCCGTTGGCGCTTCGAAATGCGGTATCAGAAGAGCTCTATGAAATGGTTGAGGCTGGAATCATAGAACGATCAGAAAGTCAATATTGTAATCCGCTACGTATTGTACAAAAGAAAGATGGCAAAATTCGTATATGCCTAGACGCTCGATTCATTAACGATATTATAGAATCAGATAATGAATCTCCTCCCCTTATAAACGAACTGATACAGAAATATCACGGTTCTAAGATGTTGTCTACTACGGATCTTGCATACGGGTATTGGCAGATTCCTTTAGCCCCCGAATCGCGACCATATACCGCTTTTTTGTATGGCTCACAATTGTATCAGTTCTGTCGAATACCGTTTGGTCTCAAAACAGCTGGGAGCGGGTTTATTCGTGCGCTTAATTTGGCTGTGGGTAATGAGTTCGATTCTTTCGTTACGTTTTATATCGATGATATCCTAATCCATTCAAAAACGTTCACCGATCATCTTTCTCATATTGATGCGATTTTCACTAAATTAGAAAACAACAATTTCACGTTGAGGCTCGACAAGTCAGTATTCATGCGAAACGAAGTTAGTTTCTTGGGATTTGTTTTGTCAATCGACGGAATTAGACCTGCGCCTGATAAACTTGAAGTAATTCGTAATTTCGGGGAACCCACGAATCGTAAGGAACTACAACAAATAATAGGAGTATGTACATATTATCGCCAATTTAGTGTTCGCCACGCGAATTTAATCGACCCTTTTCGGAACTTATTAAAGAGCAAAATTAGTTGGCATTGGACGTGTGAACATTCGAAGGCTTTCCAAGCATTGAAGGACGGTTTCGCTAATTGCATTATGCTCCGTCATATAATACCGAGAACGCCGTTTAAACTTCAAACGGACGCATCAGATAAGGGTATAAGTGGCATTTTGTATCAATCCGATCGAAATGGAGAACAAAATATCATCTCTTTAGTAAGTCGTTGTTTGAATGCTGCCGAGCTCAACTATAATACCACAGAGAAGGAATTATTAGCCATAATCTACTCGATTAGTAAATGTCGAGTTTATCTGGTGGGCAATACGTTCGATATAATAACGGATCACGAAGCACTAAAATTTTTAAATACCACGACTTTTCATTCTTCTCGTCTAATTCGATGGAGCCTATATTTACAGCAATACACCTTTCGCGTTTTTCACTGCTCAGGCCGAGACAATATTGTTGCTGACTTTTTCAGCCGAAACCCATCCGGTAAATTTGAATCAGAGAGTCGTCCAAATGAATATAAGATCGCCACACTGACAAGAGATCTCATTTTCAATATAAAAAACATTCAATATGGCGTACTTCATAAGTTGGTTAAGTCGTTTGATGACATTCCAAATAACATTAGACAAGAACTAAAAAATATCAGTCAACTACAGAGAGATGATTCAAAAATAAATAATGTAATTGAATCAATCGAAAAGGGCACGATAATTCCGTATTATCATTTATGTAATGGTATCCTTTTTCGATCATCCCCTGCCGAAACCTGGTGGCAAGTAGTCACTCCTGCATCATTATCACGTGCGTTGATCAAATTCACACACGAAAAATTAGGACACCCGGGATTTTCAAAGACAATCACTTATATTAGGGGTCATTTTTACTGGGATGGTATGTCGAAAGAAGTGAAACAATATGTTCACAGTTGTGATTTATGCCAGCGAGTAAAATGTTTAAATTATTCGATGCAAGGTGAATTTAATATGGTTCCAGCAAGCAGACCAAACGAACTTCTAACGGTCGATTTTTATGGGCCTCTCCCAAGATCCGTTGGAGGTGTCGAATATATTTTTGTTGCTCTTGACACTCTATCAAAATATGTCAAACTTTACCCGCTAAAGAAGGCCAATACAAAGATCGCCCTAAAGAAAATTATAGATAATTATATTCCGGAAATTGGAAAACCCGAAACCATTTTATCGGATAATGGCACCCAATTTACTTCACCCCTCTGGAAATCTCGACTACAACAAGAAGGAATCAAAACCATTTTTTCATCTATTCGCCATCCACAAAGTAATCCGACCGAACGCGTCATGAAGGAGTTAGGTCGGTTTTTTCGGACTCTTTGCTCTGAAGCTCACACAAAATGGGCCTTGTACGCCCCTGTAATTGAATCGTTTCTCAATTTAACTTTGCACTCGAGTACCGGGTTTACGCCTCACGAGCTACATTTCGGGAAATGTCCTACAGAGAAGATCAATGAGCTAATATCGTTCCCACCTGGACTCGAGATTACGCATGAAAATAAAATTAAAATAGCCGAATTCCGCATGAAACTCCAATTTGAGCACCGAAAAAAATATCAAAAAGGCGTTTCGAGTACTAAGTTAAATGTAGGGGATCTTGTGTTATTACGTGTCCCGTATCAATCAAAAGCCTATGAAAAAATGACATCGAAATTTTTCCACCTTTTCCAAGGACCGTATCGAATAAAAAAGATTATCGGGCAACATGCCTTTTTACTAGTAGATCCAAATGATCCTACGAAAATTAAGAATGTATATAATCGTCGCAATCTAAAAAAAATATATCAGCCCGATTTAAATTACGCGTTGGAGTTATCACAGTATGGAAGAATGTGTGTGACCGGGTATGGAGTTGCTACTTGACGCATTCTCATTTAAATTTAGTGCGTTATTCTCAATTCCTTTTTCTAATTATGTTGTTCAACTCATAATTTCTCTATCCCGCCGTCTATTGTATTCTTCGTTGAACAAGGGGGATAAATGTAAGATGAATATGTATTTGAGTGTTCGCGCGTGTGTATGGCAAATGAGCCACGTCGTATAAACATAAAATTGGGAGATTCCCTCTCCTCTCGATTGTGAATCACCGGAGCGTGAAAACTGAACGAGAGTGTGGTCACTTGTGATTAAAATCTTGTACCTATCAGTTGTATCTTGTCTCCGTCTAAATCGACACGCATATTTATATATATCTATTGTAAACTTGAGAAACGTATTTTAATTGAAGAATAATTATTGTACCATTATTCTTCACCAAACAAAAAGTTTTCTGCACGCCGTCGCAAAGAATTTTCGTATATACCTCCAACTCACTGAGTCCATGGTGGAGCATCGATGGAAGGAACTCAAAAAGGCTACAAATATCTCATCTCGTCGGTGAATTGACCCGTCATTGTCGACTCCCCAATTCTCGACTGTTGGCCTCTATTTCTGAGCTGATCAATGGATCCACCTACTCCGTTATCACAAGACCGTGCGAAAACGACTCCATCATTCGATAAGTTCTAAAGTCTATTTTGTGTTTTATATTAAATCGCAAAAAACTTTAAAAAAGTAAAAAAAGAACGCCAAGTATTAAAAGACGCGACCTTAGTTATAAAATAACCATTCAATATTTTTTCTGTTATTATATTACAATTTTTACACCTCGAAAAAACCAAACAAAAAATGTTTATACTTAATTTCCATAAAAATAAGTAAATATCAACATGCATTTCTCTTCCGTAATACTGAAAAGGGTACTTCACTTAAAATTTATTAATTGAATTATGCTTCCGTACAAACATTGAAGAAACAAATTAATTAGTACAAGCGCTATGAAAAAAGGTTATTTTATCTTAGGATAAAAAAAGGTAGGTGATGTAAACTTCGAATAATTTTTCACATAGTTTTAAACAAAGTACATTTCAGAACAAAAATGTTAACCTCCTAGACGATTCGCTTTGTTCGAGTTTTCAAGGAGCTATAGATAATAGATTGTAAAAAAAATCGATATTTTAATTATAATAATAATATACAACGAATGATTTCCCTACGATCACACTTAAAATATGCTTAAAATTTCTCAAAAAAATAATTGTTTTTTTATAAAAAAAATAACAGAAACCAAAGTACTAAACTAACTAAAATAACAGAAATAACAATAATGAGAAAGAGAGCGAGCGCGCTACGAGCGAGAGAGAGGGGATGAAGATTCGCGCGCTGTCTCTCTCACTCAGCGGCGCGCGATAAAAGGGGGTATAAACCTCGTTCAGCGGGACTGGGTGACGAAAAGCAGAGAAATGTAGAAGATTCTTATCAAAAGGACATGTGTCTCACCTATTCAAGCGTGACTTACGCCCGTTTGTCTCCAGGAAGACAGATTATCCCGAAAAATTCGATATTAATTCATTAAATTATCATATCTCAAGATTGCCTAAACGGATCTACTTACAACAAAGACCAATAGAAAGAGAAAAATCGAACAAAATTCGTCACAAATATTCAAATTTTTTACTCAAACGGTTCGTCCGTGAGAGCGATTTAAAAACGCTATGACGTCATAAAACCGGCATATTCGTGTATATAAAAGTGCGGCAGGGCTCGCGCTAACTTTTTCTTTTAATACTTGGCTTTGAGCCGCTACCGCGTCTCTTGATTTGAATTAAAAAATGATAATTCAGGGTACAGAAAGGGAGGATAAAACAATAAGGGTGTGTCAAAAACTAAAAGCGACAGCTGATGGAAAAACTGAAGACAGGGCACAATTTTTTCGGAATCACTATACTTGCACTGAAACTTCACTCATATTCAAATTAATATAACTTAAACAGAGTTAATAATAAAATTTTAATTCAAGACGAAAATTTAAAAAATTATGTTTCCTTCACATTTTATCGCATATTACTTCAAAATACGCGCGCTGACGGTCTCGCAGGGGAGCAGCCATCTCAAGTATCTACGAAGATGATTGACTGGCATTCAGCGAGATTACACAGCGGTGACAAAACGTGTCCAAAATTATACTGATCGACATATAAATGTCATCCTTATATTTGTAGAAAAATTTATACAAAAACTTCATTTTTTTTTTTTTAGTAAAAAATAAAGAATAATACAGTGTTAGAGCGCACGATACAGAAAACATACGATATTTTCATTCATTATTTATTGAAAACAAATGAGAAAGAGATAAAACGCGCGCGGCTTTGCGCTCTATTTTTTTTTTTTTTTACTCTTACACATCGTCAATGACACGCGATATCATATATTATATACTAATATTTTAATTATTACATGTGGTTATATTATTACATGTGGTTTATTTATCATGTGTATACATATCAAGAGACGCGGTAGCGACTCGATAGTTAGTGCATACAGGAAGTACAGGAAGAAATGCTATGCGTATTATTTAATTCATGTAATTTAAACCAATTTTAAACAACTGAAAAAAAAGTGAAAAACGACCATGTTCAAAAATGTATACAAGGTCCGAAAAAAATCGTAAAAGTATTTAAATAACCCGGAATGAAGCTGTATATGCCCTCTTCAAAACCTTGTTTGCAAAATTCGAATATCTACTTTTTTGGCAGAGCAATCGAATTATTAGTGCGGCTCCAAATTTTACGATTTCGGCCGGCATATATATATATATAAAGCGCGCGAAACAGCGGGAAAGAGAAAGCACGCTATACAAGCGAGAGAGAGGGGACGAGGTTTAGCGCGCTGTCTCTCTCACTCAGCGGCGCGCAAGGAGAGAGGGTAGCCTCGTTCAGTGGGCAGCGTGACGGACAGTAGAGACATGTAGATTATCGTTAAAAGGGCGTATGTCCCGCCCATTCGAGCGCGACTTATACCTGTCTGATCCTAAGAATCCAAAGAAAAGCACAGTATCCCGGAATGTTCGATTTTATGTCGCTAAATCATCATATCCCAAGATTGGCTGGACGGATTTACTTGCAACAAAGAGCAATAGAAAGAGAAAAATCGAAAAAAAATCGTCACCAATATTCAGATTTTTTTATCAAACGGTTCGTACGTCAGAACGGTTTGAAAACGCCGTGACGTCATAAAACCGGCATATTCGCGTATATAAGAGTGC
>OZ022423.1:1271546-1383752 GCA_963989365.1 Rhimphoctona megacephalus
AATAAGATTAAATTAAAATAAGAACGCAGAATTAATTTTAAGATAATTAAAATAATTCTCCGTTCTTCAAACATTAATGTGAGCAAACAATACTTTTATTTGAACAGGTAAATTTTGAAATGCATTGATGAGCTTGGTGATCGCACGGAATAAAACACGGAAAGTTTATGAAAAGGAGTTGCGCCTATCAGATCGGCCGTAACGAATTGTGATTGGTGCGCTAGTCAGATAAGCTGCCGCACCGTATCGCGTATATTAATGTAATTTATGTTTTAAATTTTCGAATAAAAATAAAATATTTTTTAAGAGTGAATTTATTTAAGCAATTTTCACATTATCTGAGGGGGTTTAAGGTGATTACTTTAGTTTGTAGAACCTGTGTCAGTAACAAAATTGAATGTTACCGGGAAAAAAAAGAACCTACCGTTTCAGGGATGGATTTTAAAAAAATATTCGAGCACCGACTGTTTCGGGATTGTAATATTTTTCATTCCACCAATCGATTAATGAGGTGTGAAAAACCGTTAAAAAAATTGGTGAGAAAAAAACATTCCGAAACTCACCCTTTCAAGAGGGTAGAATTTTCACATAAATTCCAGCACTGGCTGTTTGAGGATTCTCATATTTTTTTATTTTACCAATCTACTCAAGAGGTCAAAAAATTGTGAAACAAAATTTGCAGAAAAAAAACGTCCCAGGACCCTCATTTTAAGGGTGTTTCAAATTTTTTTCCAATGAAGACGAAGACGATAACGAAGACGATGAGAAAACCGAAAACGAAGACGAATACGAAGACGATGACAAGACCGAAGACGAAGACGAAGACGAAAACCGAAAACGAAGACGAAGACAAAGACGATGACGATGACGATGACGATGACGATGACGATGACGATGACGATGACGATGACGATGACGATGACGATGACGATGACGATAACGATGACGAAGACGAAGACGAAGACGATGACGATGACGAAGACGAAGACGAAGACAAGACCGAAGACGAAGACGAAGACGAAGACGAATACGAAGACGAAGACGACGACGAAGACGAAGACGAAGACGAATACGACGACGAAGACGAAGACGAAGACGAAGACGAAGACGAAGACGAAGACGAAGACGAAGACGAAGCCGAAGACGAAGATGAAGACGAATACGAAGACGAAGACGAAGACGAAGACGAAGACGAATACGAAGACGAAGACGACGACGACGACGAAGACGAAGACGAAGACAAAGACGAACACGAAGACGAAGACGAAGACGAAGACGAAGACGAAGACGAAGACGAAGCCGAAGCCGAAGACGAATACGAAGACGATGACAAAGACGAAGACGAAGACGAATACGAAGACGAAGACGGCGACGAAGACGAAGACGAAGACGCAGACGAAGACGAATACGAAGACGAAGACGAAGACGAAGACGAAGACGAATACGAAGACGAAGACGAATACGAAGACGAAGACGACGACGAAGACGAAGACGAAGACGAAGACGAAGACGAAGACGAAGACGAAGACGAAGACGAAGACAAAGACGAATACGAAGACGAAGACGAAGACGAAGACGAAGACGAAGACGAAGACAAAGACGAAGACGAATACGAAGACGAAGACGAAGCCGAAGACGAATACGAAGACGAATACGAAGACGAAGACGAAGACGAAGACGAAGACGAAGACGAAGACGAAGACAAAGACAAAGACAAAGACAAAGACGAAGACGAAGACGAATACGAAGACGAAGACGAAGGCGAAGACGAAGCCGAAGCCGAAGACGAAGACGAAGACGAAGACGAAGACGAAGACGAAGACCAAGACGAAGACGAAGACGAAGACGAATACGAAGACGAAGACGACGACGAAGACGAAGACGAAGACGAAGACGAAGACGAAGACGAAGACGAAGACGAAGACGAATACGAAGACGACGACGAAGACGAAGACGAAGACGAAGGCGAAGACGAAGACGAAGGCGAAGACGAAGACGAAGACGAAGACGAAGACGAAGACAAAGACAAAGACGAATACGAAGACGAAGACGAAGACGAAGTCGAAGACGAATACGAAGACGAATACGAAGACGAAGACGAAGACGAAGACGACGACGAAGACGAAGACGAAGACGAAGACGAAGACGAAGACGAAGACGAATACGAAGACGAATACGAATACGAAGACGAAGACGACGATGAAGACGAAGACGAAGACGAAGACGAAGACGAAGACGAAGATAAAGACAAAGACAAAGACAAAGACAAAGACGAATACGAAGACGAAGACGAAGACGAAGACGAAGACGAAGACGAAGACGAAGACGAAGACGAAGACGAAGACGAAGACGAAGACAAAGACAAAGACAAAGACAAAGACAAAGACAAAGACAAAGACAAAGACGAATACGAAGACGAAGACGAAGTCGAAGCCGAAGCCGAAGCCGAAGCCGAATCCGAAGCCGAAGCCGAAGACGAAGACGAAGACGAATACGAAGACGAAGACGAAGACGAAGACGAAGACGAAGACGAAGACGAAGACGAAAACGAAGACGAAGACGAAGACGAAGACGAAGACGAAGACGAAGACGAAGACGAAGACGAAGACGAAGACGAAGACGACGACGAAGACGAAGACGAAGACGAAGACGAAGACGAAGACGAAGACGAAGACGAAGACGAAGACGAAGACGAAGACGAAGACGAAGACGAAGACGAAGACGAAGACGAAGACGAAGACGAAGACGAAGACGAAGACGAAGACGAAGACGAAGACGAAGACGAAGACGAAGACGAAGACGAAGACGAAGACGAAGACGAAGACGAAGACGAAGACGAAGACGAAGACGAAGACGAAGACGAAGACGAAGACGAAGACGAAGACGAAGACGAAGACGAAGACGAAGACGAAGACGAAGACGAAGACGAAGACGAAGACGAAGACGAAGACGAATACGAAGACGAAGACGACGACGAAGACGAAGACGAAGACGAAGACGAATACGAAGACGAAGACGACGACGAAGACGAAGACGAAGACGAAGACAAAGACCAGAGACAAAGACGAAGACGAAGACGAAGACGAAGACGAAGACGAAGCCGAAGACAAATACGAAGACGATGACAAAGACGAAGACGAAGACGAAGAGATGAACTATATCGTTTTTTTCATTTAGTGCTCTGCTAGTTAAATATGTGTGGGCAGTGCATTTCAAATGTTGTATTTGTGAAAAATGTAAAAGAGCAAAAGATTTTTTAATCCACCTGAAAAAAAGCAGTTCATTCATGGTTAGACAATACATGGTTTTTTCAAATTAGTTTTGCTGGCTTAAGCTACATTAGACTAAGAACTGTAGAAGCATGTTTCATAACTAATGTCTTCTCCGTATCCCAATACTTAGAGATTTATTAAAATTTATCATATAAATTGAGAAAGAAAGCACAAATGTGTTTTAGATAAATTGTTAAATATTTTTATTTTTGAATTACCGAGGAGGCCTGGGTTGATGCCTCTCTAACCCTATTTAAAACATTCTTTTTGGAAACGTATTTCAAACCCGTGTTTTACAAAACCAGGAAAATGGGACAGTAGTATAACTAGGGGGATTCTGGCTCAAATGGAGGCGAGGGGTATGCGGTGCGGGGGCGGAGCCCCTGCGCCGCATGCCCCTCGCCACGACTTGATCCAGAATGCCTCCTAGCTCTTCTACTACACTCCCCTCCCCTGCCCTCGCCACGACCCGGCAGTGGGCCCAGAGGGGAACGAGGTGTGTGGAAGAGAGATGGTTCGAAGCATAATGAGTGGGAGAGAGAGAGAGAGAGAGAGAGAGAGAGAGAGAGAGAGAGAGAGAGAGGGAGCGAGACAACTAGATGGGAAGATAAGGGAGTGTGAGAGAGCAAGTATGAAAAATAGATGTATGCTTGGAGGAGCATTTTAAACAATATCATTTAAAAAACAATTTCATTTCCAAAATTGATCTCGAGATGGATAGATGTGCGAGTATGTATGCAATCCACCCATCGAAAGACCCCTGGACATTGACGAAAAATGAACTCGAATCGATTCCCAAGGCTTTGCTTTTAAAATATTTTAGCTACTGTATAACGTCATTGTGGGATCGTTTACCAGAGTATTTATGGTGTGATAGTGAGATACAATCATATCATGAGTGTGATGATCATTTTAATCCATCGTGGTAGGAAACGCATATTGACGCCGTTGGACCTATACGTCGAGATTGTGAAAAGTGTTTTGAAATGGAAGAATTGGTGAATATATGCAATTCGACGTACGAAGAATCCTCGAGAAATTACGCGAGAGGAGCCAGAAATTATATCACCAACGGCGATTAAAAAATATTTCAGTGACTACACAGATATTCTGTGGGAGCGTTTACCCGAATATTATAAATCTGACGGTGAAATTAAATTATTCCGTCGATGCACTGGACATTGGAATACATCATCGATGGAAGATCACATTGACGGTCCGACACCGCTACGTCGAAATTGTAGAAAATATCGAGAGAGTGAAGAACGTGTTTGAGCCTGTTCCGGGGTGCACGTGTCTACAGACAAGGTTGGAAAAATGCTAATGTAATGTCAGAGTTTCACTCGTTCCAAGGAAAAGTAAAAAAAAAAAATGTTATTTAGTATAAGAAGTCTTTACAACCATTGTAAGATGTTTGAGCGTTATACGAGATTGAGAGATTAAGAGAGTTTGAGAGTTTAAGAAATTTGAAGAGTTTGAGAGTTTGAGAGAATTTGAGAGCGTTTAAAAGTTTGAGAGTTTGAGAGCTTAGATTTGGAGAGTTTAAGAGTTTGAGACTTTGAGAGTTTAGATTTTGAGAGTTTGAGAATTTGAGATAGTGTGTGAGTTCGAGACAGTTTGAGAATTTGAGAGTTTGAGAGCTTCCCAGCAAATACAACTTGTATAATTTTCGTAACATTGATGTAAAAATTACAAATTTATATAAAGTTTACATAATAGTTACGAAAATAATCCAAGTGTGTTTGCTGGGTTGAGAGATTTTGAGTATTTGAGAGAATTTAAGAGTTTGAGTTTCAAAATTTAAAAGTTCGAGAGTTATGAGAGTTTAAGAGTTTGACAATTTGAGAGAGTTTTAGGGTTCAAGACAGCTTGAGAATTTGAGAGTTTGAGAGTTTGAGCATTTGAGAGAGTTTGAGAGAGTTTGAGCGTTCAAGACAGTTTGAGAATTTGAGAGTTTGAGAGTTTGAGAGTTTGAGAATTTGAGAGAGTTTGAGAACGTTTTAAGAGAGTTTGAGAGAGTTTGAGGGTTCGAGAAACTTTGAGAATTTGAAAATTTGAGAGAGTCTGAGAGTTCGAGACAGTTTGCGAGAATTGGAGAGTTTGAGAGATTTTATGAATTTGAGAGTTTGAAATTTAAAAGTTTGAGAGTTTGGGAGTTTTAAGATAGTTTGAGAGTTTGAACGTTTGAGTTTGAGAGTTTGAAAAGTTAAAAGTTAAAAGTTTATGAATTTGAGAGTTTAAGACAGTTTGAGAGAGTTTGAAAGTTTGAGAGTTTGAAAAGATAAAAGTTAAAAGTTTCAGAGTTTGAGAGCTTGAGAGGTTGAGAGTTAGATAGTCAGAGAGTGTTTAAAAGTATAAGAGTTTGAGATTTTGAGAGTTTGAGAAAGTATGAAAGTTTGAGAGTTTGAGTGTTTGAGAGAGTTTAAGAGTATGCGAGTTTAAGAGTTTGAAAGTTTGAGAGCTGGAGAGAGTTTGAAAGAGTTTAAGAGATAGAGAGTTTGAGATAGTTTGAGAATTTGTGAGTTTAAGAGAGTTTAACAGGTCAAAAGTTTGAGAGTTTTGAGAGAGTTCAAGAGTTTAAGAGTTTGATAGTTTGAGAGAGTTTGAGAGGTTGAGAGTTTGAGAGTGTGAGAGTTTGAGAGAGTTGAAAGTTTGAGAGTTTGAGCGTTTGAGAGTTTGAGACAGTTTGAGAGTTTGAGACAGTTTGAGAATACGACAGTTTGACCGTTAGAAATAGTTTGAGAGTTTGAGAGAGTTCAAGAGTTCAAGAGTTTGAGAGTTTGAGAGAGTTCAAGAGTTCAAGAGTTTGAGAGTGTGAGAGTTTGAAAGTTTGAAAGTTTGAGAGTTTGAGAGCTTGAGAGTTCGAGACAATTTGAGAATTTGAGAGAGTTTCAGAGTTCGAGACAGTCTGACAATTTGAGAATTTGAGAGAGTTTGAGAGTGGGAGCGGGATGTTATCCATATGGTAACATGTCATAGAGTAATGCATACTGATTTTGTTGTATATTCAAAATTCATGTTACCATATGGATAACATCCCGCTCCCACTCACTTCCAACCATCTCTGTCCTACATACCCGGCTCCCTTCTGGGTCTCTGGCCCAGGGCAAGGAGTATGCGGAGAGGGCAGTTTAGCCAATAATTGGATTTAATCAGAGGAATCCTTATTCGAAAATGCATCTTTTTAAAATGTAGAAATGTCCGAAACACTCGAAGGTCTTGCTTGCATGGTCTCAGAGTATTCATATCTTTCCCTGATGGGAAACAATTTCTTCAAGATATAGTGAAGAAGAAGATTTAATCCGGAAAACTAACAAAACATCGTACAAATTGGCAACGCGGCGAGGAAAATTTTTTCATCAATCTATTCCAGCTCATTCTTCTAATCTTTCATTCGCCAATTTTGAAAACTTAAAAAATATGAGAAAAAAGTTACACGTTTTTCATGAATTGATGGGAAGATCATCTATAGTCTGGACAATGTCGCATATAACGAGCTAATACAGCCTGTTGCCACAAACCTCCCAATAACCGCTGGAAAGCCTATTGTAGTTATCACTTTCATGTTTGCGGACAATGGGAAGGGAGGAAAACATTTCTCCACGAATTTCCAAAAACGCATACACCATTAAAATTTGCTAGAATATATTCACACTCTTCAAGCTTCACCATTCCTGAGGACACCATATCGATAATCCCTTTTTATCGGAGGAATCCTTGTTTGATAATACATGTTTTCTCAAAATGTAGAAATAGACATATTCGAAACACTTGAAGATCATATCCTGCTTGCATAATCCCAGAGTATTCATATCTTTACCTAACAATCAGGTGGAAAAAAATATTTTCTGCATGATATAATGGAGAAGGTTTTATCTGGAAGACACACAAAAAAAAAAAAAAATCCATCATGAAATTCGAAAAACGCGTTGAGAAAAAAATTTTTCGTCGGTCTATTCACATACGTGCAACTGAAAATACGCAAGAAAGAAAATTAACATCCTGTACTTTGAAAATTACCCGACCGACATGCTTTTGGGACCTTACCCAAAGGTAAAAATTATCGGGATCATCAATCCGGAGGAAGTGTGTCTACACATTCACGAAGAAGATGGAATATTGGAGAGAATACTCGACGCGATCAACGTTATACGACCAGATGACAAAGAGGTCCATACACTTCTTGAAGAGGAAATTTATCCGGGGAAGGCCGTGTTATATCGAGAGGATGATAACACACACTATCGTGCGATAATTATAAAAAATCTCGATACGGATATTTTGGTCTGGCTAGGGGACTATGGGCGGGAGACTCTGATAAAGCAGGACGAGTTGTTTACTGCATCCCGATGGACATTTGGGATGGCGTACCAGGCAATAGTGTGCGGGATTCAGGGCATCGGACCGATTAGGAGGAAGTACAGCGAAAAACACGCTGAGATCGTTCGCACTTTTGTAGACGACGTCACGTGGACGCTGGAATTAGAAGTGAAAGAGACAAATACCGATACGATATGGGGAAAGCTCCACTTAAATACCAATCACCCAGCAACACGGATAAATTACGTGGAAATGATGTGTAGGCTATTCGCATGCCGCAAGTCAGAAACAGCAAGATCGTTTCAATTCCAAGCACCTGACCCATTGTTATGCAGCAAATACGAACACGTTGCAACATTTGAGAATTTTTCACATGAAGAATTGATACCAACAACAGCCTCCTCAATCCAACAAAGCTGGGCCTCGAACGACGAGGGCATGCCGCCAAGCGAGGTAGAAGAAGAAGAGGAAGTCGAACCGACCCAATCCCCAGAAGAAATCCACTTTTTAACAACATGGGGAGTCATCGAGGCCCAAATCTCCGACGAAGAAGAAGAGTCCGATGGATATGAGTTGGGTGGTTCATACTAAAGAAAACAAACTGTAAATAGATAAATGAAGAAAAAAATGAGGATAAAAAAGAAAAAAGTTGTCGAATATTTTTTTATTTACAAAGTGTGCGAAGATATAGAATTCAATTTTTTTTTTTATTGCATGAGTAAAAGCGAAGAAAAATACAAAAAGAAAAAAATTACAAATTGATATATTAAAATCATAGAAATCAATAAGATAAGAAAAATACAAAGTACACAAAATTATAGAAACTAAGAAAACAAGCAGAAAGAGCAAAGGCATTTAAGAATAACAAGCGAGCAAAAGGATTTTCCTCGTCCTCACGGCGTTGTGTGCTCGACTGGGACGTAAGCTAGAGGATTGAGGTTATAAAAATATCAACGAGTCGTTTTTCACATTTTTTCTTTTTCCTTTATTGTCTATAAATCATCTTTACTTATCCAACTATTGTGTGTATTATCGAAACCGAGCCATTTCACAAGCAGCTGATTGCCACGCTTCCTCACCACTTTTCAATATGGTAAATATCGGGGTATTTAATATTGAGTAGCTCATGTTTATAGAAACCACCGGCAATGGTTTCATCACGATGATCTTTCAGATGATATGTTACAGGATTAGTTTTTCTTACTCGATAGATTGTAAATATTTTCGTTGTTCAGTTTGGTGTATATAACACTTCTCAAATACATTTCTGAATTTACTTTCGGAAGAGTTAACAAATCAATAGAAATTTACCGAAGCATACAGGTTCAAGTATGTGGGTTTCTATTATAGGCTTTATCATGTTTTACGAAATCTGCAAATAATGTTGAAATTGTTCCTCTCATTGAAGTTGTGTGATAACGAATTATTATTCCACGACTCGGATCTCCCAAATGTGTTGAAACCTTCAACAGATATTCAAACATATTCAATCTTCCCACAAAAATTAAAACCCTAAAAAGAAAAACTTTCAACCCTACCAAAAAGTGATCAAATTAAGGAGTCATGACAAATTTACAAATCCAATACTTGCAAAAAAAAAAAAATGTATTTCAAGACTTCACAAAATTACTGCTACATATTTCACGAAAGTTTTCCTTCCTTCCTTATTTCAGAGTATCTTTAAAAAATTATGAAATACATTCCATTTATCTAATTATCGTCTTATAACGTGAAAAAAAAAAATTATGTCATGATTCTAAAGTATATAGGTTCAAGTACGTGGGTTTTATAGGCTTTATTATATTATTATATAATAGTATTATAGGCTTTATCATGTTTTATAAAATCTGCAAATAATGTTGAAATCGTTCCTCTCATTGAAGTTGTGTAATAACGAGTCATTATTCCACGACTCAGATCTCCCAAATGTGTTCAAGCCTTCCACAGATATTCAAACATATTCAATCCTCCCACAAAATTAAAACCCTGAAAAAAAAAACCTTCAACCCTACCAAAAAAAAAAAAGTGATCAAATTAATGTGTCGCGACAAAATTTACAAATCCAATCCTTGCAAAAGAAAACATATATATTTATATTTCAAGACTTCACAAAGTTACTATTGCATATTTCACGAAAGTTTTAGAAACCTTCCTTATTTTAGATTATCTTAAAAATAAGATGATATACATTCCAATTATCTAATTAACGTCTTATAACATGAAATAATATCATGATTCTAGAGTATAAGAATTTCGAAATTGGAAAACATCGTTTGATTTACAAATGTTCACTAAGCCAATTGAGATCTTTATTCAGGCTCAAGTCGCGACCAGGGGTATGATGTGGTGGGAGGGCGGAGCCCCCGCTGCAGCATACCACTGGTCGCGACTTGAGCCTGAATAAAGATCTCAATTGGCTTAGTGAACATTTGTAAATCAAACGATGTTTTCCAATTTCGAAATTCTTATACTCTAGAATCATGATATTATTTCATGTTATAAGACGTTAATTAGATAATTGGAATGTATATCATCTTATTTTTAAGATAATCTAAAATAAGGAAGGTTTCTAAAACTTTCGTGAAATATGCAATAGTAACTTTGTGAAGTCTTGAAATATAAATATATATGTTTTCTTTTGCAAGGATTGGATTTGTAAATTTTGTCGCGACACATTAATTTGATCACTTTTTTTTTTTTGGTAGGGTTGAAGGTTTTTTTTTTCAGGGTTTTAATTTTGTGGGAGGATTGAATATGTTTGAATATCTGTGGAAGGCTTGAACACATTTGGGAGATCTGAGTCGTGGAATAATGACTCGTTATTACACAACTTCAATGAGAGGAACGATTTCAACATTATTTGCAGATTTTATAAAACATGATAAAGCCTATAATACTATTATATAATAATATAATAAAGCCTATAAAACCCACGTACTTGAACCTATATACTTTAGAATCATGACATAATTTTTTTTTTTCACGTTATAAGACGATAATTAGATAAATGGAATGTATTTCATAATTTTTTAAAGATACTCTGAAATAAGGAAGGAAGGAAAACTTTCGTGAAATATGTAGCAGTAATTTTGTGAAGTCTTGAAATACATTTTTTTTTTTTTGCAAGTATTGGATTTGTAAATTTGTCATGACTCCTTAATTTGATCACTTTTTGGTAGGGTTGAAAGTTTTTCTTTTTAGGGTTTTAATTTTTGTGGGAAGATTGAATATGTTTGAATATCTGTTGAAGGTTTCAACACATTTGGGAGATCCGAGTCGTGGAATAATAATTCGTTATCACACAACTTCAATGAGAGGAACAATTTCAACATTATTTGCAGATTTCGTAAAACATGATAAAGCCTATAATAGAAACCCACATACTTGAACCTGTATGCTTCGGTAAATTTCTATTGATTTGTTAACTCTTCCGAAAGTAAATTCAGAAATGTATTTGAGAAGTGTTATATACACCAAACTGAACAACGAAAATATTTACAATCTATCGAGTAAGAAAAACTAATCCTGTAACATATCATCTGAAAGATCATCGTGATGAAACCATTGCCGGTGGTTTCTATAAACATGAGCTACTCAATATTAAATACCCCGATATTTACCATATTGAAAAGTGGTGAGGAAGCGTGGCAATCAGCTGCTTGTGAAATGGCTCGGTTTCGATAATACACACAATAGTTGGATAAGTAAAGATGATTTATAGACAATAAAGGAAAAAGAAAAAATGTGAAAAACGACTCGTTGATATTTTTATAACCTCAATCCTCTAGCTTACGTCCCAGTCGAGCACACAACGCCGTGAGGACGAGGAAAATCCTTTTGCTCGCTTGTTATTCTTAAATGCCTTTGCTCTTTCTGCTTGTTTTCTTAGTTTCTATAATTTTGTGTACTTTGTATTTTTCTTATCTTATTGATTTCTATGATTTTAATATATCAATTTGTAATTTTTTTCTTTTTGTATTTTTCTTCGCTTTTACTCATGCAATAAAAAAAAAAATTGAATTCTATATCTTCGCACACTTTGTAAATAAAAAAATATTCGACAACTTTTTTCTTTTTTATCCTCATTTTTTTCTTCATTTATCTATTTACAGTTTGTTTTCTTTAGTATGAACCACCCAACTCATATCCATCGGACTCTTCTTCTTCGTCGGAGATTTGGGCCTCGATGACTCCCCATGTTGTTAAAAAGTGGATTTCTTCTGGGGATTGGGTCGGTTCGACTTCCTCTTCTTCTTCTACCTCGCTTGGCGGCATGCCCTCGTCGTTCGAGGCCCAGCTTTGTTGGATTGAGGAGGCTGTTGTTGGTATCAATTCTTCATGTGAAAAATTCTCAAATGTTGCAACGTGTTCGTATTTGCTGCATAACAATGGGTCAGGTGCTTGGAATTGAAACGATCTTGCTGTTTCTGACTTGCGGCATGCGAATAGCCTACACATCATTTCCACGTAATTTATCCGTGTTGCTGGGTGATTGGTATTTAAGTGGAGCTTTCCCCATATCGTATCGGTATTTATCTCTTTCACTTCTAATTCCAGCGTCCACGTGACGTCGTCTACAAAAGTGCGAACGATCTCAGCGTGTTTTTCGCTGTACTTCCTCCTAATCGGTCCGATGCCCTGAATCCCGCACACTATTGCCTGGTACGCCATCCCAAATGTCCATCGGGATGCAGTAAACAACTCGTCCTGCTTTATCAGAGTCTCCCGCCCATAGTCCCCTAGCCAGACCAAAATATCCGTATCGAGATTTTTTATAATTATCGCACGATAGTGTGTGTTATCATCCTCTCGATATAACACGGCCTTCCCCGGATAAATTTCCTCTTCAAGAAGTGTATGGACCTCTTTGTCATCTGGTCGTATAACGTTGATCGCGTCGAGTATTCTCTCCAATATTCCATCTTCTTCGTGAATGTGTAGACACACTTCCTCCGGATTGATGATCCCGATAATTTTTACCTTTGGGTAAGGTCCCAAAAGCATGTCGGTCGGGTAATTTTCAAAGTACAGGATGTTAATTTTCTTTCTTGCGTATTTTCAGTTGCACGTATGTGAATAGACCGACGAAAAATTTTTTTCTCAACGCGTTTTTCGAATTTCATGATGGATTTTTTTTTTTTTTTGTGTGTCTTCCAGATAAAACCTTCTCCATTATATCATGCAGAAAATATTTTTTTCCACCTGATTGTTAGGTAAAGATATGAATACTCTGGGATTATGCAAGCAGGATATGATCTTCAAGTGTTTCGAATATGTCTATTTCTACATTTTGAGAAAACATGTATTATCAAACAAGGATTCCTCCGATAAAAAGGGATTATCGATATGGTGTCCTCAGGAATGGTGAAGCTTGAAGAGTGTGAATATATTCTAGCAAATTTTAATGGTGTATGCGTTTTTGGAAATTCGTGGAGAAATGTTTTCCTCCCTTCCCATTGTCCGCAAACATGAAAGTGATAACTACAATAGGCTTTCCAGCGGTTATTGGGAGGTTTGTGGCAACAGGCTGTATTAGCTCGTTATATGCGACATTGTCCAGACTATAGATGATCTTCCCATCAATTCATGAAAAACGTGTAACTTTTTTCTCATATTTTTTAAGTTTTCAAAATTGGCGAATGAAAGATTAGAAGAATGAGCTGGAATAGATTGATGAAAAAATTTTCCTCGCCGCGTTGCCAATTTGTACGATGTTTTGTTAGTTTTCCGGATTAAATCTTCTTCTTCACTATATCTTGAAGAAATTGTTTCCCATCAGGGAAAGATATGAATACTCTGAGACCATGCAAGCAAGACCTTCGAGTGTTTCGGACATTTCTACATTTTAAAAAGATGCATTTTCGAATAAGGATTCCTCTGATTAAATCCAATTATTGGCTAAACTGCCCTCTCCGCATACTCCTTGCCCTGGGCCAGAGACCCAGAAGGGAGCCGGGTATGTAGGACAGAGATGGTTGGAAGTGAGTGGGAGCGGGATGTTATCCATATGGTAACATGAATTTTGAATATACAACAAAATCAGTATGCATTACTCTATGACATGTTACCATATGGATAACATCCCGCTCCCACTCTCAAACTCTCTCAAATTCTCAAATTGTCAGACTGTCTCGAACTCTGAAACTCTCTCAAATTCTCAAATTGTCTCGAACTCTCAAGCTCTCAAACTCTCAAACTTTCAAACTTTCAAACTCTCACACTCTCAAACTCTTGAACTCTTGAACTCTCTCAAACTCTCAAACTCTTGAACTCTTGAACTCTCTCAAACTCTCAAACTATTTCTAACGGTCAAACTGTCGTATTCTCAAACTGTCTCAAACTCTCAAACTGTCTCAAACTCTCAAACGCTCAAACTCTCAAACTTTCAACTCTCTCAAACTCTCACACTCTCAAACTCTCAACCTCTCAAACTCTCTCAAACTATCAAACTCTTAAACTCTTGAACTCTCTCAAAACTCTCAAACTTTTGACCTGTTAAACTCTCTTAAACTCACAAATTCTCAAACTATCTCAAACTCTCTATCTCTTAAACTCTTTCAAACTCTCTCCAGCTCTCAAACTTTCAAACTCTTAAACTCGCATACTCTTAAACTCTCTCAAACACTCAAACTCTCAAACTTTCATACTTTCTCAAACTCTCAAAATCTCAAACTCTTATACTTTTAAACACTCTCTGACTATCTAACTCTCAACCTCTCAAGCTCTCAAACTCTGAAACTTTTAACTTTTATCTTTTCAAACTCTCAAACTTTCAAACTCTCTCAAACTGTCTTAAACTCTCAAATTCATAAACTTTTAACTTTTAACTTTTCAAACTCTCAAACTCAAACGTTCAAACTCTCAAACTATCTTAAAACTCCCAAACTCTCAAACTTTTAAATTTCAAACTCTCAAATTCATAAAATCTCTCAAACTCTCCAATTCTCGCAAACTGTCTCGAACTCTCAGACTCTCTCAAATTTTCAAATTCTCAAAGTTTCTCGAACCCTCAAACTCTCTCAAACTCTCTTAAAACGTTCTCAAACTCTCTCAAATTCTCAAACTCTCAAACTCTCAAACTCTCAAATTCTCAAACTGTCTTGAACGCTCAAACTCTCTCAAACTCTCTCAAATGCTCAAACTCTCAAACTCTCAAATTCTCAAGCTGTCTTGAACCCTAAAACTCTCTCAAATTGTCAAACTCTTAAACTCTCATAACTCTCGAACTTTTAAATTTTGAAACTCAAACTCTTAAATTCTCTCAAATACTCAAAATCTCTCAACCCAGCAAACACACTTGGATTATTTTCGTAACTATTATGTAAACTTTATATAAATTTGTAATTTTTACATCAATGTTACGAAAATTATACAAGTTGTATTTGCTGGGAAGCTCTCAAACTCTCAAATTCTCAAACTGTCTCGAACTCACACACTATCTCAAATTCTCAAACTCTCAAAATCTAAACTCTCAAAGTCTCAAACTCTTAAACTCTCCAAATCTAAGCTCTCAAACTCTCAAACTTTTAAACGCTCTCAAATTCTCTCAAACTCTCAAACTCTTCAAATTTCTTAAACTCTCAAACTCTCTTAATCTCTCAATCTCGTATAACGCTCAAACATCTTACAATGGTTGTAAAGACTTCTTATACTAAATAACATTTTTTTTTTTTTTACTTTTCCTTGGAACGAGTGAAACTCTGACATTACATTAGCATTTTTCCAACCTTGTCTGTAGACACGTGCACCCCGGAACAGGCTCAAACACGTTCTTCACTCTCTCGATATTTTCTACAATTTCGACGTAGCGGTGTCGGACCGTCAATGTGATCTTCCATCGATGATGTATTCCAATGTCCAGTGCATCGACGGAATAATTTAATTTCACCGTCAGATTTATAATATTCGGGTAAACGCTCCCACAGAATATCTGTGTAGTCACTGAAATATTTTTTAATCGCCGTTGGTGATATAATTTCTGGCTCCTCTCGCGTAATTTCTCGAGGATTCTTCGTACGTCGAATTGCATATATTCACCAATTCTTCCATTTCAAAACACTTTTCACAATCTCGATGTATAGGTCCAACGGCGTCAATATGCGTTTCCTACCACGATGGATTAAAATGATCATCACACTCATGATATGATTGTATCTCACTATCACACCATAAATACTCTGGTAAACGATCCCACAATGACGTTATACAGTAGCTAAAATATTTTAAAAGCAAAGCCTTGGGAATCGATTCGAGTTCATTTTTCGTCAATGTCCAGGGGTCTTTCGATGGGTGGATTGCATACATACTCGCACATCTATCCATCTCGAGATCAATTTTGGAAATGAAATTGTTTTTTAAATGATATTGTTTAAAATGCTCCTCCAAGCATACATCTATTTTTCATACTTGCTCTCTCACACTCCCTTATCTTCCCATCTAGTTGTCTCGCTCCCTCTCTCTCTCTCTCTCTCTCTCTCTCTCTCTCTCTCTCTCTCTCTCTCTCTCTCTCTCTCTCTCTCTCTCTCCCACTCACTATGCTTCGAACCATCTCTCTTCCACACACCTCGTTCCCCTCTGGGCCTACTGCCGGGTCGTGGCGAGGGCAGGGGAGGGGAGTGTAGTAGAAGAGCTAGGAGGCATTCTGGATCAAGTCGAGGCGAGGGGCATACGGCGCAGGGGCTCCGCCCCCGCACCGCATACCCCTCGCCTCCATTTGAGCCAGAATCCCCCTAGTTATACTACTTGGGACCCTATCACTTATGCTACCTACGCACTTATATGATATTGCACACTTTTAATATGTAACGTTCGTTTTCAGTCTGCACAAGTATCATCATATTAACTGTTCCTTCCTTGTTGTTGTTGAAAAATCTGGGGCTTTCCGCGATTCTTAGACTTTTCGATAAATTTCATTTAATTTTTTTAAACTTCCTTTTCCATTTTTTTCTGTTTCTCGTTCATTAACAATTTTCTCGCCGTTCCTCAATTTTTCGATCGGTTTCATTGTATATTTTCAAACTTTTCATTTTTCGGGAGTTTTTTTTGTACTGCCTGCAGATATTCGAGATGAATTTTTAATCCACATGATTTTGTGGTGAATTTTTCGCCGCATCATCGAGGCTGCTACAAATTTCAACATTGCGTCGATTTTCTGTGTAAAATCCTCCGTGCTGTATCGTAGCTAAAGATCATCTCATTGCTGTGCGTAATTTTTTTTCATTTATCGAAATTGGAGATTTTGGTGCATTTTCATCGCTAGTACAATTTTAGAAATATTGTTCGTTCGTCTGATGTGTACACGCTACATTTTTTAAAGGGATATATCTCATGGTCGTGCCGTTTGAAGATTTCTCAAGTTGCCGCAAGCTGCTCCAATTATGTTTCACAATAATTTCTTCGAAGCTCTTTGATGACGAAACTTGGGAAGAATTTTTGAGGGCACTGAGGAAAAGAATATACATTTAAATTATTCTTCATTGTAAGCAACATTTCAAAAATGTTGTAATCAAAGAGCGATTAAAACATTGTGAAAAATTAGTGGGGTGTGCGGCAATATGAGAAAGCTCCAAATGACGAGATTTCCAAAATCATACTAGCATTAAAAATTCATCACTATCTCAGATATCAAGGGACAATAAAATATTTTCGGACAGCGATGAGTTGATCTTGAACCATGATGGCGTACGAATCGATTTCACCGCAAATCAATGCAATATTTCAATTCTTACCAGCCTCGATATTTGGAACAAAAATTGCTTACGAAATTCTCCATTTCAAAAAGGATTATTAAACCTATCTGCGTCATAACTTTTATTCAAAAGATAAAGGCAACTGTTGTACGAACCGCGATAAAACCTAAAAAAAATGGACAATTTACGGAAAACTAGCTGTTGTATAAAAAAAAATTCCAAAAATCAAATGGAAAGTTCGAAGAAATAAAAAGGAAGCCAACGAAAATTGAGAACAGGCGGAAAACTTGTGAATGAACGAGAATCTTGAAAAATGAGAAACGAGTTTTAAAAAAATAGAACAAAATTTCCGAACAGTTAATAAATCGCGACAAGCTTCAACATAAGGGTGCAAATTTGGGATCGCCAGTAGTTTTTACGGCCATTTGGAGAGTGATATCGAGACATTTTGGGGTGATTTTGCAACGGTGTTTTTTGCTCTTTCTTCTTTGTTTGCAAATGAAATATTGAAATTGAAAATAATTTCAGTGGATTTACTGTTCACAAATACAACTTTTTGCCCATCGTTTCGGCGATTTTCAGAGTTTGTATTGTTTTTTAATTTCTAAAAAAATTCTGAGAAAATTCTCGTGAATAGAAAACTTAAAAGAAAGAAGATTTCCTCTCGTAATACTTTGGCCCGAACTATTCATTATTCATTATAAAACTCTCAGTTCTCCAGATTCGTGCAAAATATTTATAAAACGAATGATTTCCCACTCATCGAGATGAAACCGATGTCGGTTAACGTTCCTTCACATCAGATTTTTCGATAGTTCACCGGAAATACGTTTGGGATCGTCGATTTCATCACCTGAAAAAAATTTTAAAAATCGTAGGCCCTCCAAACCTCACTGACAGGTTTCAGAAGCAATGTCGTTGCAGGTGGCAACGTAAAGGGATGGAATCGAGGTTTTCGATTTTTCGAGGAACGAAAAATATTGTCATTCGTAAAACAACACTCAGTTATCCAGATACGTGAAAAGTATTTATAAAACTAATGATTTTCCACGTATAAGGATGAAATCGACGACGGTTTACGTTTTTTCACATTTGATTTTTCGATCGATTACCGGAAGAACTATTAAAATCGTGGATATCATCCCCTGTTATAAGTTAAAAAAAATCGTAGCCCACCAAACCTTACTGACAGGTTTCAGAACCAATGTCGCTGCAGTTGCCAACGTTGGGGGATGAAATCGATGTTTTCGTCGATCGATTCTTGATGGGCAAGTCGTCCGTCGACAGAATCGCGTTGACTAAGGCTTGGATTAATTTCTTAACGACCGAAAAAATTCTTACTCATAAGAAAAATCTCAGTTTTCCATATTCAATATTTATAAAACTAATGATTTTTAAGGTATCGAGATGAAACCGATGACGGTGAACGTTCCTTCAATTAATATTTTTAGACCGATTACCGAAATAACGTTCAAGATCGTGGATTTCATCCCCTATAAAAAATTAATAAAATTTAAAGCCATGCAAACCTCACAGACAGGTTTCACAACCAATGTCACTGGAGATGGCAACGAAAAGGGATAAAATCTACGTTTTTGTCAATCGATTCTGGATGTGCAAGTCGTTCTTCGACACATTCTCGTCCACTAAGGCTTGGATTCGTTCCTTAACGAACGAAAAAAATTCTTATTCATAAGAAAAAATTCAGTTTTTCAGATTTATAGAAAATATTTATCGATCTAATGATTTTTAACGTGTCGGAATGAAATCGATGTCGCTTAACGTTTTTTCACATTAAATTTTTCGATGGATTACCGGAAGAACGATTAAAATCGTGGATTTCATCCCCTGTAATGAGTGAAAAAAGTCATAGCCCACCAAACCTCACTGACAGGATTCAGAACCAATGTCGCTGCAGTTGCCAACGCTGGGGGATGAAATCGATGTTTTCGTCGATCGATTCTTCATGAGCAAATCGTTCGTCGACAGAATCGCTTTAACTAAGGCTTGGATTCGTTCCTTAACGAATAAAAAAAATTCTTATTCATAAGAAAACTGTTCGTTTTCCAGATTCCTCTGAAATATTTATAAAACTAATGATTTTTAATGTATCGCGATGAAACCGATGTCGGTGAACGTTCCTTCAATTAATATTTTCAGACCGATTACCGAAATAACGTTCGAGATCGTGGATTCCATCCCCTATGAAAAATTAATAAAATTGGAAGCCATGCAAACCTCACAGACAGGTTTCACAACCAATGTCACTGGAGATGACAACGAAAAGGGATAAAATCTACGTTTTTATCGATCGATTCTGGATGTGCAAGTCGTTCTTCGACACATTCTCGTCCACTAAGGCTTGGATTCGTTCCTTAACGAACGAAAAAAATTCTTATTCATAACAAAACACTCAGTTTTTCAGATTTCTAGAAAATATTTATCAACCTAATGATTTTTAACGTGTCGGAATGAAATCGATATCGCTTAACGTTTTTTCACATTAAATTTTTCGATCGATTACCGGAAAAACGATTAAAATCGTGGATTTCATCCCCTGTAATGAGTGAAAAAAATCATAGCCCACCAAACCTCACTGACAGGATTCAGAACCAATGTCGCTGCAAGTGGCGAGGGGATGAAATCAATGTTTTCTTCTATCGATTCTTTATGTGCAAGTCGTTCGTCGACAGATTCTCGTCCACTAAGGCTTGCATTCGTTCCTTAACGAATGAAAAAAAATCTTATTCATAAGAAAACTCTCGGTTATCCAGATTCCTCTGAAATATTTGGAAAACTAATGATTTTTAACGTATCGGGATGAAATCGATGTCAGTGAACGTTCCTTCACATAATATTTTTCGATTTATTACCGAAATTACGATTGAGATCGTGGATTTCATCCCCTATAAAAAATTGAAAAAATCGTAGGCCACGTGAAGAGATGGAAGCGAGGTTTTCGTCGATTGATACCTGATAGGCAAGTCGTTCGTCGACAGAATCGCGTTTACTGAGGTTTGTATTCGTTCCTATACGGACGAAAAATATTGTCATTCGTAAAACAACACTGAGTTATCCAGATACGTGGAAAGTATTTATAAAACTATTGATTTTCCACGTACAGGGATGAAATCAATCTCGGTAAACGTTTTTTCACATTAAGTTTTTCGACAGATTGCCGGAAGAACGATAAAAATCGTGGATTTCATCCCCTGTAATAAGTGAAAAAACTCGTAGCCCATCAATTTTATTAATTACATTAATTTATTAAGAGAAATTAAAAATGCCATACAAAGGCTTCGTAATTCTAGTCCCTCGAACGTTTTCTGCAATATTCTCTATTTATTTGTAGAGCTAGAAATGAATCCAATGACGCTGCCAGTTGGAACGAGCGTGAAAAACTCCGGAGATTTATATGGAACCGTGACGAATGTTGGTTTCATCAAATTCGTCAGCTCAGTCCGATGGTTTCCTTATTGAAATCGTTTGACGATCTCGGTGAAACGAAACACTAGATTTTTTTTCTACGTGTGATTAAACCACCAGTTAATAACGTTAATTGAATAAAAAAATACAGAAAGTAAAGTAAAACAGCAAACTCTCATTGTAGAATCGGTCGGTTTATTCAAAAATCTTACATCTGTAGTCCTATTACCAACAAGACTGCCCTATCAAAACTCAGAGGACATTGTAAAATTTCAATTTAATTTTGAAAAATGAATGCAATTATTATTGACACGAATTTGAGTAACTAATACGATGGAAAATGGTAATAAACTGTGTGTGCAATTGGATTCGTTTCTAAAAAAGATAAATAAAATATTTCGTTTACGCGATTCGTAATTCTATTTCCTCGAACGTCTTAGGAATGATTTCCGCGACACTCTCTATTCATTTGTATAGAGCTGGGAACGAATCCAATGACGTTGCCAGTTTGACCAGGCGCGAAAAACTCTGGAGATTATTAAGGAACCGCGACGAATATTGGTTTCATCTCATTCGTCAGCCCAGTGCGATGGTTTAATTATTGAAATCGTTTTACGATCTCGGTAAAACAAAACACTCTATTTTTTTGCTGCGTGTGATTAAACCACCTGTTAATAACGTTAATTACATTTTAAAAAATACAGAAAGTAAAGTAAAAAGCAATCGCTCATTGTGGAATCTTTCGTTTTTTTAAAAAATCCCACATCTGCAGTCCTATTCCCAACAAAACTGCCTTATCAGAGCTCCGAGGAGATTGTAAAATTTCAATTTAATTTTGAGAAACGAATCCAATTATTATTGATACGAATTTTAGTAATTGATACGATGAAAAATGTTATTAATCCGTTTTTGCAATTGGATTCGTTTCTAAAATAGAGAAATAAAATATTTCCTCCACGCGCTTTGTAATTCTATTTCCTCGACCGTCTTAGAAATGATTTCCGCGCCATTCTCTATTTATTTTTAAAGTTGGAAATGAATCCAATGAAGCTGTCAGTTGGACCAGGCGCGAAAAACTCAGGAGATGAATGAGGAACCACGACGAATGTTGGTTTCATCAAATTCGTCAGCCCAGTGCGATGGTTTCATTATTGAAATCGCTTGACGGTCGCCGTGAAATGAAACACTCGATTTTTTTGCTACGAGTGATGGGACGAACTATTAATTACATTAATCCAATCAAAAAAACAGAAATTAACGTAAAAAAGCCATCGCTCATTGTGGAATGTTTGGTTTTTTCAAAAAATCGTTTTTCACCACACCTGCACGGAAAGTTCACTTTTCCGCTCCGCGCAAGTTGAAATTTCCGCGAAGGTGTGGTGAAAAATAGTATACGTTACACGGGAGTGAAAAAAGACTATCTCAAACCGCGTGCTCCCTAGTGGCGTAATATACTATATCTCTAGCGATATTTTGGAGAATCGGAAAACAAATCTGCCCTATCAGAGCTCCGAGGAGCTCGTAAAATTTCAATTTCATTTTGAGAAACGAATCCAATTATTATTGACACGAATTTAAGTAACTGATAAGATAAAAAAATTTAATAAACCGTCTTTGCAATTGGATTCGTTTCTAAAAAAGAGAAATAAAATATTTCGTCCACGCGCTTCGGAATTCTATTCACTCGAACGGCTTAGGAATGATTCGCGCGACATTCTCTATTCATTTGTAGAGCTAGAAATGAATCCAATGACGCTGCCAGTTGGACCAGGCGCGAAAAACTCATGAGATTAATAAGGAACCGCGACGAATTTTGGTTTCATCAAATTCATCAGCCCAGGACGATGGTTCCATCATTGAAATCGTTTGACCATCTCGGTGAAACTAAACACTCCATATTTTGCTACGAGTGATGTATTCATTTTTGTCTTCATTCCTGTCTTCGCTGACGACTCGGTTGAAGAGGATGCTGAAGTCTAAGTCCAAGGCAGGAACCCAGACAAGGTTGAACAGGTGGACGAAAACTAAACCAAGACGCGAACGAAGCCACATGTCCGAAGACAGGGCTGAAGATATCGCTGTCTCAATTTTGGTCTTCATTCCTGTCTCCATTCTTGTCTTTATACCTGTCACATTCTTGTCTTCATACCTGTCTTCATTCTTGTCTTCATTCCTATCTTCATTCCTGTCTTTATTCCTGTCTTCATTACTGTCTTCATTCCTGTCTTCATTCCTGTCTTCATTACTGTCTTCATTCCTGTCTTCATTCCTGTCTTCATTCCCGTCTTTATTCTTGTCTTTATTCCTGTCTTCAGGCCTGTCTTCAGTCTTGTCTTCATTCACGTCTTCGCTGACAACAGTCGAAGAAGATGCTGAAGTCTAAGTCCGAGGCAGGAACCCAGACTATGTTAAATGGGTGGACGAAGACTACATCCAAGACACGAACGAAGCCAGAGGAATGTAGTAAGGGCTTAAGGAAACTCTGCCCCCATTCGAGTCTTCATTCCTGTCTTCGCTCCTGTCTTCATTCTGGTCCTCATACCTGTCTTCATGCGTGTCTTCTTTCCTGTCTTTATTCCTGTCTTCAAGCTTGTCTTAATTCCTGTCTTTATTCTTGTCTTTATTCGTGTCTTAATTCCCGTCTTCACTTCTGTCTTTACTCCTATCTTCGCGGACAATTCATTCGTAAAAAAGACTGAATTCTTAGAGCAAGGTAGGAACCCGGTCAAGTTTGAAGACTAAATCCAGGACATCAACGAAAACAGAGGAACGTAGACAGGGCTGAAGACTGCCTCAATTTTTGTCTTTATTCTTGTCTTCATTATTGTCTTTATTCCGGTCTTCGTTCCTTTCTGGGCTTGATCGCCTAGAAGGCGATCGATTGAGTGGAAGGGAGTTCTGGAGCCTAAGTCCAAGGCATGAATAAAAAACACACTTGAAGGTCTGGACTAAGACTTCATCCAAGATGGGTAAGTAGTCAAGGCTGAATACCCTGATAAAGAGAAGGGATCTATTTATCTTTGTCATTACTTTTGTTTGCATTCCTGCTATTATTTTTGTCATTGCTCTGGTTTTTATTATTCTCAATATTGTTGCCCTCATTCTTGTCTCCGTTCCTTAATCTTGGACTTTGTCTTTAGCCTTTTCTTCAACTTTTCCACCAGCGAAGACTGAATTAAAGTAAAAAATGAAAACCAGAATAATGTCAAAGATGGAGACATTGATGTCTACCTTGTCTACGTTCCCATCTTGGAATTGGTCTCCACCCACCTCTTTAACTCTGGCTTCGTTGCTGCCTTGGGCTTAGACTTTAGCCTTCTTTTCGACTCCGTCAGGAGCCGAGACAGGGATGAATACAGAAATAAAGGCAGGAATGAAGACAGGAATAAAGACAGGATATAGACAGAAAAAAGACAGGAATAAAGACAGAATATAGACAGAAAAAAAGACAGGGATGAAGACAGGATAGAAAACATAAATGAAGAAAGGAATAAAGACTGGAATGAAGACAAGAATGAAGACAGGAATAAAGACAGGAATGAAGACATGAATGAAGACTAGAATGGCGACAGAGATCGCTTCAGCACCGCTTGCGTTCCTCTGCCATTTGTTAACGTTTTTGAATCAGTCTTCGTCCACCTCTTCAACCTTGTCTGGGTTCCTGCCTTGGACTTGGACTTCAGCCTCCTCTTCAACTAAGTCTTCAGCGAAGACAGGAACGAAGACAAGAATGAAGACAGGAATGAAGACAGGCATGGAAACAGGATTCAAGACAGGAATAAAGACAGTAATGAAGACAGGCATAAAGACAGGTATGAGGACCAGAATGAAGAAAGGAATGAAGACTGGAATGAAGACAAGAATGAAGACAGGAATAAAGACAAGAATAAAGACGGGAATGAAGACAGGAATGAAGACAGGAATGAAGACAGGAATGAAGATAGGAATGAAGACAGGAATGAAGATAGGAATGAAGGCAGGAATAAAGGCAGTAATGAAGACAGGAATGAAGACAGGAATAAAGACAAGAATAAAGACGGGAATGAAGACAGGAATAAAGACAAGAATAAAGACGGGAATGAAGACAGGAATGAAAACAGTAATGAAGACAGGAATAAAAACAGTAATGAAGACAGGAATGAAGACAGGAATAAAGACAGTAATGAAGACAGGAATGAAGACAGTAATGAAGACAGGAATGAAGACAGAAATGAAGATAGGAATGAAGACAGGAATAAAGATAGTAATGAAGACAGGAATGAAGACAACAATGAAGACAGGTATGAAGACAAGAATGAAGACAGGAATGAAGACAACAATGAAGACAGGTATGAAGACAAGAATAAAGACAGGAATGAAGACAGGAATGCAGACAGGAGTGAAGACAGGAATGAAGACTCGAATGGGGGCAGAGTTTCCTTAAGCCCTTTCTACATTCCTCTGGCTTCGTTCGTGTCTCGGATGTAGTCTTCGTCCACCCATTTAACATCGTCTGGGTTCCTGCCTCGGACTTAGAGTTCAGCATCTTCTTCGACTGTCGTCAGCGAAGACGTGAATGGAGACAAGACTGAAGACAGGCCTGAAGACAGGAATAAAGACAAGAATAAAGACGGGAATGAAGACAGGAATGAAGACAGGAATGAAGACAGGAATGAAGACAGGAATGAAGACAGTAATGAATACAGGAATGAAGACAGGAATGAAGACAGTAATGAAGACAGTAATGAAGACAGGAATGAAGACAGGAATGAAGATAGCAATGAAGACAAGAATGAAGACAGGTATAAAGACAAGAATGTAGACAGGTATGAAGACAAGAATGGAGACAGGAATGAAGACCAGAATTGAGACAGCGATAACTTCAGCCCTGTCTTCGGACATGTGGCTTCGTTCGCGTCTTGGTTTAGTTTTCGTCCACCTGTTCAACCTTGTCTGGGTTCCTGCCTTGGACTTAGACTTCAGCATCCTCTTCGACCGAGTCGTCAGCGAAGACAGGAATGAAGACAAAAATGAATACATCACTCGTAGCAAAATATGGAGTGTTTAGTTTCACCGAGATGGTCAAACGATTTCAATGATGGAACAATCGTCCTGGGCTGATGAATTTGATGAAACCAAAATTCGTCGCGGTTCCTTATTAATCTCATGAGTTTTTCGCACCTGGTCCAACTGGCAGCGTCATTGGATTCATTTCTAGCTCTACAAATGAATAGAGAATGTCGCGCGAATCATTCCTAAGCCGTTCGAGTGAATAGAATTCCGAAGCGCGTGGACGAAATATTTTATTTCTCTTTTTTAGAAACGAATCCAATTGCAAAGACGGTTTATTAAAATTTTTTATCGTATCAGTTACTGAAATTCGTGTCAATAATAATTGGATTCGTTTCTCAAAATGAAATTGAAATTTTACGAGCTCCTCGGAGCTCTGATAGGGCAGATTTGTTTTCCGATTCTCCAAAATATCGCTAGAGATATAGTATATTACGCCACTAGGGAGCACGCGGTTTGAGATAGTCTTTTTTCACTCCCGTGTAGCGTATACTATTTTTCACCACACCTTCGCGGAAATTTCACCTTGCGCGGAGCGGAAAAGTGAACTTTCCGTGCAGGCGTGGTGAAAAACGATTTTTTGAAAAAACCAAACATTCCACAATGAGCGATGGCGTTTTTACGTTAATTTCTGTTTTTTTTGATTGGATTAATGTAATTAATAGTTCGTCCCATCACTCGTAGCAAAAAAATCGAGTGTTTCATTTCACGGCGACCGTCAAGCGATTTCAATAATGAAACCATCGCACTGGGCTGACGAATTTGATGAAACCAACATTCGTCGTGGTTCCTCATTAATCTCCTGAGTTTTTCGCGCCTGGTCCAACTTACAACTTCATTGGATTCATTTACAGCTTTAAAAATAAATAGAGAATGGCGCGGAAATCATTCCTCAGACGGTCGAGGAAATAGAATTACAAAGCGCGTGGACGAAATATTTTATTTCTCTATTTTAGAAACGAATCCAATTGCAAAAACGGTTTATTAGCATTTTTCATCGTATCAGTTACTCAAATTCGTGTCAATAATAATTGGATTCGTTTCTCAAAATTAAATTGAAATTTTACAATCTCCTCGGAGCTCTGATAAGGCAGTTTTGTTGGGAATAGGACTGCAGATGTGGGATTTTTTAAAAAAACGAAACATTCCACAATAAGCGATTGCATTTTACTTTACTTTCTGTATTTTTTAAAATTCAATTAACGTTATTAACAGGTGGTTTAATCACACGCAGCATAAAAATAGAGTGTTTCATTTCACCGAGATCGTCAAACGATTACAATAATGAAACCATCGCAATGGTCTGACGAGTGAGATGAAACCAATATTTGTCGCGGTTCCTTAATAATCTCCTGAGTTTTTCGCGCCTGGTCCAACTGGAAGCGTCATTGGATTCATTTCTAGCTTTAAAAATAAATAGAGAATGGCGCGGAAATCATTCCTAAGACGTTCGAGGAAATAGAATTACGAAGCGCGTTGACGAAATATTTTATTTCTCTTTTTCAGAAACGAATCCAATTGCAAAGACAGTGTATTAACATTTTTCATCGTATTAGTTACACAAATTCATGTCAATAATAATTGGATTCATTTCTCAAAATTCAATTGACATGTTACAAACTCTTTGGATCTCTAATAGGGCAGTTTTGTTTTCCGATTGTTCTAAATATCGCTGGAGATTAAAGATAATAAAAAAAAGAAACATTCCAGATGGAGCGATGGCTTTTTAACGTTAATTTCTGTATTTTTTACTGCACTGATGTAATTAAAAGTTGGTCTCATCACTCGCAGCAAAGAAATTGAGTGTTTCGTTTCACCGAGATAGTAAAACGATTTCAATAATGAAACCATCGCACTGGGCTGACGAATGAGATGAAACCAATATTCGTCGCGGTTCCTTAATAATCTCCTGAGTTTTTCGCGCCTGGTCCAACTGGCAGCGTCATTGGATTCATTTCCAGCTTTAAAAATAAATAGAGAATGGCGCGGAAATCATTCCTAAGACGTTGAAGGAAATAGAATTACGAAGCGCGTGGACGAAATATTTTATTTCTCTTTTTTAGAAACGAATCCAATTGCAAAAACGGTTTATTAACATTTTTCATCGTATCACCTACTCAAATTCGTGTCAATAATAATTGGATTCGTTTCTGAAAATTTAATTGAAATTTTACAATCTCCTTGGAGCTCTGATAAGGCAAATTTGTTTTCCTATTCTCCAAAATATCGCTAGAGATAAACGATTTTTAGAAAAAATCAAACATTCCACAATGAGCGATGGCTTTTTTACGTTAATTTCTGTTTTTTCCATTGCATTAATATAATTAATAGTTCGTCTCATCACTCGTAGCAAAAAAATCGAGTGTTTCGTTTCACGGCGACCGTCAAGCGAATTCAATAATGAAACCATCGCACTGGGCTGACGAATTTGATGAAACCAACATTCGTCGTGGTCCCTCATTCATCTCCTGAGTTTTTCGCGCCTGTTTCAACTGGCAGCGTCATTGGATTCGTTCCCAGCTCTACAAATGAATAGAGAGTATCGCGGAAATCATTCCTAAGACGTTCGAGGAAATAGAATTACGAATCGCGTAAACGAATTATTCTATTTCTCTTTTTTAGAAACGAATCCAATTGCACACACAGTTTATTACCATTTTCCATCGTATTAGTTACTAAAATTCTGGTCAATAATAATTGCATTCATTTCTCAAAACTACATTGAAATTTTACAATGTCCTCGGAGTTTTGATAGGGCAGTCTTGTTGTTAATAGGACTGAAGATGTGAGATTTTTGAACAAATTGAACGATTCTACAATGAGAGATTGCTGTTTTACTTTACTTTCTGTATTTTTTTTATTCAATTAACGTTATCAACTGGTGGTTTAATCACACGTAGCAAAAAAATCTAGTGTTTCGTTTCACCGAGATCGTCAAACGATTTCAATAAGGAAACCATCGGACTAAGCTGACGAATTTGATGAAACCAACATTCGTCGCGGTTCCATATTAATCTCCTGAGTTTTTCACGCTCATTCCAACTGGCAGCGTCATTGGATTCATTTCTAGCTCTACAAATAAATAGAGAATATTGCGGAAAACGTTCGAGGGACTAGAATTACGAAGCCTTTGCATGGCATTTTTAATTTCTCTTAATAAATTAATGTAATTAATAAAATTGATGGGCTACGAGTTTTTTCACTCATTACAGGGGATGAAATCCATGATTTTTATCGTTCTTCCGGCAATCTATCGAAAAACTTAATGTGAAAAAACGTTTACCGAGATTGATTTCATCCCTATACGTGGAAAATCAATAGTTTTATAAATACTTTCTACGTATCTGGATAACTCAGTGTTGTTTTACGAATGACAATATTTTTCGTTCGTAGAGGAACGAATACAAACCTCAGTAAACGCGATTCTGTCGACGAACGACTTGCCTATCAGGTATCAATCGAGGGAAACCTCGCTTGCATCTCTTCACGTGGCCTACGATTTTTTCAATTTTTTATAGGGGATGAAATCCACGATCTCGGTCGTAATTTCTGTAATAAATCGAATAATATGATGTGAAGGAACGTTCACTGCATCGATTTCATCCCTATACGTGGAAAATCATTAGGTTATAAATATTTTCTAGAAATCTGAAAAACTGAGTGTTTTCTTATGATAAAGAATTTTTTTCGTCCGTTAAGGAACGAATCCAAGCCTTAGTGGACGAGAATCTGTCAACGAACGACTTGCACATAAAGAATCGATCGACGAAAACATCAATTTCATCCCCTTGCGTTGCCACTTCCAATGACATTGCTTATGAAACTCTTCTGTGAGGTTTTGATGGCTGAGAATGTTTCAAATTCTTTATAGGGGATGAAATTCACGATCTCAATCGTAATTTCGGTAATCGATCGAAAAATATCATGTGAAGGAACGTTTACGGACATCGGTTTCATCGCGATACTTTAAAAATCATTAGTTTTATAAATATTTTTGAGAAATCTAGAAAACTGACAGTTTTCTTATGAATAAGAATTTTTTCTATTCGTTAAGGAACGAATCCAAGCCTTAGTTAACGCGATTCTGTCGACGAACGATTTGCTCATCAAGATTCGATCGACGAAAACATCGATTTCATCCCCCAGCGTTGGCAACTGCAGCGACATTGGTTCTGAATCCTGTCAGTGAGGTTTGGTGGGCTACGATTTTTTTTAACTTATAACAGGGGATGAAATCCACGATTTTAATCGTTCTTCCGGTAATCGATCGAAAAATCAAATGTGAAAAAACGTAAACCGTCATCAATTTCATCCCTATACGTGGAAAATCATTAGTTTTATAAATACTTTTCACGTATCTGGATAACTGAGTGTTGTTTTACGAATTACAATATTTTTCGTTCCTCGAAAAATCGAAAACCTCGATTCCATCCCTTTACGTTGCCACCTGCAACGACATTGCTTCTGAAACCTGTCAGATGTCTTTAAAGTTAGCACCGCCACATGAGAAAAATTGAAAATAAACAATTGCATAATTAAGAGCTTTTTAAGAGCTAATTAAGTGTCGTAAAAAAAAGTTTGGAGCTCCACCCCTTCATCAAAAAAACCATGATGTTGTAAAGTTTAAAAAAAGTTGCCACCGCCACAGTCATTTTTTGCTCCATAATAATTTTGCAGGAGCCAAAAAATAAGAGCTTTTTAAGAGCTTTTAAGAGCTCCAAAATAAAATTTGGAGCTCCAACCCTTCATCAAAAAAACCATGGTGATGTCAAGTTTAAAAAAAGTTGGCACCGCTACAGCCGTTTTCTGCTCTATTACAATTTTTCAGGAGCCAAAAATTAAGAGCTTTTTAAGGGCTAATTAAGTGCTCGAAAATAAAATTTGGAGCTCCAGCCCTTTATAAAAAAAACCATGGTGTTGTGAAGTTTTGACAAACTTGGAATCACTACAATCATTTTTCGCTCTGTCACCATTTTTGAAAAACCAATATTAAGAGCTTTTTAATAGCTAATTGGACGATGCGCGTTAACTAATATGAACGAGCATAAAAATATTATACTAATTTTGACTTTGTCAGAACTTGACGACACCATGATTTTTTTCATGAAGGGGTGGAGCTCCAAAATTTACTTTCGAGCACTTAAATAACTCTAGAAATACACTTAATTTTTGGCTTTTGAAAAATTGTAATAGAGCAAAAAATGACTGTGGCGGTGCAAACTTTTTTTAAAATTGACATCACCATGGTTTTTTTTGATGAAGGGGTGGAGCTCCAAATTTTATTTCCAAGCACTTAATTAGCTCTTAAAAAGCTCTTAAGATTGCTTTATCAAAAATGGTGACAGAGCGAAAAATGATTCCAGTGGTTCCAAGTTTGTCAAAACTTCACAACACCACGGTTTTTTTGGTGAAGGGGTGGAGCTCCAAATTTTATTTTTGACCACTTAATTAGCTCTCAAAAAGCTCTTAATTTTTGGCTTCTGAAAATTTGTAATAGAGCAAAAAATGACTGTGGCGGTGCCAACTTTTTTTAAATTTGACAAGACCATGGTTTTTTTGATGAAGGGGTGGAGCTCCAAATTTTATTGTCAAGCACTTCATTAGCTTTGAACAAGCTCTTAATATTGCTTTATGAAAAATGGTGATAGAGCGAAAAATGATTCTAGTGGTTCCAAGTTTGTCAAAACTTCGCAACACCATGGTTTTTTTTATGAAGGACTGGAGCTCCAAATTTTATTTTCGAGCACTTAATTAGCTCTTAAAAAGATCTTAATTTTTGGCTCCTGAAAAATTGTAATAGAGCAGAAAATGATTGTGGCGGTGCCAACTTTTTTTAAACTTGACATCACCATGGTTTTTTTTATGAAGGGTTGGAGCTCCAATTTTTATTTTTGAGCACTTAATTATCTCTTAAAAAGCTCTTATTTTTTGGCTCCTGAAAAATTATTATAGAGCAAAAAATGACTGTGGCGGTGCCAACTTTTTTAAAACTTGACAACACCATGGTTTTTTGATGAAGGGGTGGAGCTCCAAATTTTTTTTACGGCACTTAATTAGCTCTTAAAAAGCTCTTAATTATGCAATTGTTTATTTTCAATTTTTCTCATGTGGCGGTGCTAACTTTAAAGACATACCTGTCAGTGAGGTTTGGAGGGCCTACGATTTTTTAAATTTTTTGCAGGTGATGAAATCGACGATCTCAAACGTATTTCCGGTGAACTATCGAAAAATCTGATGTGAAGGAACGTTAACCGACATCGGTTTCATCCCGATGAGTGGAAAATCATTCGGTTTATAAATATTTTGCACGAATCTTGAGAAATGAGAGTTTTATAATGAATAATGAATAGTTCGGGCCAAAGTATTACGAGAGGAAATCTTCTTTCTTTTAAGTTTTCTATTCACGAGAATTTTCTCAGAATTTTTTTAGAAATTAAAAAACAATACAAACTCTGAAAATCGCCGAAACGATGGGTAAAAAGTTGTATTCGTGAACCGTAAATCCATTGAAATTATTTTCAATTTCAATACTTCATTTGCAAAGAAAGAAGAAAGAGCAAAAAACACCGTTGAGAAATCACCCCAAAATGTCTCGATATCACTCTCCAAATGGCCGTAAAAACTACTGGCGATATGATGCTGAAGTTTGCAACGTTTTTTCGCAACGAAATTGAAAAAAAAAAAATTGTTGATTGGAAACTTTTTTATTGCACTAATCATCTCAGGAGGTGGAAAAACTCTCCCAAAACAAGTTTCACCAAATTCGCATCCCCGGATCACCCCTATTATAAGGGTTGAAATATCAAAAAAATTCTATTAACCGTTGTATGGGGATTCGAAACTTTTTTATTTCGTGAATGGGCTAGAGAGAGCCAGAAACTAAGGGAGAAAAATTCGCGACACCCTCACATCACCGGATCATCCCTATTATAGGGGTTGAAAACTCAAAAAATTCTATCATCCGCTGTATGGGGATTCGAAACTTTTTTATTACATGAATAGGCTAGAGGGGTCCAGAAACTAGGGAAAAACAATTTGCAACACTCTCGTATCTCCGGATCACCCCTATTATAGGGGTTGAAATATCAAAAAAACTCTATCATCCGCTGTATGGGGATTCGAAACTTTTTTATTTCACGAATAGGCTAGGAAGGTCCAGAAACTAGGGAAAAACAATTTGCAACACTCTCGCATCTCCGGATCACCCCTATTATAGGGGTTGAAATATCAAAAAAACTCTATCATCCGCTGTATGGGCATTCGAAACTTTTTTATTTTACGAATAGGCTACGGTGGTCCAGAAACTATGTAAAAACAATTTGCAGCACCCTCGCATCCCCGGATCACCCCTATTATAGGGGTTGAAATCTCAAAAAAACTCTGTCATCCGCTGTATGGGGATTCGAAACTTTTTTATTTCACGAATAGGCTAGGGAGGTTCAGAAACTAAGGAAAAACAATTTGCAACACTTTCACATCTCCGGATCACCCCCATTATAGGGGTTGAAATCTCAAAAAAACTCTATCATCCGCTGTATGGGGATTCGAAACTTTTTTCTTACATGAATAGGCTAGAGGGGTCTAGAAACTAGGGAAAAACAATTTGCAACACTCTTGCATCTCCGGATCACCCCTGTTATAGGGGTTGAAATCTCAAAAAAACTCTATCATCCGCTGTATGGGGATTCGAAACTTTTTTATTACATGAATAGGCTGGAGAGGTCCAGAAACTAAGGGAAAACAAGTTGCAATACTTTCACATCTCCGGATCACCCCTATTATAGGGGTTGAAATCTCAAAAAAACTCTGTCATCCGCTGTATGGGGATTCGAAACTTTTTTATTACATGAATAGGCTACAGGGGTCCCGAAACTAGGGAAAAACAATTTGCAACACTCTCGCATCTCCGGATCACCCCTATTATAGGGGTTGAAATTTCAAAAAAATTATATTAACCGCTGTATGGGGATTCGAAACTTTTTTATTACATGAATAGGCTAGAGAGGTCTAGAAACTAGGGAAAAACAATTTGCAACACTTTCACATCTCCGGATCACCCCCATTATAGGGGTTGAAATCTCAAAAAAACTCTATCATCCGCTGTATGGGGATTCGAAACTTTTTTATTACATGAATAGGCTAGAGGGGTCCAGAAACTAGGGAAAAACAATTTGCAACACTCTCGCATCTCAGGATCACCCCTATTATAGGGGTTGAAATATCAAAAAAACTCTATCATCCGCTGTATGGGCATTCGAAACTTTTTTATTTCACGAATAGGCTAGGGAGGTCCAGAAACTAAGTAACAACAAATTGCAACACTTTCACATCTTCGGATCACCCCCATTATAGGGGTTGAAATCTCAAAAAACTCTGTCATCCGCTGTATCGGGATTCGAAACTTTTTTATTTCACGAATAGGCTAGAGAGGTCCAGAAACTAAGGAAAAACAATTTGCAACACTTTCACATCTCCGGAACACCCCCATTATAGGGGTTGAAATCTCAAAAAAACTCTATCTTCGGCTGTATGGGGATTCGAAACTTTTTTATTACATGTGTAGACTAGGGAGGTCCAGAAACTAAGGAAAAACAATTTGCAACCCTTTCACATCTCCGGATCACCCCCATTATAGGGGTTGAAATCTCAAAAAAACTCTATCATCCGCTGTATGGGGATTCGAAACTTTTTTATTACATGAATAGGCTAGAGGGGTCCAGAAACTAGGGAAAAACAATTTGCAACACTCTCACATTTCCGGATCACCCCTATTATAGGGGTTGAAATTTCAAAAAAATTCTATTAACCGCTGAATGGGGATTCGAAACTTTTTTATTACATGAGTAGGCTCGAGGGATCTAGAAACTAGGGAAAAACAATTTGCAACACTTTCACATCTCCGGATCACCCCTATTATAGGGGTTGAAATCTCAAAAAACTCTGTCATCCGCTGTATGGGGATTCGAAACTTTTTTATTTCACGACTAGGCTAGGGTGGTCCAGAAACTATGTAGAAACAATTTGCAGCACCCTCGCATCTCCGGATCACCCCTATATAGGGGTTGAAATCTCAAAAAATTCTATCATCCGCTGTATGGGGATTCGAAACTTTTTTATTACAGGAATAGGCTGGTGGGGTCCAGAAACTAGGGAAAAACAATTTGCAACACTTTCACATCTCCGGATCACCCCTATTATAGGAGTTGAAATCTCAAAAAACTCTGTCATCCGCTGTATGGGGATTCGAAACTTTTTTATTTCACGAATAGGCTAGGGAGGTCCAAAAACTATGTAAAAACAATTTGCAGCACCCTCGTATCTCCGGATCAGCCCTATTATAAGGGTAGAAATCTCAAAAAATTATATCATCCGCTGTATGGGGATTCGAAACTTTTTTATTTCACGAATAGGCTAGGGTGGTCCAGAAACTATGTAAAAACAATTTGCAGCACCCTCGCATCTCCGGATCACCCCTATATAGGGGTTGAAATCTCAAAAAAACTCTGTCATCTGCTGTATGGGGATTCGAAACTTTTTTATTTCACGAATAGGCTAGGGAGGTCCAGAAACTAAGGAAAAACAATTTGCAACACTTTCACATCTCCGGAACACCCCCATTATAGGGGTTGAAATCTCAAAAAAACTCTATCATCCGCTGTATGGGGATTCGAAACTTTTTTATTACATGAATAGGCTAGAGGGGTCCAGAAACTAGGGAAAAAGAATTTGCAACACTCTCGCATCTCCGGATCACCCCTATTATAGGGGTTGAAATTTCAAAAAAATTCTATTAACCGCTGTATGGGGATTCGAAACTTCTTTATTACACGAGTAGGCTCGAGGGGTGTAGAAACTAGGGAAAAACAATTTGCAACACTTTCACATCTCCGGATCACCCCTATTATAGGGGTTGAAATCTCAAAAAAACTCTGTCAACCGCTGTATGGGGATTCGAAACTTTTTTATTACATGAATAGGCTACAGGTGTCCAGAAACTAGGGAAAAACAATTTGCAACACTCTCGCATCTCCGGATCACCCCTATTATAGGGGTTGAAATTTCAAAAAAATTCTATTAACCGCTGAATGGGGATTCGAAACTTTTTTATTACATGAGTAGGCTCGAGGGATCTAGAAACTAGGGAAAAACAATTTGCAACACTTTCACATCTCCGGATCACCCCTATTATAGGAGTTGAAATCTCAAAAAACTCTGTCATCCGCTGTATGGGGATTCGAAACTTTTTTATTTCACGAATAGGCTAGGGAGGTCCAAAAACTATGTAAAAACAATTTGCAGCACCCTCGTATCTCCGGATCAGCCCTATTATAAGGGTTGAAATCTCAAAAAATTATATCATCCGCTGTATGGGGATTCGAAACTTTTTTATTACAGGAATAGGCTGGTGGGGTCCTGAAACTAGGGAAAAACAATTTGCAACACTTTCACATCTCCGGATCACCCCTATTATAGGGGTTGAAATCTCAAAAAACTCTGTCATCCGCTGTATGGGGATTCGAAACTTTTTTATTTCACGAATAGGCTAGGGAGGTCCAGAAACTAAGGAAAAACAATTTGCAACACTTTCACATCTCCGGAACACCCCCATTATAGGGGTTGAAATCTCAAAAAAACTCTATCATCCTCTGTATGGGGATTCGAAACTTTTTTATTACATGAATAGGCTAGAGGGGTTCAGAAACTAGGGAAAAATAATTTGCAACACTTTCACATCTCCGGATCACCCCTATTATAGGGGTTGAAATATCAAAAAAACTCTGTCATCCGCTGTATGGGGATTCGAAACTTTTTTATTACATGAATAGGCTACAGGTGTCCAGAAACTAGGGAAAAACAATTTGCAACACTCTCGCATCTCCGGATCACCCCTATTATAGGGGTTGAAATTTCAAAAAAATTCTATTAACCGCTGAATGGGGATTCGAAACTTTTTTATTACATGAGTAGGCTCGAGGGATCTAGAAACTAGGGAAAAACAATTTGCAACACTTTCACATCTCCGGATCACCCCTATTATAGGGGTTGAAATCTCAAAAAACTCTGTCATCCGCTGTATGGGGATTCGAAACTTTTTTATTTCACGAATAGGCTAGGGTGGTCCAGAAACTATGTAAAAACAATTTGCAGCACCCTCGCATCTCCGGATCACCCCTATATAGGGGTTGAAATCTCAAAAAATTCTATCATCCGCTGTATGGGGATTCGAAACTTTTTTATTACAGGAATAGGCTGGTGGGGTCCAGAAACTAGGGAAAAACAATTTGCAACACTTTCACATCTCCGGATCACCCCTATTATAGGGGTTGAAATCTCAAAAAAACTCTGTCATCCGCTGTATGGGAATTCGAAACTTTTTTATTTCACGAATAGGCTAGGGAGGTCCAAAAACTATGTAAAAACAATTTGCAGCACCCTCGTATCTCCGGATCAGCCCTATTATAAGGGTTGAAATCTCAAAAAATTATATCATTCGCTGTATGGGGATTCGAAACTTTTTTATTACAGGAATAGGCTGGTGGGGTCCTGAAACTAGGGAAAAACAATTTGCAACACTTTCACATCTCCGGATCACCCCTATTATAGGGGTTGAAATCTCAAAAAAACTCTGTCATCCGCTGTATGGGGATTCGAAACTTTTTTATTTCACGAATAGGCTAGGGAGGTCCAGAAACTAAGGAAAAACAATTTGCAACACTTTCACATCTCCGGAACACCCCCATTATAGGGGTTGAAATCTCAAAAAAACTCTATCATCCGCTGTATGGGGATTCGAAACTTTTTTATTACATGAATAGGCTAGTGGGGTCCAGAAACTAGGGAAAACGAATTTGCAACACTCTCGCATCTCCGGATCACCCCTATTATAGGGGTTGAAATTTCAAAAAAATTCTATTAATCGCTGTATGGGGATTCGAAACTTTTTTATTACATGAGTAGGCTCGAGGGGTGTAGAAACTAGGAAAAAACAATTTGCAACACTTTCACATCTCCAGATCACCCCTGTTATAGGGGTTGAAATGTCAAAAAAACTCTGTCATCCGCTGTATGGGGATTCGAAACTTTTTTATTACATGAATAGGCTAGAGGGGTTCAGAAACTACGGAAAAACAATTTGCAACACTTTCACATCTCCGGATCACCCCTATTATAGGGGTTGAAATCTCAAAAAAACTCTGTCATCCGCTGTATGGGGATTCGAAACTTTTTTATTACAGGAATAGGCTGGTGGGATCCTGAAACTAGGGAAAAACAATTTGCAACACTTTCACATCTCCGGATCACCCCTATTATAGGGGTTGAAATCTCAAAAGAACTCTGTCATCCGCTGTATGGGGATTCGAAACTTTTTTATTTCACGAATAGGCTAGGGAGGTCCAGAAACTAAGGAAAAACAATTTGCAACACTTTCACATCTCCGGAACACCCCCATTATAGGGGTTGAAATCTCAAAAAAACTCTATCATCCGCTGTATGGGGATTCGAAACTTTTTTATTACATGAATAGGCTAGAGGGGTCCAGAAACTAGGGAAAAACAATTTGCAACACTCTCGCATCTCCGGATCACCCCTATTATAGGGGTTGAAATATCAAAAAAACTCTATCATCCGCTGTATGGGCATTCGAAACTTTTTTATTTCACGAATAGGCTAGGGAGGTCCAGAAACTAAGTAAAAACAATTTGCAATTACCTCGCATCCCCGGATCACCCCTATTATAGGGGTTGAAATCTCAAAAAAACTCTGTCATCGGCTGTATGGGGATTCGAAACTTTTTTATTTCACGAATAGGCTAGGGAGGTCCAAAAACTAAGGAAAAACAATTTGCAACACTGTCACATCTCCGGATCACCCCCATTATAGGGGTTGAAATCTCAAAAGAACTCTGTCATCCGCTGTATAGAGATTCGAAACTTTTTTATTTCACGAATAGGCTAGGGAGGTCCAGAAACTACGGAAAATAAATTTGCAACACTTTCACATCTCCGGATCACCCCCATTATAGGGGTTGAAATCTCAAAAAAACTCTATCATCCGCCGTATGGGGATTCGAAACTTTTTTATTTCACGAATAGGCTAGGGAGGTCCAGAAACTAAGTAACAACAAATTGCAACCACCTCGCATCCTCGGATCACCCCTATTATAGGGGTTGAAATCTCAAAAAACTCTGTCATCCGCTGTATGGGGATTCGAAACTTTTTTATTTCACGAATGGGCTAGGGTGGTCCAGAAACTAAGGAAAAACGATTTGCAACACTTTCACATCTCCGGATCACCCCCATTATAGGGGTTGAAATCTCAAAAAAACTCTGTCATCCGCTGTATGGGGATTCGAAACTTTTTTATTTCACGAATAGGCTAGGGAGGTCCAGAAATTAAGGAAAAACAATTTGCAACACTTTCACATCTCCGGATCACCACCATTATAGGGGTTGAAATCTCAAAAAAATCTATCATCGGCTGTACGGGGATTCGAAACTTTTTTATTACATGAGTAGGCTGGAGAGGTCCAGAAACTATGTAAAAACAATTTGCAGCACCCTCACATCTCCGGATCACCCCTATTATAGGGGTTGAAATCTCAAAAAATTCTATCATCCGCTGTATGGGCATTCGAAACTTTTTTATTTCACGAATAGGCTAGGGAGGTCCCGAAACTAAGTAACAACAAATTGCAACGACCTCGCATCCCCGGATCACCCCTGTTATAGGGGTTGAAATCTCAAAAAACTCTGTCATCCGCTGTATGGGGATTCGAAACTTTTTTATTTCACGAATAGGCTAGGGAGATCCAGAAACTAAGGAAAAACAATTTGCAACACTTTCACATCTCCGGATCACCCCCATTATAGGGGTTGAAATCTCAAAAAACCTCTGTCATCCGCTGTATGGGGATTCGAAACTTTTTTATTTCACGAATAGGCTAGGGAGGTCCAGAAACTAAGGAAAAACAATTTGCAACACTTTCACATCTCCGGATCACCCCCATTATAGGGGTTGAAATCTCAAAAAAACTCTGTCATCCGCTGTATGGGGATTCGAAACTTTTTTATTTCACGAATAGGCTAGGGAGGTCCAGAAACTAAGGAAAAACAATTTGCAACACTTTCACATCTCCGGATCACCCCCATTATAGGGGTTGAAATCTCAAAAAAACTCTGTCATCCGCTGTATGGGCATTCGAAACTTTTTTATTTCACGAATAGGCTAGGGAGGTCCCGAAACTAAGTAACAACAAATTGCAACGACCTCGCATCCCCGGATCACCACTATTATAGGGGTTGAAATCTCAAAAAAACTCTGTCATCCGCTGTATGGGGATTCGAAACTTTTTTATTTCACGAATAGGCTAGGAAGGTCCAGAAACTATGTAAAAACAATTTGCAGCACCCTCGCATCTCCGGATCACCCCAATTATAGCGGTTGAAATTTCAAAAAAATTCTATCAACTGTTGTGTGGGGATTCGAAACTTTTTTATTTCACGAATAGGCTAGGGAGGTCCAGAAACTAGAGAAAAACAATTTGCAATACCCTCGTATCTCCGGATTACCCCTATTATAAAGGTTGAAATCTAAAAAAAATTCTATTAACCGTTGTATGGGGATTCGAAACATTTTTATTTCACAAATAGGCTAGAGAGATCTAGAAACTAGGGAAAAACAATTTGCAACACCTTCATATCTTCGGACCACTCCTTTTTAGGGAGGTGGATTTTTGAAAAAATTCTATCATTTAAAAATTGATTTTAGAAGGATGGAAATAAATCAAAGGTCTATATCTTTTTCACTCATCGAGTTTCGGACAAATAGCAATGACTTTTTTTTTTAAGCATTCCTACGCTTACGAAAGAATTTTCTAAAATTTTATTGCAATACTTGTTCAATCATAGCCTTATTTTTCCATCTATTTTGTGACAAATAGATGTTTTTTCAGTATATTTGTACTTTTTTAATGAATTATATTAATCAATGGTACAACAATTTTTGTAATTCTTCTTTGCTTGTGATTGAATGGTTTGTTTCAATTTTGTCTACTTTTTTGTCTTTGAATAGGAATTATTTTCCATAAAATTTTAATGTCTATTGGATCTCAATAAAATTATTGAATTTGGTGAAAATAGTGTTAAAATTTGTAAGAAACAAATTATCGAGTCAATAAAGGAATTCGTAAAAAAGGAATCTTTCTATGACATCTGTGGAAAAAAATCCGTCATTTAACCTTTTGAGCGGCATTGATGCCATCTGGCGTCACATTTTTTCCGTGCCCGAAGCGGCAATGACGCCATCAATGGCGTCATCGATTATATCGAGATTGACTCGATCGATTTTTACGAAAATTCATATCCTGGGGTTTTCAAGGTCGCTGATTATGAATCTACACTCAAGATGGAAAAATTCGAAATGGCGGATCCAATAGGGCGGACCAAAATGCAAAAATTGATTAAAATAGTATGAAATTTTGTACTCGGGGGTTTTCGTGGTCGCCGATTACGAATCAGCTCCCAAAATGCCGCATCCAATACGGCGGACCAAAATGCAAAAATTGATTTGAATCGGATGAAATTTGGTACTTTGAGGGTTCTCGAGGTCGCTGATTACGAATTTGCTCTCAAAATGCAGGAATACAGAATGGCGGATCCAATATAGCGGACCAAAATGCAAAAAATTGATATAAAGCGGATGAAATTTGGTACTCGGGGTTTTCGGGGTCGCCGATTATGAATTTTCTCTCAAAATGCAGAAATTCAAAATGGTGGATTCAATATAGCGCACTCGAATTCAAAACGTTAAATGATTGGAATGAAATCTCCTTCGTTCACATTTGTTTCATGTTGACATGGAGTTTTTAGTGTCTAGTATTTAGTATACATTTTAGTAAAAATTGCCCCAATACGTGAAATCACAACAAGTTTTTCTGAACCAGTACAATATACCTTTGATTCATGTAGGTATCATTTGGCTCGTCGTAATTTTTTCAAAACCAAGAAAAATTTCCAATACACAAGTAGACTACTCATATTAACGTGAATCAAAACTTCATTCCTCTTTGACCGCCTGCATAAATATCTGAAGTTAGTTATGTGTATCCCACCAACGGTAATAAGAATTAGTCAAGATGACTAACAACAAAAGTTGGATAATGTTTCCAGAGGACTACGTGTTGTTCCTTTAGCAGTCGTCAATCAAAAAGTCGTATGTTTTGTAGTTACTTATCGCCTCATCTGTCAACCGATTCTTATCAATTTTAGACCAAACTCCACTATGTTTTATCCGAAACTTTTAATTTATGAATTATGCATATCAATTTTTGCATTTTGGTCCGCCATATTGGAATCGCCATTTTGAATTTCTGCATTTTGCGAGCAGATTCGTAATCAGCGACCTCGAAAACCCGCAAGTAAAAATTTCATCCGATTCAATTCAATTTTCGTATTTTAGTCCGCCATATTGGATTCGCCATTTTGAATTCCTGTATTTTACGAGCAGATTCGTAATCAGCGACCTTGACAACCCGCAAGTAAAAAATTTCACCCGAATCAATTCAATTTTCGTATTTTAGTCCGCCATATTGTATCCGCCATTTTGAATTCTTGCATTTTGCGAGCAGATTCGTAATCAGCGACCTCGAAAATCCGGTAAGTAAAAAATTTCATCCGATTAAAATCAATTTTTGCACTTTGGTCCGCCATTTTGAATTCCTGCATTTTGTGAGCAGATTCGTAATCAGCAATCTCGAAAACCCGCAAGTAAAAAATTTCATCCGATTAAAATCAATTTTTGCATTTTGGTCCGCCATTTTGAATTTCAACATTTTGAGGGTAGATTCGGAATCAGCGACCTCGAAAATCCCCAATTCTAAGTTTCATCGCATTCAAATTAATTTTTCCATTTTGGTCCGCCATATTGGATCCGTCATTTTGAATTCCTGCATTTTGCGAGCAGATTCGTAATCAGCGACCTCGAAAACCCGCAAGTAAAAAATTTCAACCGAATCAATTTAATTTTCGTATTTTAGTCCGCCATATTGGATCCGCCATTTCAAATTTCTGTATTTTGCGAGCAGATTCGTAATCAGCGACCTCGAAAATCCCCAATTCTAAGTTTCATCGCATTCAAATCAATTTTTGCATTTTGGTCCGCCATATTGGATCCGCCATTTTGAATTCCTGCAGTTTGCGAGCAGATTCGTAATCAGTGACCTCGAAAACCCGTAAGTCAAAAATTTCGTCCGAATCAATTCAATTTTCGTATTTTAGTCCGCCATATTGGATCCGCCATTTCAAATTTCTGCATTTTGAGTGCAGATTTGTAATCAGCGACCTCGAAAACCCCCGAGAACAAAGTTTCATCCCATTAAAATCAATTTTTGCATTTTGGTCCGTCATTTTGGATCCGCCATTTTGAATTTCAGCATTTTGAGGATAGATTCGGAATCAGCGACCTCGAAAACCCCGGAGTACTAAATTTCGTGAAAATCCAAATACTTTTTGTTTTTCCGCGTTTGGGACACTAAGCGTGAAATTTTTCTTGCCGTTGAAGGTGTTATGGATGTATGAGCGCTAGGCTTGATTTCAGATAAAGTTCTGATTTTTTTATATGTTGTAGTCCAAGCTTGATACTTTATGTCTGTGAAATTTCAAGGCACCTTAACGACTATCTGATCGAGATATTATTAATTGAATAATAGAGAATTTTACACATCGCATATGGCAACAATAACTCTCTGGCTACTACAACTAAAAAGTTAATATATTTCGGCATCAGATGCTTTAGACAAAAAACGTCAATCACATTCATAAATATCGTGGATTCTGATGGTATATCAAAAAAGGGGGGTCAACGAATACCCGAACTAGAAATATCGAGTTGAAGACCACAAATTGTCACGACACTTCATGATTTTATAACCCCGTAGAATTGTGGCAACGTCGCACATCATAACCCACAACATATAGATGTATACATACGTAAATAACCTATTCTTACTGTCAAGGAGCTGATGTTTTTGGGGGTTATGTTTACCTCGAAACCCAGTGGTCTATGTTCTATGAGCGAGCGACGTTGTTAACAGTAATCTTTTTGCTATGTACCACCGAGTTACATTAACAGCTTAGAATGCTGTACCTTCCGTAACGAAATTGACAAAAATATTTTTAATTATTTAAAAAATTATCATTACATTGTGGAATGATATTGTGCTGTATATGGTCACTCGTGGTAGCTCATTTTCAAAACTATAGTGAAAGACGGTCTATTGACTAGTACGACCCGCTTTCACATCCTTAATGAGAATCAAACTAGTCTTGAAAACGATGGTATCGATTATATCATTTATTACAATTATATTGCTAGAAAAACCTTAAAATTTATGTATCATGAAGCAAAACCGTTTATTGAACTGGTCAAAACGTTTAGGGAATTTATCGAAAAAAATCAAAACGGTGATCTTTGAAAGAAAAATATTGTTTTTCCTTTGAACCCAAAAAAACATTAAAGATGCTAGGAATCTTTCTATTATCATTTGTCGATATTTTGAATAGTCACACGGTTATGAGCGTTTGAAAATGTTCGAAGTTTAGAAAATCAACATTATAATAAACATTATTATTTTTGTAATAAGCGAGGCGAAAACCTAAAAAAAACTTTGGATTTTTTTGTCGAGTATTATTTTACGAAAAAACTTGTTTCGAAATCAAAAATGTCAAATATATGTCGATACAAATACAAACACACACGTATATATATATATATATATATATATATATATATATATAAAGAAAAGTCCAAAAACCATTATATTCGAGTATAAACTGCGGCAGGGCTCGCGGTGGCTTTTTTTTAAATACTTGGCGCCGCTACCGCGCCTCTTGATATTATTCTTGGACTTGTTTGAATTTTGTCATAGCGAGTTCGTGTAGTTATATATATGTTCGGCATCGCAGACGTGAGGAGCGTACGAAGACCGCACAAAGAGGAGACACCGAGAATCGGCTACGAACGCTACGTATAATATATATATATAGCTTTTCTTCGCATCTCTTCTTTGTGCTATCCTTCGTAATCTCCCACCACGCCGCTATGAATGAATGTAGCACCAGCGCGGCTGCGGTGGGAACGGACGAGTCATGTATAATATCTAAAAATCTAACTATTTAAAAAAGGTAAATAGTCCGAAAGACGTCAATTCGAGTATATAAGAGAGCGTGCTAGCGCTTGCTTTTTTTTTTTTAATACTTGGCGTCAAGCCGCTTCCGCGGCTCTTGATCTACTATAAACACGGTTTGGTTTTTTGTTGAAATTTTTTGTAAATCCCTCGCTACCCGCTTGCACCAAAACAGTTATGTCTCACAATAGTTAGCTGATTTTGGAATTTGTTTCGCACAAAATGTCTCCAAAAATTGCAAAAAATTACTCTATCGAATCCGAAATATATACTTGTAATATTTGTAATACCTTATTTGATGTGCCATTTCTATATTTATAAACGAGTATATAGAGTATTTTGAATCACTTTCACATACGTAAAACTATATCCTTTTGATCAATGGGATTTTTTATGTTTATCTATGCAAGAAACAAGTTACAGTTATTTCAAATTTTGTATTGAATTTCAAAAACTTCAATTAGCCCTAACTTCTATAAAAAAAATCAACTAACTATGAACTTGCGCTCGAAAACTTCGTAAAATCGCCTAGTTGGAAAAATTGAAATAAAAAATCGACGATGCCGTTTATAAAAAAACACTCATTTTTGGCAGAGAATTAAAATGAACAAACAAAATATTTTTTTTCGAAACTCGATTTATTGTCTATTTGAAAATATCTCGAAAACTGCGTTAACTTGATACCAGTCATTTTTTTTGTAGCACTCAGTTTCGGAGTTTTTGTAGCCTGCACGCAGAGGGGTAAAGCAAGAAGTAAAAAATTCAAACGGCTGTGAAAATTCAAAAAAATAGCTAAGTCCAAAAATCCCAAAATACGTGTCCGCTTATTTTTTGTATAGGAAAACATAAAAGATTTCTACGAATCAAGAAATGTCAGGGTTTGGGAAGGTATAGCTGACTCGGAATACCCTATACACAAATATATCAGCGTAATAATAAATAGACATTGAAAAATATTGAAGTCGACTATTGAACATCGAGGTAGTCATGATACAACCATATATACTCGCAACATTTGCTACATTGTTGCTCGTTACATAATAATGTAATTAATGGTTATATATGCAATTTTGTTTTGGCCATAATTTTTGAAGTGTGTCTTTCTTTGCACGTGTCGTTGGAAGATTTCAGAGATAGGAAATGTAAACTGTAAACGCAAATGAAAATATCGATGAAAACCCTTATGGCAAAAATGACAAATCGAAAAATTGTTCAAGAAACATACCAATTTGAGAAATAGGTGGAAAAAAATACTCCGAACTGCAAAATATTGTATAACTGGAAAAATATATAAAGAAAAAAAGCAAACAGTTTCCCACGTCTCATGTTCGTCTCCCACGATTTGAATTTTCTGATATTGATAAACGTCAACTGTAGGTTACATCGTTGCCATACAGAGTATCAACACAGTTACTATATAATATGAACAGAATGTACAAAATATGTTTGTAACTAAAACCAATTGTAAGAGTTCATATAAAGTAGAAAAAAATGTGAATATTTAGAAAAGAATTGAACTGAAGTCGAAACGCTTTTCTTCAAACCATTGGAGTCATCACTCGACATCAGCTAAATGCAATAAAGATTGTGATTTTCTCTCAATTTTATATATCAACGTAATCACTTTTCAGTTACAAAATTTTTTATTACAACCATTTTTAGTTTTATAATTACTCTTCAAATGTTATTTTTCGTATATGAACTATTTATCGTACAGTTGTTTCAAAGAATAAAAACATTAGGTAGTTGGGTTTATCAGTTGAATTATTTCTTCGCTTTTTATTCACGGAAATTTTCAAGTTTTAATTGTTCTACATTCACGAGTTTTTATTCGTTTTCTAATAATTTTTATTAATGAACACTTTTTGAACAGACTATATTCAATACGTACTGACCTTCAAAAATTAATTTAGACAAAATGTATATACATCAATATCTACTAATGATGACAAGAGTCGAGAGTCAGGAGGACCAGTGCGTACTTTCCGTAGATGTTGCAAGTGAATGTAGTGATGTCGTTACTTGCTCGATATTTAATTGTTGGTTTCAAAATAATTAATCGATTATTTTGGATCATGGACATATTTTCCTGAATATTATTTGAAAGTATTAATTTATTCACGTGAGTAATGATAAGGTAATAGAATCTACGTTCCAAATTCAGTTCAGTTCCGTCTTCATTCTTTTTCGGCCTTTCAATCAGTTATCATCCTCACATATTCATTCATTAATAAATTTTAATAAAAGTGTGGGAATAATGTTCAAACAAAACCCTGCAAGCATAACTAAATATCACTTTTACAAATTACTTGACTATCCGACTATATGATAGATTAAGGAACGAAAAAAGCGATAGTTAATATCATTCAGCGATTACAAATGTTGTAAAACAATTACGGTTTGCAGTAAGTTAAAAGATATGTAATTGTGATGATCTAACTCAATTGCATTGAGTTGGATTAGTCAGTAGATTGTTTTACCGATTGCGCATATAAAAAATAAAGCTCACTGATGCACAGCGAAATTACACTTCATTAAAATGCCATCTATTTCGTGCTCGTACATTTAAAGCCGCAAATGTTTCCGAACTCTTTATCCTTCCATATTTTCTTGCCGATTAAAAGATGAAAAGAAGAAGTTGCGAATATCTGTACGACAGACAAAATATTATAACGGTACGGTTTATGCAACACGTCTTTACCCGTGAATTAGAGCTACTTGATAATAAGGAGCAGGTATGAAAGAACGTGAGATTTAGGCGGATGTAAAGTTTGAAACAATAAAATTTGATTTATTCATCAAATTTAACACCCAACGTGTGGATTTGTATATGATTGAATAGTACTGATTCTATATAATGCACACTAATCAGGGAAATCGTTATTTATTTGAATTTTGTTTACATTTTTCCCAATTTCAATTTTTTTAATTGTCGACAATTTGATAAAATAATAATCAACGCAAAAGACTTCGACTTTGTAGGGGAATTACCCACTGCGAATATACGAAAATAATTTATATGTTTGATCGGACAAAAATAATAAATGACTCAAAAAAAAAAAAATAATAATATTAACTGACATCTTATTAATTGCTCGACATAACAAAAATAATTAAATTGTCTGATTCGAAATAAAAATAATGTTTGACGTCTTTTAATTTAAACAGCAAGTAACAGGTTTCCAATTCTTTACTTTAATAAAAATTTAGATTGTAATAATTTAGCATATGGTACCACACCGAGAATCTTGAAATCGAACGACCTCGAACGATTATCGCTCTCTCAGTGTGGAAGGGAAGGATTTCACACCAGAAATCTTTGACCCAAATGAACCCGAACGGGCCCAGTCCCCCTAGTGTGAAAGGAAAGGAAATTTCACATCGAAAATCTTTAAACCAAACGAACCCGAATGGTTTTCGCTCTCTCAGTATGAAATTTGGAAAGAAAATGGGTTTTGACTCTTGCATTTTAGAACCGGAGGGATGTTCTCCTGTTGAGAGCTCGGTAGCTCTCCGAAAAAGAGTCCCGAATGCCGCTCTGCACCAACTTTTATACTGTCGAGATCGTTTATTCTAGATTTCTAAAAATAACTCAGACCCAGATTAGTCTGTACAATAATCTCGAAGAATTGTTTTATTTCTAAAATTTCTCATTGGAGTTTCGCGTTGGCCTCCTTACTCTTATTGGCTCAGCGCACGGCGTGTTCATAACGCGTATGCGCGAGAATTATTATTCTCTAAATTTTACATTATTTTATAAAATTTTATTATTTCTTATTCTTTTTGAATTTTAGTAATCGATTATTTCCATTGGTAACAATAACAAAAGTATTTTTAAGAGTTAATAACAATTGAACAATAATTAAAAATGCATGTCTAATTCGTCGATTCCCTAGGGCGATCGCCACGCGCATGCGCAGAAATCCTCAGGTGTTTTAATTTCATATTTTCGCCTTATTTCTCCAATAATTTTATCACTCGCATGTCTTATTTAATTTCCATGATTTCTTTCCGATATTTTGTACGTTCTATTATTCATAATAATGTATTTTTTATCATTAATTGTTGAAACGTGCTTGAAGTCACGTATGCCAAATTTTAGTTTGAATTTCTCCCGCCAGGAGGCGACATGCGCATAACGTAAGTGTCGCTTTGTCCACGTGACAGTGTTAGTTTTGTCCGCTAGGCGGACGCTAGGTATGGCGATGGATTTGCAGCTGTTCACGTCGCGCATGTGAATAGGCGGTATTGTAACAATATGTTTCCAGAATTTAACCCCAATAATAGTAGTGTTCCCGAGCCACGGCGTTGGTGAACCATTTTCCCCTCAGTTTTCTGATCTCTTATGACTAATCGTAAAATGAAAAAAGTTGCGAATCCCCATACAGCGTACGAAGTTTTTTTAAAAAAAACACCCTCCTTAAAAGAGGTGTTCTGGAGATTCGAGGATGGTGAGAAATGTTTATCCTCAGTTTTCGAACCTCTGAAGCCTATTGAAATGAAATAAAGAAGTTTCGAGTCCCCATACAATGGTTAATAGATTTTTTTTAGAATTCAACCCCAATAATAGGGGTGATACGGATATTCGAGGGTGTTGCAAATTGTTTTTCCTTAGTTTTTGGACTTCTCTAGCCTACTCATGAAATAAAAAAGTTTCGAATCCCCATACAGCGGATGATAGATTTTTTTCAAAAATTTCTCCCCCTTAAAAGGGGTGATCCAGAGATGCGAGGGTGTTGCAAATTGTTTTTCCTTAGTTTTTGGACCTCTCTAGCCTATTCATAGAATAAAAAAGTTTCGAATCCCTATACAGCGGATTATAGAGCTTTTTTGATATTTCAACCCCTATAAAAGGGGTGATCCGGAGATGCGAGGGTGTTGTAAATTATTTGACCCTAGTTTCTGGACCTCGCAAGCCTATTCGTGAAATAAAAAAGTTTGGAATCGTCGTACAGCGGATGATAGAATTCTTTGAAAAATTCCTCCCCCTTAAAAGGGGTGATCCGGAGATGCGAGGGTGTTGCAAACTGTTTTTCCTTAGTTTCTGCACCTCTCTAGCCTATTCATGGAATAAAAAAGTTTCGAATCCCCATACAGCGGATGACAGAGTTTTTTTGATAATTCAACCCCTATAATAGGGGTGATCCGGAGATGCGGAGATGCAAATTGTTTTTTCTCAGTTTCTGAACCCCTCCAGCCTATTCATGAAATAAAAAAATTTCGAATCCTTATACAGTGGAAGATATATTTTTTTCGAAAATTCCTCCTCCTTAAAAGGGGTGATCCGGAGATGCGAGGGTGTTGCAAATTGTTGTTCCCTAGATTCTGGACCTTTGTAGCCTATTCGTGCAGTAAAAAAGTTTCGAATCCCCATACAGCGGTTAATAGAATTTTTTTGAAATTTCAACCCCTATAATTGTGGTGATCCGGAGTTGCCAGAGTGTTGCAAATTGTTTTTGCTCAGTTTCTGGACCCCTCTAGCCTATTCATGTAATAAAAAAGTTTCGAATCCCCATACAGCGGATGATAGAGTTTTTTTGAGTTTTCAACCCCTATAATGGGGGTGATCCGGAGATGTGAAAGTGTTGCAAATTGTTTTTCCTTAGTTTCTGGACCTCCCTAGCCTATTGGTGAAATAAAAAAGTTTCGAATCCCCATACAGCGGATGACAGAGTTTTTTTGAGATTTCAACCCCTATAATAGTGGTGATCCGGAGATGTGAAAGTGTTGCAAATTGTTTTTCCCTAGTTTCAGGACCCCACCAGCCTATTCCTGTAATAAAAAAGTTTCGAATCCCCATACAGCGGATGATAGAATTTTTTGAGATTTCAACCCTTATAATAGGGCTGATCCGGAGATACGAGGGTGCTGCAAATTGTTTTTACATAGTTTCTGGACTTCCCTAGCCTATTCGTGAAATAAAAAAGTTTCGAATCGCCATACAGCGGATGACACAGTTTTTTTGAGATTTCAACCCCTATAATAGTGGTGATCCGGAGATGTGAAAGTGTTGCAAATTGTTTTTCCCTAGTTTCAGGATCCCACCAGCCTATTCCTGTAATAAAAAAGTTTCGAATCCCCATACAGCGGATGACAGAGTTTTTTTGAGATTTCAACCCCTATAATAGGGCTGATCCGGAGATACGAGGGTGCTGTAAGTTGTTTTTACATAATTTCTGGACCTCCCTAGCCTATTCGTGACATAAAAAAGTATCGAATCCCCATACAGCGGATGACAGAGTTTTTTTGAGATTTCAACCCCTATAATAGGGGTCATCCGGAGATGTGAGTGTTGCAAATTGTTTTTCCCTAGTTTCTAGATACCTCGAGCCTACTCATGTAATAAAAAAGTTTCGAATCCCCATTCAGCGGTTAATGGAATTTTTTTGAAATTTCAGCCCCTGTAATAGGGGTGATCCGGAGATGCGAGAGTGTTGCAAATAGTTTTTCCCTAGTTTCTGGACCCCTCTAGCCTATTCATGTAATAAAAAAGTTTCGAATCCCCATACAGCGGACGATAGAGTTTTTTTGCGATTTCAACCCCTATAATGGAGGTGATCCGGAGATGTGAAAGTGTTGCAAATTGTTTTTCCTTTGTTTCTGGACCTCCCTAGCCTATTTGTAAAATAAAAAAGTTTCGAATCCCCATACAGCGGATGACGGAGTTTTTTTGAGATTTCAGCCCCTATAATGGGGGTGATCCGGAGATGTGAAAGTGTTGCAAATTGTTTTTCCTTAGTTTCTGGACCTCCCTAGCCTATTCGTGAAATAAAAAAGTTTCGAATCCCCATATAGCGGATGACAGAGTTTTTTGAGATTTCAACCCCTATAATGGAGGTGATCCGGACATGTGAGTGTTGCAAATTGTTTTTCCTTAGTTTCTGGACCTCCCTAGCCTATTCGTGAAATAAACAAGTTTCGAATCCCCATACAGCGGATGACGGAGTTTTTTTGAGATTTCAACCCCCATAATGGAGGTGATCCGGAGATGTGAAAGTGTTGCAAATTGTTTTTCCTTTGTTTCTGGACCTCCCTAGCCTATTTGTGAAATAAAAAAGTTTCGAATCCCCATACAGCGGATGACGGAGTTTTTTTGAGATTTCAACCCCTATAATGGGGGTGATCCGGAGATGTGAAAGTGTTGCAAATTGTTTTTCCCTAGTTTCTGGACCCCTCTAGCCTATTCATGCAATAAAAAAGTTTCGAATCCCCATACAGCGGTTAATAGAATTTTTTTGAAATTTCAACCCCTATAATAGGGGTGATCCGGAGATGCGAGAGTGTTGCAAATTGTTTTTCCCTAGTTTCTGGACCCCTGTAGCCTATTCATGTAATAAAAAAGTTTCGAATACCCATACAGCGGATGACAGAGTTTTTTTGAGATTTCAACCCCTATAACAGGGGTGATCCGGAGATGCGAGAGTGTTGCAAATTGTTTTCCCTAGTTTCTGGACCCCTCTAGCCTATTCATGTAATAAAAAAGTTTCGAATCCCCATACAGCGGTTAATAGAATTTTTTTCAAATTTCAACCCTTATAATAGGGGTGATCCGGAGATGCGAGAGTGTTGCAAATTCTTTTTCCCTAGTTTCTGGACCCCTCTAGCCTATTCATGTAATAAAAAAGTTTCGAATCCCCATACAGCGGATGATAGAGTTTTTTTGAGATTTCAACCCCTATAATGGGGGTGATCCGGAGATGTGAAAGTGCTGCAAATTGTTTTTCCTTAGTTTCTGGATCTCCCTAGCCTATTCGTGAAATAAAAAAGTTTCGAATCCCCATACAGCGGATGACAGAGTTCTTTTGAGATTTCAACCCCTATAATAGGGGTGATCCGGAGATGTGAAAGTGTTGCAAATTGTTTTCCCTTAGTTTCTGGACCTCTCCAGCCTATTCATGTAATAAAAAAGTTTCGAATCCCCATACAGCGGATGATAGAGTTTTTTTGAGATTTCAACCCCTATAACAGGGGTGATCCGGAAATGCGAGAGTGTTGCAAATTGTTTTTCCCTAGTTTCTGGACCCCTCTAGCCTATTCATGTAATAAAAAAGTTTCGAATCCCCATACAGCGGATGATAGAGTTTTTTTGAGATTTCAACCCCTATAATGGGGGTGATCCGGAGATGTGAAAGTGTTGCAAATTGATTTTCCGTAGTTTCTGGACCTCCCTAGCCTATTCCTGAAATAAAAAAGTTTCGAATCCCCATACAGCGGATGACAGAGTTCTTTTGAGATTTCAACCCCTATAATGGGGGTGATCCGGAGATGTGAAACTGTTGCAAATTGTTTTTCCTTAGTTTCTGGACCTCCCTAGCCTATTCGTGAAATAAAAAAGTTTCGAATCCCCATACAGCGGATGACAGAGTTTTTTTGAGATTTCAACCCCTATAATAGGGGTGATCCGGGGATGCGAGGTCATTGCAAATTGTTTTTCCTTAGTTTCTGGACCTCCCTAGCCTACTCATGTAATAAAAAAGTTTCGAATCCCCATACAGCCGATGATAGAGTTTTTTTGAGATTTCAACCCCTATAATGGGGGTGATCCGGAGATGTGAAAGTGTTGCAAATTGTTTTTCCCTAGTTTCTGGACCCCTCTAGCCTATTCATGTAATAAAAAAGTTTCGAATCCCCATACAGCGGATGATAGAGTTTTTTTGAGATTTCAACCCCTATAATGGGGGTGATCCGGAGATGTGAAAGTGTTGCAAATTGTTTTTCCCTAGTTTCTGGATCTCTCTAGCCTATTCATGTAATAAAAAAGTTTTGAATCCCCATACAGCGTTTAATATAATTTTTTTGAAATTTCAACCCCTATAATAGGGGTGATCCGGAGATGCGAGAGTGTTGCAAATTGTTTTTCCCTAGTTTCGGGATCCCTGTAGCCTATTCATGTAATAAAAAAGTTTCGAATCCCCATACAGCGGATGACAGAGTTTTTTTGAGATTTCAACCCCTATAATAGGGGTGATCCGGAGATGTGAAAGTGTTGCAACTTGTTTTCCCTTAGTTTCTGGACCTCTCCAGCCTATTCATGTAATAAAAAAGTTTCGAATCCCCATACAGCGGATGATAGAGTTTTTTTGAGATTTCAACCCCTATAACAGGGGTGATCCGGAAATGCGACAGTGTTGCAAATTGTTTTTCCCTAGTTTCTGGACCTCCCTAGCCTATTCGTGAAATAAAAAAGTTTCGAATCCCCATACAGCGGATGACAGAGTTTTTTGAGATTTCAACCCCTATAATAGGGGTGATCCGGAGATGTGAAAGTGTTGCAAATTGATTTTCCGTAGTTTCTGGACCTCCCTAGCCTATTCCTGAAATAAAAAAGTTTCGAATCCCCATACAGCGGATGACAGAGTTCTTTTGAGATTTCAACCCCTATAATGGGGGTGATCCGGAGATGTGAAAGTGTTGCAAATTGTTTTTCCTTAGTTTCTGGACCTCCCTAGCCTATTCGTGAAATAAAAAAGTTTCGAATCCCCATACAGCGGATGACAGAGTTATTTTGAGATTTCAACCCCTATAATAGGGGTGATCCGGGGATGCGAGGTCATTGCAAATTGTTTTTACTTAGTTTCTGGACCTCCCTAGCCTATTCGTGAAATAAAAAAGTTTCGAATCCCCATACAGTGGATGATAAAGTTTTTTTGATATTTCAACCCCTATAATAGGGGTGATCCGGAGATACGAGAGTGTTGCAAATTGTTTTTCCCTAGTTTCTAGACCCCTCTAGCCTATTCATGTAATAAAAAAGTTTCGAATCCCCATACAGCGGATGATAGAATTTTTTGAGATTTCAACCCCTATAATAGGGGTGATCCGGAGATGTGAGGGTGGTGCGAATTTTTCTCCCTTAGTTTCTGGCTCTCTCTAGCCCATTCACGAAATAAAAAAGTTTCGAATCCCCATACAACGGTTAATATAATTTTTTTGATATTTCAACCCCTATAATAGGGGTGATCCGATAATGCGAATTTGGTGAAACTTGTTTTGGGAGAGTTTTTCCACCTCCTGAGATGATTAGTGCAATAAAAAAGTTTCCAATCAATAATTTTTTTTTTTTTCAATTTCGTTGCGAAAAAACGTTGCAAACTTCAGCATCATCTGGCGATCCCAAATTTGCACCCTTATGTTGAAGCTTTTCGCGATTTATTAACTTTTCGGAAATTTTGTTCTATTTTTTTAAACCTCGTTTCTCATTTTTCAAGATTCTCGTTCATTCACAAGTTTTCCGCCTGTTCTCAATTTTCGTTAGCTTCCTTTTTATTTCTTCGAACTTTCCATTCGATTTTTGGAATTTTTTTTTATACAACAGCTAGTTTTCCGTAAATTGTCCATTTTTTTTAGGTATTATCGCGGTTCGTACAGCAGTTGCCTTTATCTTTTCAATAAAAGTTATGACGCAGATAGGTTTAATAATCCTTTTTGAAATGGAGAATTTCGTAATCAATTTTTGTTCCAAATATCGAGGCTGGTAAGAATTGAAATATTGCATTGATTTGCGGTGAAATCGATTCGTACGCCATCATGGTTCAAGATCAACTCATCGCTGTCCGGAAATATTTTATTGTCCCTTGATATCTGAGATAGTGATGAATTTTTAATGCTAGTATGATTTTGGAAATCTCGTCATTTGGAGCTTTCTCATATTGCCGCACACCCCACTAATTTTTCACAATGTTTTAATCGCTCTTTGATTACAACATTTTTGAAATGTTGCTTACAATGAAGAATAATTTAAACGTATCTTCTTTTCCTCAGTGCCCTCAAAAATTCTTCCCAAGTTTCGTCATCAAAGAGCTTCGAAGAAATTATTGTGAAACATAATTGGAGCAGCTTGCGGCAACTTGAGAAATCTCCAAACGGCACGACCATGAGATATATCCCTTGAAAAAATGTAGCGTGTACACATCAGACGAACGAACAAAATTTCTAAAATTGTACTAGCGATGAAAATGTACCAAAATCTCCAATTTCGATAAATGAAAAAAAATTACGCACAGCAACGAGATGATCTTTAGCTACGATACAGCACGGAGGATTTTACACAGAAAATCGACGCAATGTTGAAATTTGTAGCAGCCTCGATGATGCCGCGAAAAATTAACCACAAAATCATCCGCTTCAAAAATATTATCGAAACAATCCTGGCGATAGCTTTTATTCGAAACATTAGGGCAACTGCTGTACGGGTCACGATAATACCTAAAAAAAAAAAATATAAATGATGCGCGAAGGACTGCAGACTGTCCAAAAAAAAAGTCCAGAAAAACGAAAAGTTTGAAAAAATACAATGAAACCGATCGAAAAATTGAGAAACGGCGAGAAATTTACAAATGAACGAGAAATACAAAAAATGGGAAATAAAGTTTAAAAAAAATTGAACGAAATTTATCGAAAAGTCTAAGAATCGCGGAAAGTACCACATTTTTCAACAAAAACAAGGAAGGAACAGTTAATATGATGATACTTGTGCAGACTGAAAACGAACGTTATATATTAAAAGTGTGCAACCTCATATAAGTGCGTAGGTAGCATAAGTGATAGGGTCCCATTTTCCTGGTTTTGTAAAACACGGGTTTGAAATACGTTTCCAAAAAGAATGTTTTAAATAGGGTTAGGAGAGGCATCAACCCAGGCCTCCTCGGTAATTCAAAAATAAAAATATTTAACAATTTATCTAAAACACATTTGTTCTTTCTTTCTCAATTTATATGATAAATTTTGATAAATCTCTAGGTATTGGGATACCTAGGTATTGGGAGAAGACATTCGTTATGAAACATGCTTCTACAGTTCTTAGACTAATGTAGCTTAAGCCAGCAAAACTAATTTTAAAAAACCATGTATTGTCTAACCATGAATGAACTGCTTTTTTCAGGTGGATTAAAAAATCTTTTGGTCTTTTACATTTTTCACAAATACAACATTTGAAATGCACTGCCCACACATATTTAACTAGCAGAGCACTAAATGAAAAAAATGATATAGCTCATCTCTTCGTCTTCGTCTTCGTCTTTGTCATCGTCTTCGTATTCGTCTTCGGCTTCGTCTTCGTCTTCGTCTTCGTCTTCGTCTTCGTCTTCGTCTTTGTCTCTGGTCTTCGTCTTCGTCTTCGTCTTCGTCTTTGTCTCTGGTCTTCGTCTTCGTCTTCGTCTTCGTCTTCGTCGTCGTCTTCGTCTTCGTATTCGTCTTCGTCTTCGTCTTCGTCGTCGTCTTCGTCTTCGTCGTCATCTTCGTCTTCGTCTTCGTCTTCGTCTTCGTCTTCGTCTTCGTCTTCGTCTTCGTCGTCGTCTTCGTTTTCGTCTTCGTCTTCGTCTTCGTCTTCGTATTCGTCTTCGTCTTCGTCTTCGTCTTCGTCTTCGTATTCATCTTCGTCTTCGTCTTCGTTTTCGTCTTCGTCTTCGTCTTCGTCTTCGTCTTCGTCTTCGTCTTCGTCTTCGTCTTCGTCTTCGTCTTCGTCTTCGTCGTCGTCTTCGTCTTCGTATTCGTCTTCGGCTTCGTCTTCGTCTTCGTATTCGTATTCGTCTTCGTCTTCGTCTTCGTTTTCGTCTTCGTCGTCGTCTTCGTCTTCGTATTCGTCTTCGTCTTCGTCTTCGTCTTCGTCTTCGTCGTCGTCTTCGTCTTCGTCTTCGTCTTCGTCTTCGTCTTCGTCTTCGTCTTCGTCTTCGTCTTCGTCGTCGTCTTCGTCTTCGTCTTCGTCTTCGTCTTCGTCTTCGTCTTCGTATTCGTCTTCGGCTTCGTCTTCTTCTTCGTCTTCGTATTCGTCTTCGTCTTCGTCTTCATCTTCGTCTTCATCTTCGTCTTCGTCTTCGTCTTCGTCTTCGTCGTCGTATTCGTCTTCGTATTCGTCTTCGTCTTCGTATTCGTCTTCCGCTTCGTCTTCGTCTTCGTCTTCGTATTCGTCTTCGTCTTCGTCTTCGTCTTCGTCTTCGGCTTCGTCTTCGTCTTCGTCTTCGTCTTCGTATTCGTCTTCGTCTTCGTTTTCGTCTTCGTCTTCGTCTTCGTCTTCGTCTTCGTCTTCGTCTTCGTCTTCGTCTTCGTCTTCGTCTTCGTCGTCGTCTTCGTCTTCGTATTCGTCTTCGTCTTCGTATTCGTCTTCGGCTTCGTCTTCGTCTTCGTATTCGTCTTCGTCTTCGTCTTCGTCTTCGTTTTCGTCTTCGTCGTCGTCTTCGTCTTCGTATTCGTCTTCGTCTTCGTCTTCGTCGTCGTCTTCGTCTTCGTCTTCGTCTTCGTCTTCGTCTTCGTCTTCGTCTTCGTCTTCGTCTTCGTCTTCGTCTTCGTCTTCGTCTTCGTCGTCGTCTTCGTCTTCGTCTTCGTCTTCGTCTTCGTCTTCGTATTCGTCTTCGGCTTCGTCTTCTTCTTCGTCTTCGTATTCGTCTTCGTCTTCGTCTTCGTCTTCGTCTTCGTCTTCGTCTTCGTCTTCGTCGTCGTATTCGTCTTCGTATTCGTCTTCGTCTTCGTATTCGTCTTCCGCTTCGTCTTCGTCTTCGTCTTCGTCTTCGTCTTCGTCTTCGTCTTCGTCTTCGTCTTCGTATTCGTCTTCGTCTTCGTCTTCGTCTTCGTCGTCGTCTTCGTCTTCGTATTCGTCTTCGTCTTCGTCTTCGTCGTCGTCTTCGTCTTCGTATTCGTCTTCGGCTTCGTCTTAGTCTTCGTCTTCGTCTTCGTCTTCGTCTTCATCTTCGTCTTTGTCTCTGGTCTTCGTCTTCGTCTTCGTCTTCGTCTTCGTCTTCGTCGTCGTCTTCGTCTTCGTATTCGTCTTCGTCTTCGTCTTCGTCGTCGTCTTCGTCTTCGTCTTCGTCTTCGTCTTCGTCTTCGTCTTCGTCTTCGTCTTCGTATTCGTCTTCGTCTTCGTCTTCGTCATCGTCTTCGTCTTCGTATTCGTCTTCGTCTTCGTATTCATCTTCGGCTTCGTCTTCGTCTTCGTCTTCGTCTTCGGTCTTGTCTTCGTCTTCGTCTTCGTCTTCGTCTTCGTCTTCGTCTTCGTCTTCGTCATCGTCATCGTCTTCGTCTTCGTCTTCGTCATCGTTATCGTCATCGTCATCGTCATCGTCATCGTCATCGTCTTTGTCTTCGTCTTCGTTTTCGGTTTTCGTCTTCGTCTTCGTCTTCGGTCTTGTCATCGTCTTCGTTTTCGTCTTCGTATTCGTCTTCGTTTTCGGTTTTCTAATCGTCTTCGTTATCGTCTTCGTCTTCATCGGAAAAAATTTGAAACACCCTTAAAATGAGGGTCCTGGGAAGTTTTTTTTTCTGCAAATTTTGTTTCACAATTTTTTGACCTCTTGAGTAGATTGGTAAAATAAAAAAATATGAGAATCCTCAAACGGCCAGTTCTGGAATTTATGTGAAAATTCTACCCCCTTGAAAGGGTGAGTTTCGGAATGCTTTTTTCTAACCAATTTTTTTAACGGTTTTTCTCACCTCATTAATCGATTGGTAGAATGAAAAATATTACAATCCCGAAACAGTCGGTGCTCGAATATTTTTTTAAAATCCATCCCTGAAACGGTAGGTTCTTTTTTTCCCGGTAACATTCAATTTTGTTACTGACCCAGGTTCTACAAACTAAAGTAATCACCTTAAACCGCCTCAGATAATGTGAAAATTGCTTAAATAAATTCACTCTTAAAAAATATTTTATTTTTATTCGAACAGTTAAAACATAAATTACATTAATATACCCGATACGGTGCGACAGCTTATCTGACTAGCGCACTAATCACAATTCGTTACGGCCGATCTGATAGGCGCAACTCTTTTTCATAAACTTTCCGTGTTTTATTCCGTGCGATCACCAAGCTCATCAACGCATTTCAAAATTTACCTGTTCAAATAAAAGTATTATTTGCTCACATTAATGTTTGAAGAACGGAGAATTATTTTAATTATTTCAAAATTAATTCTGCGTTCTTATTTTAATTCAATCTTATTTAATTATTTTTTAAATAATTCTCCGTTCTTCGAACGTTAACGTAGGGAAATAATACTTTCATTTTAACAGGTTAATTTTGTAATGCGTGCAAGAAAGTAGAAGTTAAAACAAAGTGTGCCGATTAGAGCGGCTACGAAAATCATGATTGGTGCGCTAGTCAATTTGGTCGTAACGCATTGTGATTGGTGCGCTAGTCAGATAAGCTGCCGCACCGTATCGTCATTTATGTTTTAACTTCAAGAATAAAAATAAAATATTTCTTAAGAGATTTTCATATTATCCGAAGGGGTTTAAGGTCATGAATTTTTTATTCACATTTTTCCACAAACTGTTCATCGTTTCAGACTTCTACAGATATTCTACAGAGATTCTATAGAAATCCTATAGGGATTCCATTTTTTTACAAAATGTTTTTTTCAAACAATGTTTTCTACATAAAATTTGTCTTTTATATTTTTTTCCTGTAGTGATTACATGGGTCAATCATGATCAGTTTATAATAGACCCGACTCGGTTTGCTATAAATTTAAACATATTTAAAACATATGTTAAATTTAAGCATATTTAAAAGTATGCAATTTCATACAAGTGCGTAGGTAGCATGAGTGAGTCCCATTCTGGTAAACAGAAGGTTCTTAGATCGTTACTTGGTTGAAATTTTTTTTTTTTTCCCAAGTTATCAGCTACATTTTGTAGCGGGGGATTGCGGAATGCAGCATTAATCGAAACGAATAATTCAAAAAAATAGATACCCGCGTTTAGATTTTACGAAATATTAACTTTGAGCGACCCACGTTAAGATTCTTTGGTGGCCCTGAAAAGGGCCGAGAATTTTTGAGACGACACTCGATGACAGTTGTTGGATCGAACGGAGATGAAGTGTGATTGACACAGCCGTTCGTGCGTGATTGGCTGGTAGTCGTTTTCTAATCGATTATTGAAATAATGTTCACGATGGTTTCTTTCATCTGCTTTAATTGAATTTTGTCCCTTGTAATTGTAGTCCCTTCAAAGCTTACAGATAGATTTTGGAAAACCAAAACCACTGCAAAAGGCTCTGAAAAAAATTATCCCAATATCTGGTATAATTTATCCTCGATGTAGAGTGTATTTGACCAGACGTTTGCTGTCGAACCTGGATTCATGTTCGAAATTTGGTTTTGAGAACCAGAAAAAACTTCATAAAATGAATTATTTTTTACTATGCGCTCTCGATCCACAAACGTCACACCTGTGTTGAAATTTTCAAAAAATGACTTGTCTTACGTCTAGAACTTTTTTTTTACATTTCCGAAACGGCCTTTCAACTTTCTGCAGAACCCTTCCTTCTTGAGTTAGACTGCCAAATAGAAAATTACACTTTTTTGCTGTCATAGCAAATAACAGATAATAATGGACCCACGTAAGCTTTTGGGAAAACGATTTGAAGCTAAAGAAATTGTCTACAAATGGCATGGAACAATTTTTTCGATAAAAATTCTGGCGATACCGTCCACACTACTAAAGTGGATGAAACCAATTGTGTTTTAGTTTTCCACATTTGACATTGTAAAAAAATGGCGTTTTCCGTAAAATTATAATTTAAAAAATATGAATTTGGAATAGTAATTCTCAATCGCCAGTCTCACTTTCTTTATCCAATCAATTAAATAATATGTTAATAATAACACTCTATTTATTTATAATAACAAAACATTATAATAATGTTAATAATAATCTTTAATTATTTAAGAATAACATTAGTAAATGAATAAATCCAAATAATTATTAATCCATTCTCAATGCCATTGACATAGCAATTTTCCTCAATCAGATACATGTCTATTGCGACTAAGTTCCGATGACAGATGACGTCACAGCATCTGGGGTTTTCGTGCTTTTGCAAAGCAGTATTCTACAACCTGAAGCATGGCAATTTGTATAGAACAGAAAAAACACGGTAGAAATGTCACTCCAGGCATTAATGAACAGCAGTGTACATGTATAGCTATGCTGCTCGCTCTCATGGTACGCGTCTATACGCCTATCTTTCTCTACCATGTGTTAGCACTTTCTCTTATTCTCTCAAGGAAGCTTCCTATACATCTTTCTCTTTCTAACGCGTTACCAGTGGTTCTATACGCATGTTTCTCTCTTTCTCAAGCAGTTACCTAGACAGTTTTCTTTCTCCCTCTCACGGATCTATACTACCGCTATGCCTATATACTTCGCTCTCTCTACCTTGACAATAGGGTATACAGTCTTCTCTTTCTAGCCCGTTATCAATACTTCTATACACATGTTTCTCTCTTCCTCAAGACAGAGGTCTATACAGCTTTTTCTTCCTCTCTCACGCACCACACATCTATACCTGTATACTCTGCTCTCTCTCTATTAGGGTATACAGCTTTCTTTCTTCTAAGCATGTATCCCAGCCTTTTTTATACCTGTATATTTCACTCTTTTTATACCTCCTTTTTCCTGTGTGAAGGGTTATTAATAAATTAGCGCTTCAAAGATAATTCGGAAGCGTTGAAAATTATAAAATTAAGAATTTTAAAATTATAACTGCGCTTCAAAGATAATTCGGAAGCGTTGAAAATTATAAAATTAAGAATTTTTGAAATTATAACTCCCTGTCTTAGCGTAAAAAGGCAACGGGTGTAGTATGTAAGATAATACAAGCCCTGCAAGAGAGATGCGTTCGTCGATGCTGCGTTTGCAAAAATGCAATAGCTATGAAATAAAGAAACGATGTTCTTATGATATAGGTATCCCTGCATATGTGAAACCATGTAAACTTAGATATATGTAAAACATTAGCGAAAACAGAGCTCAAAAATGAATAAAGCTACTCAGTCGTCGTTTAGCGCGTAGCGATAAATCATTTCATTGTTGAGACACTCTGAAAGTTAAGACAGAATGACTGCCGCCGCCCTTATTCGTACCTGCATTTTAGAACTCTTGCGTCTGGCTGTATATTCCAGCAGACACCTTAGACAGCGTATTGATGACCAGTGGCATAGGGAGTTGCGTTATCTTCCGAAAAAGTGTTTAATTACGCGATTAAAATATATTATATGGTGGACCCCTCTTCGCGTCATAGTGACGGCTTATAACAGAGGCTTATTTAGAGGACAATGTGTATTGGAGTGCGTGTACAATGAACTAGTGCGTCGTAAGCTCGAAGATTTACCAGCCGTCAGAGAGTTAGTTCGTGAGCACAGAAGTAAGTATTTAAAATCTAGCCATTCCGTTTTTGACGTAAAGTGTTTTAATTATTAATATGCTCGATTATAGATTATAGAGAACTCTTCAACGCATCGCGCGAGGATGAAGAAGCTCTTATTGAAAGTGTACGTGCTGTAGAGGAAGAAGAAGCACGAAATATCAGCACATCGAGTACTGTCGCTGAGGTACATGATCATATTGAGCAAGAAGAAGAAACAGATCGAAGCATTTGTTATTCAGATATTTCAAGTGTTGATAGCAGCCCTGCAGCATGTCTACCTAATGATCACGCCTCTGCGTGTAAGTATTTGAGAGTTTCAAACATCCCTAATTCCGCCACCAGTTTAACGAAATCTGAATAACAGTATTAAATTATAAATTTTGGTAACAAAGCGGCAACCACGGAAAATGATGCCGCAACTGTGCATGTACTACATGAGCACACTATACCTGCTTCAGTCATGCATGAAACAGCGTGCTTTTTTGATAGAACCGACGAAGAAAGGACAAGGCGTGTGGAGCGTATCGCCGACTATTTATCGAATCTTTCAAATGCCGATACAGTGTTTATGAATGGCAACAGTGATTGTAAGTAATGATCATAACGACCATAATAAAACAATAATAGTAATAATAAAATAATAATGATTATATTAATTATCAGGCGTCGCTGAACCGAGGACGGTGAGCGAGAGCGAAATAACTATACCGGAAGAGCGCGTGACCACCCCCATTAATCTTATAGCCGAAAATGAGGAAACCACAGACCGGTTTATGAATAGTGCGTAATGATAATTATAATCATAATAATGTTGATAATAATAATAAGAAACATATTACTAATAATCATGGTTACGATAGTTAACAGGTAACTTTAAAAATAAAGGACTGCAGGTTGAAACGACCGAAAACAAGCGTTTCGTAGAAGAGGAACAACGGCAGCAGCAGGCATGTGCATCAGCCGCGTCAGCCCTAATTAGTCCTGCTGATATATTCGCAGATGAAGAAGAAGAAGATAATAACGACCCCTCGGCAAGAGATAGCGTCCACCTGGAACACCTTCGTCCAATACAAAACGAAGCGGCTTAACATTTTGACCACCGCGAAAATCAGGAGTGGGAGTACCCTATAGAAATCGATCTCACAGGGGGTGCGGTAGAAGAAGAGAGAGAAAACAACCGACATATTGATGCAATAATTGAGCGTCTTGCCGGGGGAATTAATTGGCCGTTGAACGGTGTCTCAAACACCACTGATTCCGGTAAATATTTATTTATCTATTAACTGTGAATGAATGAGAGAGAAATAAGACTATGCTTTTCACACGACAGGTTATGGCACAGGCGATCTTTAATTTGATGTTGAGAACCTATTAACAATCCTAATAATTATAAGCGTAGGTATCTTTAACACGACAGCAGCTGACAAAGTGTAAACAAGATATAGCTCTTAACATGAATTCCTTTTTTTCAGAACTACAAACCGGGGGTGGTAGACGCAGGCCTGAACAGTTCGATGATATACGACCGCCGGGTATACGGTTTGAAATCATCGGTGATTCAAGACGATATTTCAAGCGATTCAAACTACACAGACGTGAAACGACCGTGCGTATTATTCCGCCACCGCCACTACGGTGTAACGTATTACACTGGCTTGAAGGAGCGTTTCGCGATCTTCTAACATTTATAACCAGCTCGTGCAGTGGTAACGATTACATGGGCATGTCGTTTTCATCGGATAATCTACCGCAAGGGTCTGCGTGGTTATCTTTTCGTCTTGTGCGGGATTATACATTCAACGATATATGGCAGTTAATAACGAGTATAGCTCAAAGTGCCGCGTCGCTCAATATTATTGAAAAGTTTGAAATAAAAACATGTGTTGTTAAAGGTGTCGAGGGGGCCGGTAGAAAAGGGTTAACACATGAGGATGTTGCTAAAAAATTAATTCTAACGATTAGAAATAACGATAATTTATGTTTACCGCGATCGTTGGTAGCTGCTTTGGCCTACGTCGAACGAGGTGAGGTACGCACAGGTGATTTACACGCGAGATGGCAAAAAATCAGACAGCTTAATGGGTCTTTGCAGCGATTAGCAGCGGTTGAATTAACTAATACCGCAAACGTTATTGTACCGTTACATGGTTGTGGCGTATACGAAATCGCTCGTTATCAAAATTATTTAGCCCAAGATGGTATTGCTATAATTGTTTATGAATTTTTGACGTTGGGACGGCGTACTGAACCTTTGTTCGATGGTGCACAGCAAGTTTTAGATTTGAAAGGCTCAATTCGACACACGCTAAATATTTTGTATTACAGTCGGTCGCATCATTTTCAACCAATTTTAAACCTTAGAGGGGCTATAGGTAGTAGGGATTTTTGCTCATCTTGTAACGCGCAGCACAGGCGTCATGATCATAAATGTAAAAAAAAGAAGTGTCCTCGCTGTTTTATTGTTCCCCCATGTGATCCTCTTACAAATGGTATTATCAGATGCGATGCATGCAAACATGAATTTTACGGTACAGTTTGTTTCAACAATCATATTTCTGCTAGCTCAGGCAAAAAAGACCAGCGTTTGCGCTTCTCTCAAACGCTGTACGGAGTGCTTTAAAGCTGTAAGACCCTCAGAAAAAAAGAAGCATTTGTGCGAAACGAGTTTTTGTAAAACTTGTAAAAACATGCAGCCCGATAATCACCTCTGTTTTATGAGACTTATTCGGTCGTTCGAAAAACCAGGGAAAGTACTTTTCATTTTCTATGATTTCGAGACACAACAATGTACATCCGTACGCGGCGATGCATCTACGCGTTTGCATGAACCCAACCTATGTGTAGCACAGCGCGTATGCGCTCTTTGCAGTAGTAGGGATAGTATAACCGATTCCTGCGAATATTGTGGCCAGCACGAGTTCATCTTCCGATATAACCCTGTAGGAGAGCTAGTAAACTTAGCAATGCAAAAAGTCAAAGGTTTTTCTCGCACGATTTGTATAGCTCATAACACCGGTGGTTTTGACGCACAGTTTATTTTGCGGTATTTGATTGAAGAAAAAAAACACAGCTACCCTCTTTAATTATGAACGGTACTAAAATTATTTCTATGCGTCTTGAAAAACTTGTATTTCTCGACAGTTTAAATTATTTCCACATGCCTTTAAGTGCTTTGCCCAAAGCTTTCGGTCTCACCGGGTCTATTGCAAAAGGTATTTTTCGGCATCTGTTTAACAAACCTGAAAATCAAAATTACGTAGGAGAATTATCTGCTATAGAGTGTTATTCCCCTGAAACGATGCGCAAGAATGATCGAGAACAATTTATCGCATGGTACCGAGAGTCTAAAAATAACGGTTACGTGTTTGACTTTTCAAAAGAAATAGTTAACTACTGTAGAGACGATGTAACGATATTGAGGCGCGCCTGTATGGTTTTTCGCGATATGTTTATAACAAATGGTCGTGTGTGTCCTTTTGACGAGAGTACAACGATAGCGTCGGCCTGTTTTTGTATTTATCGCAAAAACTTCTTGCAAGATAATACAATCGGCATTATACCTTCGAACGGTTATAGATGGGCTCATAATCAATCAAAGAAAGCAATCGCCTGGCTTGTTTGGATGGAACATTTTCTCGGACACCCTATAGTACACGCTGGTAGAGGCCGTGAGTTCAAACTACCCCAAAATTTATTAGTTGACGGTTATTATGAAGCTCATGGCCAATCACACGTATTACAGTTCCATGGGTGTTACTGGCACGGGTGTTTGCGCTGCTATCCCACAAACAGAGATCGTAAACAGAGCGACGGTGTATCTATGCATGAGCGCTTGGAGAAAACAATCGTTATAAGTAACCGAATTCGCTCAGGCAACCATAGCTTAAACGAAATTTGGAAGTGTGAGTATGATCAAATGTTAAGGGGACCGTATGGTCTAGAGCACGAAAATTTCACCTATTTTCACGATTTTTTTTTGCCATAAAAAATTTAAAAATCGATGTTTTAACTTTTCGGGTTTATTACTACCTTTATTAAGTATACAAAAAAAATTTTTTTTAATTTTAAAAACAGTGTTTATTATCATATAATTGGCATTGAAGACGACCCTCTCGAAAAATCCGACCCGGACGGTGAAGATCGATCCGAGACTTCTACTCATCTGAAACACAAAATTCAAGAAGATTCTTAATCAGAAAGAGTGCAGTTATGGTCGGGACTAGAACAAATCGAAAAAATTAAAAATTGACAAAATGGCGCGCTTTTGAAAAAAAATTCGTAAAATCGGGTTTTTTTTTCACTAGTTTTTTAGTATAAACAATAAGAAATTATTTAAATAAAATTATGATTGTAGTTCCGACGATAGCCATACATGTTGTGAACAACATATCCAAATTTCAAGTGATTCGGTTGAATAGTTTTTTTGTTTTCACCTGCGCAGTGCCGAAAAAAGTCGTTTCGAGATAAATGAGTTTAAAGTTTGAGGTACAGATATTTTCAAAAATTGAGCAAATTTTGAATACTTACAGTTAATCCGCGATTCCGGCACCATATAGGATTCCTTCGGAACGTTCATAATTCAAGATTTCCTCACTCCTTTCATTTCTTCGAGCTGTCCGAGCCTCTTTGGAGTTGTCCGTGCTCCTACGGTTGGCGCTCGATACTCGCAGCTCGTCTCGGTTTTGCGCTAGTTGCTCCGCTTGTGGCCCGATTGTTATGCCCATGGTCTCCATTATTTTCAATAGGGATGCAAATCCTTCATTGAATATGCAAGCGGAAATGTGAGTGGCAATATCAATGATTTTTTTTCCGGCAAACAGATGTTTCGGCGCAAGGTGCCACACGCAAGCATTGAAACTTTCGTTATTGTTCTGCGTATTACTGCCAATACACCTTTCCAATAAAGTCTCTGCTGTCAATTCTTCATAAATTGGTTTTAATATCTCTTGTGCTTCATCGCACAGAGCAGGTGGGTGCTCGTAGGTGTCTAAAGTACCTGCAGCCTCACTTTGACGCCACTTGCACCACGATTCGGAACCTGGAGGACAGTACGAGTGTTGCGGATTTTCATCTGTTGAAATTTTGTGATAATATGCTGCCCATATTTCACTTCTCATCCCTTCAGTCGAATCTGAATTACGTCTAATTGCTAGACCGTAATAAGTTGACAGCTCTTGCAATAATTTATTCGTCAATTGTTGACGCTTCGGTGTTTTATTTATCGATTTCCGCTGTGTCTTTTTTCCCTCTTCTTTTTCTGTCAATTTCTTTGTTGCTTTCTTTATTTGTGCATGTTTTTTTTTCGCATCAACAGCACGTTTGTACAAACGTTTTTTAACATGCAAAACACATTCTTTTTTGCAAACTAAAAAATCATCCCCGTAAGGCTTTGTGTCCAATAAGGCTTTGAACGTTTTCGTGTCGCCGTCTCCGATATAGTTCGCGTATTTTACGTTGTACAACTCTTCCGATCTCTTGAACATTTCCACGATGCCGTCTACCTCCATTTTGCCAGCACTTCCGGTATGATTTGCGTCACAGTGATCTTCATGCTCTCGATACCACGCTTCATATTCAATCGTATCCTCTTGGCCTTTCCATTGAGAGCAGGCTTGACATATACTGCATTTGACGACAACATCTAAAATTTTATTACTGTATTTCCCTATTAACGAGGCAATACCGAGAAGCGATGAGAATCCACGTTTCGCCCACGATCCATCACCAGACACAGAAAGTTCATCCGCGGGACGCCCAGCTTTTACATTCAACTCGACTTCTTCTTTCAATGCTCTTTGGAAAACGATTTTCGCGACGGCTTCAGCTGCAATTTTTATATTGTCCACGATGCCGTAATATGTACTCTTACAAATTCCTTGTCCAAGATCCATGAGACCGCAGAAATTTTTCAAGCCTTCAAATCCTACTCCAAGCATTCTCAGGGCGAGAACAAGTCGACGGTTGATTTCAAATGCCTTATCAATTAACGGCGAAGACAAAATAAAAGTTTCTTTACACTCACACTTCACAGAGAGTTTGAATCCTAGACCACGTTTTCCGTTTTTGCTAAAAGTGACCGCACCGTTACAATCTTTACACTTCAACAACTGTTGCAACGTTAAAAATATCATGCTGAATTCGATGATGCAATAATTGAAAGTAGGATTAACGTTTACTTCCAATTCCTCATTGCCTTTTAATTTTTTCGTAGACGTGCTCGTAAAATCAGTAGTATTTTCGATAGTGAATCGATTGCCCTTGAAATATCTTTTGCGACCTACAGAAGATGGTCGTCTAGAAGAGTCACGGCCTTGCTTTCTATCCATATTTTCTGATATTTTATTTCAAAATTTTCGATGTTGGTTCGTCAAAACGTAACGTTGTACTGATCAAGTCAGGGGAAAGCGAAATGACCGTTTCCCTCACAAATGTTCGACAATAGGTATATTTCGGGGAAGGGAAAAGTATATATAGGTATATAGTATGTACTATATACAGGTATATATTTTCGGAGAAGGATTGGGACAGCTGCTGCGCTCCGATTAGGTTACCGGTTAGCGCTAGACCCGTTAGGAGCGCGCGGACCGCTCTCTACCTGCGTTATGGGCTGTAGAAGCTGTAATATTGAGAATTTCCGCATGAAAATTTCACAGTATATTCTTGAGATACTATACTTTCGACATATCGAAAAAAAAAAATCGATTTTTTCAAATTTCTAGACCATACGGTCCCCTTAAAAGAAAACCTGCAAATGAGGTCTTTTCTACGCAACCATCCTCTAATCGTATCAGACCCGCTGGACCCCCGTGATGCTTTCTTTGGTGGGCGCACCGAAAACATGGTGACTTTATATGACACACGCGATACAAAGCAAATACGTTATGTGGATGTTTGTTCCCTCTATCCGTATGTATGTAAATTTGGAAAGTACCCCATAGGCCACCCGAAAGTGTATGTCGATGACGATTGTAAGATCTTGACGGGCCCTCAGAACATAGACCTTTCCAAAGTTGAGGGCCTCGTAAAATGCATTGTATTACCACCGAGAGATCTTTATCATCCTGTTTTACCTGTGCGTATGCATCAACGGCTAGTGTTCGCACTGTGTCATACTTGTTGTGAGGTTATGAACCAGCATGATTGTACGCATGATAATACGGCCGACAGGGTGTTTGAAGGTACATGGGTCGTTGATGAATTGCGAAAAGCTGTTTCGGTAGGGTATACAGTAATGCGTGTAAGCGAAATATGGCAGTACGAGGTTACACAATTAAATCGAAATACACAGGAAGGTGGTCATTTCGCCGATTACATTAATACTTTTTTAAAAATCAAACAAGAGGCAAGCGGGTGGCCTGAAAGTTGTTTAACGACCCATGATGCTCGTCAGATGTACATTGAAGAGTTTGAACGATCCGAAGGGGTGAAAATGAATTATGACGCTATCGAGAAAAATCCAGGGTTAAGATCCGTTGCTAAGCTGTGTTTAAACTCATTTTGGGGAAAGTTTGGTCAGCGTGAAAATTTGCCTCAAACGACCATTGTTTCAACGAGAAAAAAGCTCATGGAGTTAATGACTGGCCCTGAGTTTGAAATTACAGGCATTCTACCTGTCAATAACAGTTTACTGTATGTTAATTACATCAAAACCGCGGAAGCTGTGACACCATCAGGTATAGCGAGTAGTGTAATTGCTGCTTATACCACTGCTCAAGCCCGTTTGAAGCTTTACAGCTACCTCGAGCGACTCGGTGAAAGGGCCTTGTATTGCGATACTGATTCGGTTATTTACGTGACGAGAAATGATCCCAACGACTATGAACCGCCGACAGGTCAGATGCTAGGAGATCTAACGGATGAACTGGCCTGTTATGGCCCCGGTAGCTATATAAAGAGTTTCGTTTCAGGGGGGCCTAAATTTTATTCTTTCGTTGTTCATACGCCCAACGGGCTAGAAACCGAGGTTTGTAAAGTAAAAGGTATAACGCTCAATTTTAGTAACAGCGCGTTGATCAACTATAAATCGATACGATCCTTTATTGTGGGGGAGAGAGAAGAACCTATCATGCTGCGATACGACTCTATAAGGCGCACAGCTTTTCACTAGGTAATAACACGCACAGAAACTAAAACCTGTAAACCATCAAGTGTAAAACGACGACGGAGCGGCGAATACGGGTCGCTTCCTTATGGCTACCGATTGTAGATACCGATTTGTGTATATAGTTTATATACGTGATAATAAACCAAAATATATGATAATAAAACAAAAATGAAAAACATTCGCCGTATTTTTTTCTTCGCGCACCAGTAACGCTACCATATAGTAAGATTTCACTTATTGATCACGCTCAAAGAGTCTGTTACTCATTCATCATGATGGACACACGCTGGGCACACCCCTGGACATCGATGATCTGCGGTCCTACAGGTTGTGGTAAAACGTATTTCGTTAAAAAATTTCTGAAATTTATAACGCGCATGAGTACCGAACCGTTTGAGAGAATCATTTTCTATTATTCTGAGTGGCAGACGGCTTATTCGGAATATGGTGTTTTAGTTGAGTTTCGTGAGGGTTTACCGCAGTCTTCAGATTACGCTGGTGACCCACGGGCGAAACTCATAATCATTGATGATTTAATGCGTGAATCATCCAATAACAGCATAGTCGATCTGTTCACAAAGGGTAGCCATCACAAAAATCTAAGTGTTATGTTTTTAACACAAAATTTATTTCATCAGGGTCGTGGGCAGCGTGATATTTCTCTAAACGCGAATTACATAGTCATATTCAAAAATCCTCGTGATCGAGCCCAAATACAGCACATGGCACGCCAGGTGTGTCCCGAAAACCCTCGCTTTCTGCAAGAGGTTTATTACGACGCTACAGCTAAACCTCATGGTTATTTGTTGCTAGATTTGAAACAATCAACATCTGAGAACTGTAGGTTTCGTACAAATATTTTTCCAAATGATCCTTACCACTATGTTTATGTACCACGGAAAAAGATCAAAAGCTGTAACACTACGGGAGAGCTACCAGTTGTACGATTGTGATGGAGCGGCGAGGATCACCTTTTTGCAAAAAGTATTCTACTATTTTGCATGCTTTACAGCATCTGAACAAGGACCAGCGCCTGGCTCTTTTGCGTAAGGCAGACCCCCGTATAACACGCTGTATTTATGAGTGTGCTCTGAATATACTCAAGGGTAATGTACCTCTCAAATCCAGTCAAAGAAAAAAGCTAAGACGACACGCACCCCTCATACGTCGCCTAGCTACTAGAAAAGGGTGCTGGAAAAGTAAAAAAAAAATCGTCGTTCAGAGTGGGGGGTTTTTGCCTCTTTTATTAGCACCAATATTAGGAACCGTTTTGTCTAACCTCATAGGTAACCGTTTATGATAATAATGGAGCATGCTCGGAAAATGGTACTCATCCCTGAAGAGAATTTATCACGGCTAGGTGTACAAAAGGATAATGACCTTCATTTAATGAACGATGGTGAAGCTGATGGCCGGGAGCGCCATCGTGTTTTATCAACGACGAAAACTATTGAAACAACATTAGCCCGATTGGATGCCGAAATGAACGATATTTTACGATCCGATGCATACTAAGATGCACGTGAAAAATGGAATGCTTATCTTGCTGTGTTACAGCGCTACTTACATTTTACAACCAACGAACGCGTATTGCAAAGTATCGCGCGGACGAAAGAAAAAAAGGAAAGTGACCAGCCTGGAGATAAGGAGGTAAAGGAGACGGTTGGTATGAGTTTGAATAATTCCGTTATAATCGAAAGCATACCACGAAAATTTCGTAACAAGGCAAAACTGCTATTACGACGTTTACGGGACACATCGCCATCACGTTTTTCCTGGGATGCAGACGGTGTTGTTTCTATAAGAGGTAAACCTCTGAAGGACTGAAATATAGTTGATCTCGTAAACGACGCAATGCGCGCTCGAAAGAGCGCAAAAAAACCGACGGGACGCAAAACATTTGCCCAATTCTTGAGATCCATAAAGACACCCCGTGAGTTCATTGGTAATGAGGACTTATGGATCGAGTCAACAGCGAACTCAACATTAAAAAGCCCTATATTACAGGCAGAGCAAAGCGATGATAGTAGAGAGGATCATGAAGAAGATATAAGCGATCAAGATCATTCAGAGTTTTACAGCGGTAGCGAAAGCAATAGATCAAGCACCGGTATACAAAACGGTTCCGGTTACCCTTGTAAGCAAAAATGTGTAAACTGGGTGAGAATTAAATTATAACCTAAAAATGTTGAAAAAGGTTTACTACGACCCCTGTCATGAAGCCTCCTTTTCCGGTGCTAGAAGACTTTTACGGATAGGCGTGAAAAAAAAAATCCCTCGTAATAAAGTACTGCAATGGCTTGAAACCCAAGAAGTTTACACAAAACACAAACCCGTGAGACAGAGTTTCCCACGTAGGCATTATAATGTTCAGAATATAGACGATGTATGGGAGGTTGATCTCGTCGATCTCCGCTCAATCAACGATGACAGTGACGGTTATGTATACCTCCTTGTTGTTATAGATGTTTTGAGTAAATATGCATGGATGGAGCCTCTATACGATAAGAAAGCTGAATCTGTGGCGAAAGCTTTCACACGCGTGCTACACCCCAAGCGTAATGCAGGTAGATCGCCGATTTGTCTACAGTCTGACAGAGGTAAAGAGTTTATAGGTAGCGCATTTCAGGCTCTTTTGAAAAGAAAGAACATTCAATTTCGCACTGTAAGAAACCCTGATATAAAAGCTGCAATTGTTGAGCGATTCAATCGAACGCTTAAAGAGAGAATGTGGAGGTATTTCACGCTTAGTAGGAAAAAACGTTATATTGACGTTTTACAAAATATCGTCTATGCATACAACCACGCGTTACATAGTAGTATAAAAATGACACCCGCCTCTGTAACCCTTCGTACAGCTGCTAGAGCGCGAGCTAATCTTATGCGCCGCTATAAGGAGCCAAAACATCGAACGTTGCCTAAATACAATGTAGGCGATGTTGTACGCATCAGTAGCGCGAAAGCCGCCTTCGCAAAAGGCTACAAGGGTAACTGGAGCGACGAACTATTTTAAATACATCGTATATCATTAACTAGGCAACCTTTTGTATATGTTTTGCATGATCTCGACGGTGAAGAGATTGATGGTATTTTTTACGAACCCGAATTATCCAGAGTTCGTGTGATTACACCCCCCCAACACAAAAAGTACAAGACGAAGCTGTCAAAATGAAGGACGAATTCCATATCGTTTTACCCAGCAACAGTAGTATGAAATATTACCCTGACAACACGACAACACGGTACACTACACATCTACCACAGAGTGTATCTCTGCAGGGTAGGTGGGTTGTGTCTTTAGCCGAAATCCACATACCAATGACCATTTTACATATCCCCACAGACGGTGAGGAAAATTTTATCAATATTATAACGAATAATGTGACTCCTGGTACAGAAGCTGCCGTTGATTTCATAGACGACCGTGTCTGTGTACCATCAGGTGTTTATCGTAGTATAGATACATTACTGGACGCGATTAACGAAATTCCCTGCGTTAAAGACCATTTCCGATTTCGATATGAACGCAACGGGTATATCACAGTAAAGTGTATTTGTGTAGGTTTACAAATCTGGAGCATTCTTTCCGCTTTTCTCCTACATTGAACAAAATTTTAGGTTTTACTCATTCAATAGGATGCGTGGTACAGCGTGACTCGTTTTACACGGCACCAAGGATGGCTGGTCTGACTAACAGAATTCCTGATATGTTCTTTGTGTATACAGATATTTGTGAGCCTTATATTACGGGTGATGTGCACGCACCATTGTTGCGTGTCGTTTCATCCGACGCCTCTAACAATTACAACTACGGGTCTATGAAAATTCGAAGTTTCTCGCCACCTCGTTACGTACCCCTGTTACGTACTAATTTTCAAACAATAGATATTGATATAAGAGATGAATTTGGTCAGCCCATACCATTCGAGGGAGGGACGCTGACGGTGACGCTACAGTTTAAACGTTTAGACTAATAACTACAGTTTCAGCAAAATGAGCCACTACGATTTGTATTTTGACACACAAACGGGCGGTGGTTCTAGGACAGGTTACGGTGGTATTAGTCACGTATACATTGGTTCACCAAATCAACGAGGACATGGTATTGGTAGTTTCATAGGTGGTCTCTTCCGTCGTATCATCCCTCTCTTAAAACAGGGTGCACAAACGGTAGGCAAAGAAGCTCTGCGCTCTGGTATAAACATCGTAAACGATATAGTGGAGACAGGTGTACGACCGCGAGAGGCTTTCAAAACGCGCCTGCGTGAATCGGGAGAAAATTTGAAGCACAAGGCGGAAGAAAAAATCAATAAACTGATGCATGGCTCGGGTTATAAAGGTTCCAAAATTCGTAAATTGATGCATTCATTCAACGGCAGCACTCCGCGTCGTACCGCTAACAAAAAAAAGAAGAAAAAACGAATTGCGCACCCTAGGAGGAAACAATCAGGTTGTACAAAGAAAAAAACAAAGAGAAGGAAAGGATCGTCTGGTGGTGGAACAATAAAAAAAAGGAGAAAGATAAAGACTAAATCAAGAACTGTGTCTGATATTTTTTCTTAGAGAGCCACGTTTAAGAAAATGGCTTTTTTACACACACACTCATGTGAGTGCATGAAATCGGAACTTGAGCTGTTCACATTACCGCCAACTCAGACAACTATAGAAGGAACGCAGTGGGTATACTATAAACCTATATCATCCCTCACCGATGATGCACCTATCGAGTTTGTGGTACCCGGACAGGGTGATGAGTATATAGATCTTGCACATACCATGTTAAGCCTGAGAGTGAAAATCACTTCAACAAACCCGAAGCCCGAGACAGAAGCTGAAGTAGCCCCTGTCAATAATTTATTGCATTCAATGTTTAATCAGGTTGATGTTTTCCTAAACCAGAAGCTTGTGTCACCGCCAAATAACGCGTATGCGTACAGAGCATACATTGAGACATTATTGAATTACGGCATCGGTGCAAAAGCATCTCACTTAACAACCGTTCTATGGTACAGTGATACAGCTGGTAAAATGGATACTATGGGTCCGTCTAATACAGGTTTTGCTAACCGCAGAGCGGTTCTAAATTCCAGCGGTGAGATTGATCTTCTTGGTCATCTTCATTGCGATATTTTTAACCAGGAAAGGTATCTGATAAACGGTGTTGAAATGCGTCTGCATCTTGTGCGTGCCAGTGATGCGTTTTGCCTTATGACTTCTTCGCCCGATTTTAGCATACATGTTAGCGAAGCATCGCTCCTTGTACGTAGGGCAAAGATAGCACCCGGTATCCTTTTAGCCCACGCTAGAGCTCTGTCAAAAGCTACAGCAAAATATCCTCTGACACATGTAGAGGTTAAAGCTATATCGATGCACGCTGGCGTGCATGGTGATACTTTAGATAATGTCATACTAGGTCAATTGCCGAAACGGATCATCATAGGGTTTGTCGATAATAAAGCGTTCAATGGTAACAGGGCATTAAACCCCTTTAACTTTCATAATTATAAAATTAATTATCTTTCTTTATATCTGGACGGCGTGCAAATACCTTCAAAGGCCCTACAACCGCGTTTCGGGGATTCTGCTCTGTACGTAGACGCGTATCATACTTTGTTTTCTGGTACGGGTATTCATTTCCTAAACCAGGGTAATACAATATCGCGTAGCAGCTACCCGCTAGGTTATTGTCTTTTTGCTTTTGACCTTACATCCGATTTTTCGGCTAATAGTAACACCCATTGGAATCTCGTACGTCATGGTAGCGTCAGAGTCGAGGTACGTTTCGAAGAAGCATTATCGTCAACGGTTAACTGTATTGTGTATGCTGAATACGATAATGTACTAGAAATTGATTCATCGCGACAGGTCATTGTAGATTTCAGCGGTTAAATAAAAAGAACATTACCAACCACTCATATCTTCAGTCGTGATTGAGCAGGCCTATCATGAACTTCATTATAGACATACAGGGTTTGAAAGATAAATCGAATACTTTTATACCTAAAGAAGTTGCGGTAGTCGCGATACACGGCTTATACACAGGGCACTGGATAATAAAGCCTCCCCATAACTATAATGAATTACCGTGTAGTTTGAAGAGAGAAAATGCATGGTTGCAGTGTAATTATCACGGAATAAAGTTGTCTCAGGGCAGCACAACCCTAGGTGATGTGAATAGCATTTTGAAGAAGACAGTGTTGACTGCTGACCGCGTGTTTACCAGAGGCATTGTAAAATCAAAATATCTAGAGCGTCTCACAGGTTGTTTTATTATAAATTTGGAAAATGATCTTGAAGACCCTTCGTTCCACAATCTTCCTGATACTGTGACAGACTGTGTACATCATGGAGTGCTGAACACAAAGAAAAACGCTAAATATGTGTGTTCTTTAAACAACGCCGCAAAAATTAAGACATGGCTATTTCACAACGAACGTATTGATTCTTTATGGAAATATAGAACCACTAAAGAACGGTGCCCCGGTGTAGAGATCTGTGAGGAAGGGGAAAGACGATCCTGTTAAACTGTCAACTGTTATGAACAGTCTTCAAATTTTACATGCTCTTCAAGGCATCAAAAACCACACGGTAGGTGTATACCCGGCAGATTGCATCCCCAAGGTGTGGGCTAAACCAACAGCATTCGTAGCTAACACCGATGGATGCAAGCAACCCGGTACCCACTGGGTCGCTATCTACGTCGATCGAGATGGACTCGGTTGGTTCTTCGATAGCTACGGATTACCCCCAATCATCCCACAGCATCTCACTCGCCTCCGAAGGAACTGCAGACTCTTCAGATGCAACACTGCTCAACTTCAGAGTACGGATTCACAATGTTGCGGACAGTATTGCATTATGTTTCTTCATTATATGTGTACTGGGATCGGTATTGATAAGTTCAGAAGCATATTTTCAAGCGACTTGTCGCGCAATGACGGAATAGTGTATGATTATTACAACTCTTTTGTTAATCAGGAGGAGGATAGAGTTATACACCCGTGTCAGCTTTCTGATAAGATCAACGGCAGTGGGGCGGGGGCGTATAGCATCGGTTTTCATGAACGCTTTAAAAAAGAGGACTTATACTGTATTCAAAGCTGTTGCTCACGGTCACGCGTTTTGTAAAAAGAAGAAGCCGTGTATTTTTATGATTTCGCCTGGTTTGCAAAAAAACGAGGTGTCACTGGTGGTCACAATGGTGGGGGTACTCGTACCACAGAGAGAGGGGGCTGGGTGTTCCGTATATAAGAGAAGTTTGTCGTCGGGTATCTCTACTTACTACTGCGGTACTAAACACGTGCAGCAAAAGCGTCGCGAGCTGAAATTACGAGTGCAGCAGTTCTTAGAAGATATTGCAAGTATCAAGACCGTTATAAGAAAAAGATCGGTGCTAAATATTTTATCGCGTGAATTATCAAATCTCAAAATCAACGATGGACTTTTCCCGTATCAACAAAATAAGTTTCATACAAGCCTCCTTGGAAGTGAAGAAGCTATCAGAGCTAACCCTCAACAAAGACTATAGTGTTTCTGACGTGCGTCGCGTTAATACAGTACACGGTATAAGCTTTACAATCGACGTGGAAAACAAATTCACGTGTTATTTACCAGCACGGTTTACAAAAGCGTTCGAGGAAGACGAAGAGCTTTTTAAACAATTAGTGAACACGGCACGTGACAATACACTACTTATGCGCTGCCACGGCGGACAATATCATAGTATCGAGTTTAAAGCTACTCAAACTAAGTAACTTTGGTTATTATTATTAATACAAGTAACACTATGGTCTCGAATAAGAAGAAGAAGCTACAACCACCAGGTGTGAAGCCTCATCTGTCCTTGTTATCAGCATTATTCCACCTCAATGCTGAAGCCACAAAACGTGTATGGGTTGGTCTGGATGCGCATAACAACGGTGACCCTAAGCCGATAATACATATTACATGCGGTGGCGATCGATGGGTGGCATTGGACTCTGCGGCATGGGGTGATTTTCAAAACCGTTTTATGGCTATCTCCCGTTTCTTTAGAAAAAACAGAAAGAAAGAAGCACCGATCTACTGCAGGCTTAATCGGGACTTCATTGAAGAAGAAGAAATCTCGGAAGATGAGGCCAATCCTAGGTTTCAGTTAAAAAAAAGACCACCCCCTCCGTCGCTACACACCATCATAAAATGTGATCGTTACATCCTGAAGTTCGAGGAATACCTTAATCAACCGGCCGTTGTTATTCAAAATGAAACAGATCACGACATAGAAGCAGTATGGCAGGATAACCCTTTTTACATTCGTTTTACAGAGGATGAATTTTTCCTTTTACGAATGGCTGAACATGGTATAAACATGCACAAATCATGGCTCACAAGTATTTCCAGCGACGTTAAAGCGTGTCGCGATACAGTTATTGAAACAATTGCGGCAGAAATCCCAAAAATCACCAAGCAACGTTTACGTCGTAAATTTCGGGGAAAACGTCTAAAAATCCGAGAGAAAATCAGTCAGAAACTGAAAATGTCGAGCGTGAGCTGCGGTCTTTCTGCTATTTCTAAATCAGCTTTAACCGAAGACCTCATGACGAATCATTTCAACCACATCGTTAACAGTGTTCTTAGCATATATTAATAATAATTACACGTTTTTTATTTTATAACAGAGCATTATTATATATTTAATCGAAACATTATTATGTATCCAAAAACTGTCTGTAAAATTAATAATAATAAAGGCAAAAAAGTATAAGGCCACTATGACGACTCCACCATCCACCCTCACACCCACCCCCACCACCTACACCTCCCCCACCACCACTCGAACCAACCGAGCTGGTGGGGGAGGCCGAGGAGTGGGGGTAGGAGTGGGGATAGGAGTGGGAGTCGCCATAGTGGCCCACATACTACTGAAGTAGCATAAACAACGATGGCACGTGTTTAACACAAGAGCAGCAAACGAGACAGGTACGGCAAGTCCCAGGAATACGTAGAGAGAGATGCAGCAAGCTGTGACGTACCGAGCAGTTAATACAGTGCGAGTGAGCAAGTAAGTATGCGTGAGATCATATGACTGGGGAGAATACATGTGCAGGCGAGCGGCAAGTGTGGCAAGTATGCGTGAGTCAGTGGCGCGAAGACAGAACATAGAAACAGGCGCGGTACGAGCCATGCGCAATGGTCACCACGCGAGATTTAGAGCATGGGAGTGGCGAAGAGTGCAGATGTGGTGAGTGCGTAGACATAAGAGGTGATCACTGTGTTAGAGGCAGTGGGAAGAGCCTCACTCGATAGCAGCAGATAGAGAGCATGCGCAGAGAACGGTGACAAGGCAGCAGAGCACCATACTACTATAGGCAGCACACGAATAAGAACAAGAAAGTTCGAAAAAACGCCGTTGAGCACAAGAAAAATGTTCAAAGCGCGGGAAAACCGTATGCAAACCCGATGATAAAAAGAAAAGGTCACTGCACAGGGCACGCGCGAAGTGCAAGTGGCACCCACAATAACGATACACACTGGTGGGACCGACCCAATGTTTTACTGAAGAATAAGATAAGATCAACCTTATAATATACCAAACAGTACAGATCACACAGCACAGGCCCGCAAGAGAGTAACGGTCACGCGGGAGATAACACTGAGCGGCGAATGAAATATTTCAGAAATTTTGCACAGCCGAAAAAGTCAAGTAAAACACTGGACCAGCGAGTGGAACGAGCGTAACCATGTACAGTCACAAATAATTAAGAGAGTTAAGACAGTCAGAGTTAATTAGAACAAGCAGTTCCAGTATAAATAACAGAACGAAGCGGGAGCGATAGAAATTAAACGTCACGCGTCGAGAATCTGGCGACTACGGGGGGGGGGGGGGGGGGGGAGGGGGAGACAGAAAGAGAGAGAGAGAGATTTTTTTTGATTGATTTGCTCAATTCAGCGCATTCGCTGTTGACATTACATCGACTTTACATCGAACTTAATTACTAATAACATTTTGAACATATTGACTTTATTACAAAAGTGAGATAGACTTCTTATGTTGTTTTCTCATTTTTCACATATTCGGCCATCAATCTTTTAAGGCAGTATTCTACTTTACAACTTTGAAAAAAAAAAATTTTTTTTTTCACATTTTTCGAAAGTAAATATATTCAAGAACGTTAGCTCAAAATTTTAGAAAGATTCAAGAAGTCTAACAATACTTTTTCACCTTTCGAACGCACCTACCTGAGCGCGCTATTCTGACCCGCCCAGCGCGCGCGCCGGATTAGTCATCTACCTGGCTTTGTTCGCTGCAGGAGCTGTTCCCCTATTGTAAATCACTACACCTATATATATTCTCATCAAAATATATACCTTTGCTTCTCTATATTACCTTCCCTTTATCACGACCAAAAGTCGTGATTAAAAAAGTGAAGACTGCTAATCTAACTATCAAATTAATGAAAGAGTTATCTAAAAACTACAGTCTTGCAATTCAAAGGAATTCAAATTCAGTAGAAGGCATGCGAAACGAGATCTGGGCCGACTATTACCACAAAATCTCAACAGACTCCAAACCATAGCATACGTACTGTTCAGACAACTGGTGCAAGTATAAGAAGGCCGAAGCAAACAACGCTTTAAAAAATTATAAACATTCTCCTGCTCTTGCTAGTGACGTACAAGAGGTGCTGAAGCCGATCTACGAAGATCTAACAAAAACGGAATTACTGAAGAGATGTTTGGGTGAAAACACTCAAAATAATAATGAGTATTTCAACTCAACAGTTTGGGCTATGGCACCGAAGCATGTCTATAATGGCAAAACAATCGTTAAAATTGCATGTCTCACTGCTGCCTGCATTTTTAATGAAGGATTCAGCCCAGTTTTGAAAATAATGGAAATTATGGGCGTGAAAATCGGCCAAACCGCCATGCAGTTCGCCAATATGCGCGACCAACGGCGCATCGTTCGAGGGAACCGCCGCTCGACTGAGGCTTCTAAGGAGAGCGGAACTAAAAAAAAACAGGCTAAATTAGATGACAATACTCACCTGGAACAAGTTGAAGGTATATTATATGGCCCAGGCATCGCTGATTGAGCGTAAGATAATTTTTTCTACGATTTATCACTTATAAAAACTTTAAACGCGTTTTTCTCGAAACAACGTTTTCAAGTATCGTGGTCATGAAAACTCAAAAACTATTGAACCGATCCTTCAGAAATTTTGAGCACATATTCTACATGTTTCTATCAACCGACCTAACTACAATCAACTTAAAATTTTAATTCTAACTATATTTTTATTGCAAGAAAAGACGCAAAAAAACGCAATTTTTTTTTCTTTCGTATTTTAGCCGCCATTTTGTTGATTTTGCACATACATAAAATATTCTAGTTAGATTGGTTCCTGGAGTCATACTGAACATAAAACTATCTGATTTTTTTGTTTCAGACCATCCGTCGGCAAGATTTTACGACCACGGCAACGTTACCTACTTTTTGAGGTTTTGGCTTTGACCATACTTTATATGTATAAAAAATGTATAAAAAAAATAAAAAAAATTATTTTATGTACTTCAAGAGTGTATTTATTAAGCATTTGAAACCCTACATCCATATCTTCAATAGTATTCTCAGAAACAATTCACAAAAATAGCGTTTTTTTCAAAGTTGTAAAGTAGAATACTGCCTCAAAGCTCTTTAGGTTTCTTGCCGTTTTTATCGTTACTGGTAATTCATTATACATTTTACTTCCTTTGTACGTTAAACACTTTTGACCGCTACTTGCATTCCATCTAGAGAGAGAGAGAGCGAGAGCGAGGGGGAGAGGGCGGGAGGGAGGGAGAGAGGGAGGGACAGACGGACGGAGGGAGGGAGCGAGGGGGGAGGGTGGGAGGGGGAGAGAGGGAGGGAGGAGGGAGGGAGCGAGGGAGGGAGAGGGGAGGGGTGAGGAGGGAGAGGAGAGGGGTGGGGAGGGAGAGGGGGGCAAGGGGGTGGGGGTGGAGGGGGAGGGGAGAGTGAGCGGGAGTGGGAGAGGGAGAGGGGAGGAGAGGGAGAAGGACAGGGAGAGGGATAAGGAGAGGGAGAGGGAGGGGAGCGGGGGGACGGGCGCGGGAGGGGAGGGGAGGGAGAAGGGGGAGGGGGAGAGGGAGAGGGCGAGCTAATGATAATGATAATGCCAATGACAATGACAATGGCAATGACAATGACAATGACAATGGCAATGGCAATGGCAATGGCAATGGCAATGGCAATTGCAATGGCAATGGCAATGACAATGGCAATGGCAATGGCAATGGCAATGGCAATGGCAACGGCAATGGCAACGGCAACGGCAACGGCAACGGCAACGGCAACGGCAACGGCAACGGCAACGGCAACGGCAACGGCAACGGCAACGGCAACGGCAACGGCAACGGCAACGGCAACGGCAACGGCAACGGCAACGGCAACGGCAACGGCAACGGCAACGGCAACGGCAACGGCAACGGCAACGGCAACGGCAACGGCAACGGCAACGGCAACGGCAACGGCAACGGCAACGGCAACGGCAACGGCAACGGCAACGGCAACGGCAACGGCAACGGCAACGGCAACGGCAACGGCAACGGCAACGGCAACGGCAACGGCAACGGCAACGGCAACGGCAACGGCAACGGCAACGGCAACGGCAACGGCAACGGCAACGGCAACGGCAATGACAATGACAATGACAATGACAATGACAATGACAATGACAATGACAATGACAATGACAATGACAATGATAATGATAAGCTTATTTTATGCCCTGGACAAAAATCCATGGGGCAAATTAGCATATACAAAAAGTTTAACAGTGTTTATAATAATAATAATTAAGCTCAGAACAAAAAATAATAATCATGCATAAAACTGGTGTGAGGTGATCATTTTATGATTCTCTTAAGGGGTTACCCCCACTTGTAGCGCAAAAAAGGCCTTTTTCATGAATTTTTTTAAAGAACACTACAAAACTTTTTTAATCGATCACTATATCATCTTAAAGAAAACATCTTGAAGAAATTTTAGTAATTTTTTTATTGAAAAATATTACATTGTTAAGTGGCAAATGGCCGTCAATAAAATAATGTTTTTATTTATACGGTTTGCGGTGACCAACATTGCGGCGAAGTGGATCATCTGAAACAAAAAATGTGGATGGATTTAGTCAAATATAAGTATAAACTAGTCTTTAATCGAAGGATTTAAAAAAATATTCATTTTTCACAAAATGGCGGACAGTCAAAGTTAATGGTTCGATTTTAACGAAAAAAACGGCCGTTTTTTGGCTATAAAACGGTCATTTTTTTCGAAACAAAAAATCGAACGATGTAAGACTACATTTTTATGTGTTAAGGGAGCTTTCCAGTGTGAAATTTTCAAAAAATCGATTTTTTTTTTTACTTTATCGAATAGTATACACTCTTCCGAATATTCCCTGGAATTTTCATGCCGAAATTCAGATTATTTCGGTTACTGTACAGCATTTCTTGGAAGAAGGCAACGGAGCGCTACAGCTGCCGCGTCGGCCGTCTGCCCGTGCGACCGTTATTTCTATTGTCTCGTTCCTACCTGCTCGTGTACCTTCCAACGTGAGTCCGGTTCGTCTTTCAGTTCGGTTTCGACATTCAAAATGGATAGATCTACGAAAGAGAAATGTGCGTGGCAGGATAGAAAAGGCTCGAGAAGCGGACATCCGCGAAATGAACGAAAAAGATCCGCGGGTTTCAAGGGAACAAATCGACACGATATCGAAACGGATCTAACGTTTGCGAGCACTTCGGCAGCAAAAATCTTGAAAAAGAGTCCAGAGTTTGAAGTCCGAATCGATCAAACGTTTAGCTATGTGATTTTGGAGTTCTTTTTGGTTTTCGGCGCTCTTCAGGAACTGTTGAAGTGCAAAAAGTGTAATAGCGACGTGAAGTTTTTTAAAAAATCGATTCGCGGATTGGGCTTTAAAATTTGTGTTCAGTTGGCTTCTGAAATCCAGGGGCGCCGGGCGTCCCTGGATAGCAAAGAGGCGAGGACAGCTCGTCGGACTGAACAATCCATTGAGCACGATCTTTTCGAAGAAGCAGAAGGGATATTGTATGGACCTGGCATCGCTGATTGACCGTAAGTAAACGATTTACCTAAAATTTCCTCACTTGAAACTTTGAACGCGTTTTTCTCGAAACAGCATTTTTCAAAACGGTGTCCAACTTGGAGGGCAGAGTTTTAAAGCTATCGAGTTGAATTTTTTACACAATATTCTTAACGTCATTGTTTATCGTGCTATGGAAGCTTTTTTTTTGACATCTTCCTATTTTTTTGTAAAAAAAACTGCCAAAAAAAAATGCTAAAATCGATACTTTTTGTTCAAACCGGCGCCATTTTTGCAAAAAAAAAAAAAGCCTCCATAGCACGAAAGCCAATTATATACCGATCAATAATCTTTTTGTGTTTTTTGTTTCAGATCAAAATTGTGACCCCCAACGTGGACACCACATCCAAGTGCATTTTCTGCAACAATTGTTTCATCATTTTTATAGATATTAATTAATAAATAAATCGATCTTTAAAAAATTGTTTTGTATTCTTCAATACCCAATTAATATACAAAAAAAACCAGACCGATTAGATTATTTTTTCTTTAAAAAAAAAAATCGCGAAAAACAGCGATTTTTCGGGCTGTCACACTGGAAAGCTCCCTTAAATAAGCCTGCAAAATTTCAAGAAGATCGGTTCATTAGTGTTCGAGTAATCTTGGTCACCGACTTCAGAAATGCCATTTCGAGAAAAACGCGTTTAAAGTTTCAATTTCAGTTTACACGAAGAAAATAATTTTTTTTGTAAACTTACATAGAGTCATCTATTCCGGGTCCATACAGAAGTTCTTCCGCCGACGATGCCGCTTGCAAAACGGAAATTTGGTGTTGCCTTCGTAACATTCTTCCTTCACGAGTGCTCTCGGCCGCACGTCTCTCTGCCAGTGCAATCCGTGCTTCGTCCATTTTATCAGCGTATTCGTGCGCGTTGTGTCCACAGCTCACTCCGATTGAGTTCAAATAAAATAATAATGATTTTGAACCTTCGTTGAATAGTCCAACGGCAATATAAGCTGCTAAATTTACAACGATTGCTCCACTCGAGACGATTTTTGGGCTGATTTTCGAAATAAGTTGATTGAAGCTTTCATTGTTATTTTGATTGAAGCCACCGACGCATCTTTCGAGTAAAGTTTCTTTACTCAGATCGTTGTATATAGGTCTGATGGCGTCCAATACATTTGATGGAAGTGGTCTGTAATCGTGTTGGAAAGCCTCGTTTCTCGCCTGAGCTCGTTGATATGAACACCACGATTCTTCACCGGTTGGACATCTCTTATGGTGTGGATTTGCATCGGTTGAACTGTAATGATCGAAGGTCGCCCATATTGCCTCATGCATATCGTGAACAGAAGCAGAATGGCGTCGAATAGCAAGTCCATAGTATACAGTGAGCTTGTCAATAAATTTTCCTGTCAGCTTTCCTTTACCACCAAGCTTTTTGTTTTTTTTTTACTAAATTACGAAGGCGGGATCCCATACGCTTTTGGACGTGTCCGATGCATTCTTTTTTTATAACTTCTACGTTGTCATAAGGATGAGAATTTACTAGTCCAGTGTATGTCATCGAATCTCCGTCTCCAATATAGTAACGGTACAGGACATTATATTTTGCCATTGAACGCTTGAAGATTTCGATAATAGAGTCCACCTCCATTTTTCCCGAGGAGCCTTCGTGATTTGCACTGCAGTTATCTTTGTGTGTTTCGTACCATTCTTCGTATTCCGCATCATTTAGTTTATGTTTCCACGATTCACAGATTTCACAAAACGCACTTTTTATCACAAGATCAACTACTTTTCCACTATAGTAGCCTATGACTGATGTAACTCGGAACAACGGCGTATATCCTCGCTTCCTCCAGGATCCATCTCCGGAAACTGTTAATTTAGAAGTTGCATCGCCGCTGCATTAGGTGTATTTTCAATTTCTTCTCGTACGGCTTTTTTAAATATTACATCTGCACATGTTTTCACAGACTCATAAATATTTTTTAAAATTATTGAATATGTAGTCTGGGTAAGAAACCTTGGCATGTCCATAAGTCCGCAAAATTCTTGTGCTCCAGCCAATCCTATGCCGAGAACTCGCATAGTGAATATAAATCAATGATTTATTTCATACGAATGTGCCACAAAAGGAGAAGATGGTATCAAATTATCTGCACATGAGTCACATTTCACAACGACTTTGAAGCCTAGTCCTCTTGCATTTGTAGTTTCAAATTTAATATTTCCATTACACGTTTTGCACGTCACTAAACTTGAAATAGCAGCAAACACAATACAAAAGTTTAAAATGCGATATTCAATATTAGGATTTTGATTCACAGTCATATCAATATTATCTTTCAGTTTCTTCGCAGACGTGCTGAAACTTTCAGTTTCCGATTCGGCCAGGTTCGGGTTAAAAATACCCTTCCTTTTTTTTGGTCGAGATTTCCGTAAATTATCACTGCATCTTGTTTCTCGCGAACCTTTTTTTCGATCCATTTTTAAATGTAAAATAAATAAAAACTGCGCTTATAATATTGTGAACGGCGGAAATAAATACGTCTCATATAGTCGAACTTTCGAGCTACACTGACGAATTTAAACCATAAAAGGCAATGACAATTCGTTTCTACAAATTCCAGACTATTTTATGGACGTTGTGAATGCCAGGTATACGATCCTTTTCATAAAACAATGGACTGAAACCGGAGAGAGTGTCGAGCGCGCCAGGCGGCAGACTAGCCGATCGTTTACACAACGGATTCTTCTCTTTCAACGCTCATATCTCAGTCAATTTAGTTCGGATCGACTTGAAATTTTCAGGCCATATTCTCAGATACTTATACTTCAAAAAAATGCAATAAAAAAAATAGATTTTTTCAAAGTCGCAAGTGAGGGTAACCCCTTAAATATCTCGAAAACTATTATAGTGACAAAAATGGGTTTGGGTTTGTTTCAAAGGGGATATTTGGGGTTATGAAAACAATATATTGTGCAAAAAATTTTCAAAAAATGGTAAATTGGCAAAATTTTGAAATTTGAAAAATCGTGAAAATCAAAGTTCCGTAAAGGCAGTATTCTACTTTACAACTTTGAAAAAAACGCTATTTTTGTGAATTGTTTCTGAGAATACTATTGAAGATATGGATGTAGGGTTTGAAATGCTTAATAAATACACTCTTGAAGTACATAAAAAAAATTTTTTTTATTTATTTTATACATTTTTTATACATGTAAAGTATGGTCAAAGCCAACACCTCAAAAAGTAGGTAACATTGCCGTGGTCGTAATATCTTGCCGACGGATGGTCTGAAACAAAAAAATCAGATAGTTTTATATTCAGTATGACTCCAGGAACCGACCTAACTAGAATATTTTATGTATGTGCAAAATCAACAAAATGGCGACTAAAATACGAAAGAAAAAAAAAATTGCGTTTTTTTGCGTCTTTTCTTGCAATAAAAATATAGTTAGAATTAAAATTTTTAGTTCATTGTAGTTAGGTCGGTTGATACAAACATGTAGAATATGAGTTCAAAATTTCATAAGGATCGGTTCAATAGTTTCTGAGTTTTCACGACCACGATACTTGAAAACGTTGTTTCGAGAAAAACGCGTTTAAAGTTTTTGTAAGTGACAAATCGTAGCAAAAATTATCTTACACTCAATCAGCGATGCCTGGGCCATATAATATGCCTTCAACTTGTTCCAGGTGAGTATTGTCATCTAATTTAGCCTGCTTTTTTTGAGTTCCGCTCTCCTTAGAAGCCTCAGTCGAGCGGCGGTTCTCTCGAACGATGCGCCGTTGGTCGCGCATATTGGCGAACTGCATGGCGGTTTGGCCGATTTTCACGCCCATAATTTCCATTATTTTCAAAACTGGGCTGAATCCTTTATTAAAAATGCAGGCAGCAGTGAGACATGCAATTTTAATGATTTTTTTGCCATTATAGACATGCTTCGGTGCCATAGCCCAAACTGTTGAGTGGAAACACTCATTGTTATTTTGAATGTTTCCACCCAAACATCTCTCCAGTAATTCCGTTTTTGTTAGATCTTCGTAGATCGGCTTCAGGACCTCTTGTACGTCACTAGCAAGAGCAGGAGGATGTTTATAATTTTTTGAAGCGTTGTTTGCTTCGGCCTTCTTATAGTTGCACCAGCTGTCTGAACAGTACATATGCTGTGGTTTGGAGTCTGTTGAGATTTTGTGGTAATAGCCGGCCCAGATCTCGTTTCGCATGCCGTCTACTGAATTTGAATTCCTTTGAATTGCAAGACTGTCGTTTTTAGATAACTCTTTCATTAATTTGATAGTTAGATCAGCAGTCTTCACTTTTTTAATCACGACTTTTGGTTTCTTCACAACTTTCTTCGGTGCAGCTACTTTTTTCGTTTTTTTTCTTCGGCCTTCAGTTTTGCATTCTCAGCTTTTCTTCTTTGAGTTAAACTTTTCTTCGCATCATTTGCGCGTTTGAAAATTCTTTTGGCAACATGTAGCACACACTCGAGCTTTTTCACAACGAAATTTTCGCCGTAGGGGTATGTATTAAGCAGCATTTTAAATGTTTTCGAGTCGCCATCGCCTATATAAAAGCCATATCGCACTGCATATTTCTCTAGCGATCTTAAAAACATTTTCACAATACCTTGAACCTTCATTTTACCGGCGCTACCTTCGTGATTTGCACTACATTGGCTTTATGCTTTTCATACCACGCAGCAAAACCAGTAGCGTCTGTGATTTTTTTACGATAATCACATGCTCTGCAATAACTTGACATAACTACAACGTCAAGAATTTTTTTGCTGTACTTGCCAATTAAAGACACGATACCAATGAGCGAAATAAAACCTCTCTTTGCCCAGGATCCGTCTTCCGAAACCGTCAGATTTTCACCAAATCCCTTTTCGACATTTAACTTTTTTTCTTCATCGATTGCCTTGCGTTGAACTAATCGAATACACTTTTGACAGCGATTTTGATGTTCTCTACGATTTCATAATAGATTTTTATATTGAAAGTTGTCTGTAATTCCATCAGTCCACAAAATAACTGTATCCCTTGAAGGCCAATACCAAGCAAACAAAACACAAATACGAGTCGACGATTTATTTCATATCCAGTGCCGATCGTCGGACACGAATTGATGTACCTGTCTCCACAGCCACAAGTAACGCACACTTTGAAACCAAGGCCTCGCAACCCATATTGTGAAAATTTCATTTGTATATGGCAAACAGAACACACTGCCCACTGTGAGAGCATTGAAAACACAGTAAAAAAATGAATAAAAGAATAACCATCAGTATTATCAACTTTCACATCAAAACTCGGATCGTTAGACTTTTTCAGTTTTGCTGCTGACATACTCGTGTTGCTAGTACCTCCTTCGTCAGTGAATCTATTTCCGTGAAAAGAACGTTTTCTAGTTCTAGATGGACGATTAGAAGTTTTCTGTGCACGATACACTTTCTTCGTGTCCATTGCGAATAGATAGATGCTACACTTTTGAACTTCGAATCACGACTGATTCTCCACTACTGAAATACAGAACTGAAATACAGAAGCAAAATTATAAAGGGAAGGTAATATAGAGAAGCAAAGGTATATATTTTGATGAGAATATATATAGGTGTAATGATTTACAATAGGGGAACAGCTGCTGCAGCGAACAAAGCCAGGTAGATGGCTAATCCGGCGCGCGCGCTGGGCGGGTCAGAATAGCGCGCTCAGGTAGGTGCGTTCGAAAGGTGAAAACGTATAGTTAGACTGCTTGAATCTTTCTAAAATTTTGAGTTAACATTCTTGAATATATTTACTTTCAAAAAATGTAAAAAAAATTTTTTTTTTTTCAAAGTTGTAAAGTAGAATACTGCCTTAAATTTTTTGCTCATTTTTTTTTATACTGCCTTTTATTTGTTTAAAAATATCCTGAAATTTTGAAGAGAGTGTTCTTTTTTTTTTTGAAGATATAAATTTTTGAATTTCGATGAAAAAAAAATCCCAACTTTTAAACAAAGTTAAATGAATATATAGTTTTGTGATTTTGAGTAATAAAAAATTTATTCTACGACATAAAAATGTAAAAATAATAGCACAATTGAAGTTCCCATTTTTATTCTTGTGGTTTCAATTTAAAAAACAATCCGGTTAAGAAGTGGCACATTCTGCCATCTATCTATCTACTGCTAAAGTTTTTCTACAAGACAGTTACCATGGATGACAAGACCTCTAGAGAGGTCGCTCTTCCCATGATATTAACACTTGTAGAGGTTAGGGTCTTAATGTACGAGTAAACAATGGTGATAATAGCTGAATATCGTCGTGAATAATATTTTGCATCTTCCAACACTTTTTCGAATTTTGTGTCACGATAGGAAATTAGTCATGGAAAAAAATAAGTGTTCAATTGGAATATTTAAAAATGAACAATGCTCCGTGGGAAAACTAATTGATTGTAAAGATTTTCCTGATGAAGATCGCATTTCTCTGAATTCCAGAAGTGGTACAGTTGTTAATTTTATTTGCACAAAGCATGACAAGCAATTTCGTGTGAATTACATTCTTAAGCAAGAAATTTGTGCTGATCCATATAAAGTTCATGTTCTTAAAATACGGAAATCATTAAAAGTAATCAGTTTTGAGTTGTACGATCGATCCAAGGTTATTGTGCCTTCCATTGTACCAGGGAGTAAATTGTGTATTTCGTGTTTAAAAAAAATCCATAATGAACTGAAACAACATGAAGCAATGTAAACAACCGAACAAACTGTGAGCATTGGAAAAAGTGAACCAGTTGAAAATATCTCTGGAAATTCCGGCCATAATACATCTGAGCTTGTTACAACATCTGACCAAGAGGAATCTTCACCATTGATTCAAAGCTCACTAATGATGCTGGAAAAAAATGTCTTCTAATTTATCTGAGAAATTGAAGTTATCCAATGTTTCAACTTCTACATTTGAAATTTGCAGTTCAACAAGTGAAACTTTTACGCCAAATGAAGTTCATCTGGATCGTCTCAATACTGTTGCCAAATTGTTTAGTTTGTCTCCTATTAAACAAAAAGACTTACATCGATCAAAGACTTACGCCCAACTCAAATATCGTGAAATAAAATCCAAATTGAAATTATGCTTTGAAGAAGTTATGGATAATACATTTGACACGATTGACGATAACATTTTAATGATCGATGATAATCTAGAATTTACTGGAAAAGAAATGATTATGCGATTGAAAAAAAAATTTGACGAAACCTACAAATTAAGTGAGAAATTACAAATTCTATCGGTGTTACCATCAACTTGGTCAACAGAAAAAATTGTCAATATTTTTGGAGCATCAACATACATGGTGAAAAACGTGAAACAAAAAGTGAAACAATACGGCATTTTATTTAGTCCTGAACAAAACAAAGGTCATCCCTTGTTAAAAACTACTGAAGATAGAATTCAAGAGTTTTTTAGAAATCAAGGTGTCAGTACAGAATTACCAGGCAAAAAAGAATATAAATCTATTCATGAAAATGGTCAAAGAGTACAGAAACAAAAACGGTTAATATTGGAAAACCTAACCGCAATTTATCATTTTTTTAAACAAAAATACTCACTCGAAAAAGTAGGCTTTTCAAAATTTGCAAGTTTAAGACCGCCTGAATGTGTTCTCGCCGGTGTATCTGGTACTCACGTGGTGTGTGTTTGTCTCATACATGAAAATTTCAAGCTTTTATTTGATGGTGCAAGACTTGGAAAATTAAAACTTGAAAATGGAAGGCAACCGCTATCGTCATATAGGGATTGCATGAAAATATTCATTTGCCAATCACCAACGAATGACTGCTACTTTGGAGTATGCAGGAATTGTCCCAGCTCAAAAAAATTGAGGAGTATAATAGAGAATCTTTTCAATGATAATTTTTTGGATGAAGTTACATGTAAACAATGGACTCAAGTAGATCGATGTTCCTTGGAGACGATTGTCAAATCGACCGATGATTTTATTGATTCTTTAGTAGAATCTATTCGAAAATTACTTCAGCATGACTTCGTAGCTCAACAACAGGCCGAATATTTCTGCACTGTAAAAAATAACCTCGAAATTGGACAAGTACTTGTTGTAGCCGACTTCTCTGAAAATTATTCGTTTTTACTTCAAAACAGTGTTCAAAGAGCATATTGGAATAATAGACAAGCAACAATCCATCCATTCGCTTGTTATTATAGATCGATCAATGAGAATGAGAGAAATATAGTGCCTTTGAGCTTGGTGATCATTTCAGATAACTTAACGCATAACACAACTGCAGTTTACAGTTTCCAAGAGGTATTGACCTCGTTTCTTAAAAATAAAGTTCCGAATATTGCTAAAATAATTTATTTTTCGGATGGTGCAGTAGCTCAATATAAAAATCGCTATAATTTAGTAAACTTGCTACATCATGAAGAAGAATTTTAAATCCAAGCGGAATGGCATTTTTTTGCAATCTCCCATGGGAAGGGTCCAAGTGATGGTTTGGGTGGAACAATAAAGCGATTAGCTAGCCGAGCGAATCTTCAATTAAGAACTGATCAGCAAATCCAGACACCTGATGAACTGTGTAAATGGGCAAAAGAACATGTTCAAGGAATAAATTGTCACTTCGCCTCCGATGATGAAATACGACGTACTGAAAAAAAACTAAACAAAAGATTCAAAAATGCTTTACCAGGCCAAGGGATACGCAGTTGTCATGCCGCCGTTCCTATTTCGAATGATCTTATGAGAATAAAAACTTTATCGTCATCTAGAGAAGGAGAGGATTTTCGATTGAAAAATATTGATCTCTACGAATTTGTGGATCAACCAGATATAAACACAAGGTGAGAAAACTGATATTTTGATTATCAATAATTAATTTATATTAAATGTCATTGAAAAATTAATAAAAATTATAATAAAAATTAAGAAAAATTAATAACTGTATATAACTTCTTCCAGATAAAGAGAAATAAATGAGGCATCGACAACGGGAAAAGAAGTGAAAAAAAACGACTTACGTAATGAGATTGTATTTAAAATGATACCACGTAAATAAAAGGAGCAATTTCAGTTATGATATTATTTTTACATTTTTATGTCGTAGAATAAATTTTTTATTACTCAAAATCACAAAACTATATATTCACTTAACTTTGTTTAAAAGTTGCGATTTTTTTTCATCGAAATTCAAAAATTTATATCTTCAAAAAAATAAAGAACACCCTCTTCAAAATTTCAGGATATTTTTAAACCAATAAAAGGCAGTATAAAAAAATGAGCAAAAAATTTAATACGGAACTTTGATTTTCACGATTTTACAAACTTCAAAATTTTGCCAATTTATCATTTTTTAAAAATTTTTTGCAAAATATATTTTTTTTCATAGCCCCAAATATCCCCTTTGAAACAAACCCAAACCCATTTTTATCACTATAATAGTTTTCAAGATATTTAAAAAACAATCTTGAAAAATTCGTAAAATTGTGAAGTTCGGAATTTTGCATAACTTTCGAAAAAAAAATTTCCAATTTTTTTCCTTTGGCAGGACTTTGTTATATAATAAAAGGAAACTTCTGACAAAAAATCATCAAATTCGAAAGGGGTCGATTCCAACCATTGGTCGATTTGACATGGAATTATCCATATATTCATGGTGTTCCGAAGACAATAATTTTGATTCCATCAATAAATGAGCAACCGAAGAATTTTCATAATAAAAGTTCAATTCATAATGCTAAAATCGGAGGCAAAAAGTAGAAGTATTTGGTACATTTGTCGCTTCATATAATTTCCGAAGTTTGTAGGCATTCGTTGCAATCCAAAGATATAAATTTTGATAATGTCAGCAAAAACACATCGGAAGACTTTCTGAAACAGTTTTTTAAAATTCATTATGCTACAACTAAAGCGGGGATGTGAACAAATATAGAGTATATTGAGCCAAACAAAATTCTGAAATTTTGCATATATTCATGGTGTTCGAAGACAATATTTTTGATCCCATTGACAAATGAGCAACCGAAGAATTTTCATAACAAAATGTTCAATTCATAATGCTACAATCGGAGCCAAAAAGTGGAAATATTTGGTACATTTGTCGCTCCACAGAATTTCCAGAGACTATAGGCATTCGTTGCAATCCATAGATACAAATTTTGATAATACCAGGATATGGAGTATATACCGCCATAGTCTGATAACATCAAGATATATTATATGAGCCGTTTTGACATAAAGATATATCGTTACTTACTACGGTTATCATCCAGATGCATCCATATATATCCAGATGCAGGTTGACAGTGTATTTGTCTATTAATTCATCAAACGCGAGATGATTCTACACCATATTTTGGATAGAAAAACGACGTCGAAAATCTTTTGAAATGGACCAACAATTATCAAGCAAGGAACATTTTATGATGTACAAATCTTATTATGGGGTATGGCCACGGTAGAAAGTTGAAAAAAACGATTTTTTTTTGCTTAAACGAAGCTTTAATATCTTAAGAATAAGTTAGCATTCGACTTACAGCGCAAAAAATTGTTTTTACCGATTTTGAGCGTGTAACGTAAGCCTATCTGTGGCGCGGCCGTAGGTACCCGAGCGCGCCGCGTGACGTCCTCGGATTTTCGGAGCTATACCATTAGAGGGCACTGGTTATCTACCTGTACGCAAACATACCTATAGAGCATCATCTAATGCCAGTATGACCGATGAAAAAACGCCATTCTATTGCTCTTCTGCTTGTTGTGCATGATTTTGTATTGTGCAAGTTCAAGCATTTTTTTGTGAGCAGCCGAAATGATTGGCCAAAAAAAGGTTTATTTATCAAAGAAGGGGTCAAAATCAAATACTTGGTCTTCGCATAAGACCAAAAATAGCAAAAATCCCCTCCCGGGGGAAAAAAACCTGGACAAGTACATTGGTGGTCCCTCGTTTCCCTATGATACCACAAAAAATCAAAACCCCACTTAATTTTTTTTTTTTTATGTTTACTAATTTTAATCATATCCCGGAGGGAAACCAACTATATAGATCACGAAATATCCGGCCAAAAAACCAGACTTCATAATAAATGTTACTTTGAATTAATTTCCACAGAACAAAACAAGAATCAAAACATTAAAAAATCAGCGTTATCAAGATGAGAAAAATACCTCTTATAATTGGTATGTAAGAAGTATCAATAGTCTAGAAAAAAATGAAAAAAGGTTGACATCTAAGTTACGTGCAGCAGTAAAATTTATGATATCAGTACTAGGACAAGTATTTCTTTGGTGACTGAGAAATATCAATATGGACGTACCGGCGACATATGGCATGCAGTTGATGCATTGCTTCTGGGAAATCCTAAGTCGAGTCGCTACATTTGTTTTGGCTATGGCGCGACCAATGTTGCCAAATAGCATTTACTTATATGACCTAATGAAACAACATTGCCTGCGCCGTGGCTAAAATAGCGAAAAACAAGTAAGAACAGGAAGTTTCGCATAAGATCCCGTGCTTTTGTAATGTTGGAAAAAAACATTAATTTATGTCTGTACATGATAGCACAGTTTTGTTTGATTGGTAATAATTTGATGAACGTTCACCACCGTACGTTGAGTGTATACGCACAGAGTACTTGTCCGGCCCATACATTTTTATTATATATTATAAATATTCTATTATATTATTATAAATTTCTAACGGCGAAAAGCAACGCATACAACGAAAAGCACATCCAATTAAATATTCACTTGAATGAGCAATTTTAATAAAAAGTTATGGGCCGGACAAGTACTCTGTGCGTATGCACTCAACGTATTGGTAAATATTACCAATCAAACAAAACTGTGCTATCATGTACACACATAAATTAATGTTTTTTTTCAAAATTACGAAAGCACGGGATCTTATGCGAAACTTCCTGTTCTTGCTTGTTTTTCGTTATTTTAGCCACGGCGCAGGCAATGTTGTTTCATTAGGTCATATAAGTAAATACTATTTGGCAACATTGGTCGCGCCATAGCCAAAACAAAAGTAGCTACTCGACTTAGGAGATCCCAGAAGCAATGCATCAACTGCATGCCATACGTTGCCGGTACGTCTATATTGATATATTCTCAGTCAACAAAGAAATACTTGTCCTAGTACTGATATCATAAATTTTACTGCTGCACGTAACTTAGATGTCAACTTTTTTCATTTTTTTCTAGACTATTGATACTTCTTATACACCAATTATAAGAGGTATTTTTCTCATCTTGATAACGCTGATTTTTTAATGTTTTGATTCTTGTTTTGTTCTGTGGAAATAAATTCAAATTAACATTTATTATGAAGTCTGGTTTTTTGGCCGGATATTTCGTGATCTATATAGTTGGTTTCCCTCCGGGATATGAATAAAATTAGTAAATATAAAAAAAAAAAAATTAAGTGGGGTTTTGATTTTTTGTGATGTCGTAGGGAAACGAGGGACCACCAATGTACTTGTCCAGGTTTTTTTCCCCGGGAGGGGATTTTTGCTATTTGATATCACTTCCTTTTTCTATAGTATTTTCATATATTTCGCTTTATATAAACTTTAATAGAGTCTGTATATAACAAAAAACTTACAACGTGTTCGCATCATTACATCATCGATTTATTACAATGTCAGGAATCAGTACTGCTCACACTACTAATTCGACATAAAAGAGAATGAGACAGATTTTCTACCATAAATTCATTGTTATTGAGGTTGTTTAAATATAGGAGCGTTTCGTTTCTCTGATAAGAAAAAAAGTTATAATGTTTTCAAAAGAGTTAACTACACACTCGAAGTATTTTCGAGATGTTAGTTATTCGTTGACAGGTTATTATTCGATTATAGCTTGGCAGGAAGGTGTTATAGAAGAGAACTCAAGTACCAGTTTTTCCCCAAGGAAAAAATTCAGAAAATTAAATACTTTATCATTAGCTTTCAAGTTGTGTATTAGAATAAGGCATTCAGGGGCGAAATGGCAGCGAGGATATTAGCAATTTCGGTCTAAGCTATAAATAGATAATTATATTTAACTTTACTGTCAGGAGCCTCAGAATTATTATTCTTTCAAAGATGAAATGACGGAAGAATATGACGCATCATCCTTGACTTACAAATTGTTTTATAAAACATAGAAAAAAATGAGATTAAAAAAAAATTCGGCCGAAGTACATGACGAATGTTTTTTCACTCAATTTATATAATGCATCGGTCATGGTGACAACCTCGCCAAGTACTTCGGCCGAAAATCTTTTTCATCTAATTTTTTTTCATTTGCAATCTTTTTTTTGCTTCGGACTCTTATTGATACAGAGTTATTATTTTCTTTCTGGTTGGTAAAACAACTGCATTTTCGAACTTGATTCTTTTCTCTATCAACATTCAACATTATTTGAAGATTTTATGTCACACGATAAAGCCTCCCGTACTTGGCCACATATATTTAAGTATAGCTCAATTTATTTTATTACTTTTTGCGAAACCCAACCTTAGCTTTTCGCGAGGATTAACTCATTTTGTTTTGTGTGATTTGAATTTATTTGATATATTTTTTGAGAGTGGTCGCTTTTCTTACTTTTTGATAGGATTTGATTTTCTCAGGGATTTTTGCGAGAAATGTTTTTGCAGTGTATATATATTCGTGGAAAAATATGGGAACGGCGGTCAACAAATGTACTTGTCCAGGTTTATTCCCCGAGGGGGATTTTTATGCATGACATCATTCGTTTTTTCTCGTTCTTTTCAAACATCTCACTTTATATAGATTAGAAAAAGGTTATATTGGGAAATTATCGCTTTTTCGTTTCCAAACCCTGACCCGTTTTACTTCGAGTCAAGTTTTTTCCCCATGAAATAAAGGGATACGTGTTTTGGAATTTTCAATTTGGCATTTTTTTAATTCTCGAGCCAGTCAATTTTTTTTGACATTTTGCTTTACCTTCCTGGAATCAGGCTAAAATAAGTCGGGAACTTGGAGTCTGATACCAAAATTTACAAAGCTTTTGAGGGCTAGATTGGAGCAGTCAGAACTTTTCCATACAATTTGTAGCTATTTGAATTTGTGTTTATCAAAGAAACATATTAAATAACAGTATCTCCTTGTTATATTTGTAGATTTGTAGTAAAAAATATTACGCTTATTTCAGCTTGTTGATAAAAATGGAGTGACTTTTTTCGAAACTTTTTATTTTTGATTAATGATAAAATAAAAAACCAGTTTCACGTATGTTTAGAGAAAACATTTTGAATCTATTGTGAAAAAAGTTTACGCATTTTTTCATTCTTATTTTTATTAACAAGGTGGAATCAATATTCTCATTGAATATAGAAAAGTTCAAATAGTATGTTATGGGAACTCCAAACCAATATATTGAACAAAGCGGACAAACTCAGACCAGGATCGTACCCAAGAGAATGAAATGAATTTAGTTGTATAAGTCACATTAGCTTTGAGCAAATTTTGATACCATCAAAACCAGAGCGACTGTAGAGGAAAGCCTTCGGAATAAAATTTTTTCAATTTATTAGGCCATAAATAGAGCTAAAAAGTGGAAATATTTAGCACACATGTCTCCTCTTCACAAAATGTTGAAAGTTTGTAGATATCGGCTACATTCCAATGATACAAATTTTGATACTATCAGAAGAAGAAGAGCACCCGAAGACTTTTCGAAACAACTTTTTAAATTTATTATGCCACAACTAAAGTGGAAATGTGAAAAAACATAGTGTACTTTAAGCCCAACAAAGTTCAGAAAATTTGGATGTATCTATTGCGTTCCGAGGACAGAAATTTTAATCCAATCCAAAAATGAGCAGCCGAAGACTTTTTGTAATAAATTTTTCAATTCATAATGCACAGAGATAGAAAATGGAAATACTTGGTGCACATGTCGCTTCACAAAATGTTAAAAGTTTGTAGGTATCGACTACATTCCCATGATACATATTTTGATATTTCGAACAATAATGGCCGTGAAATCCTCAAAACTAGAACTTACAGATATTTTAATATTATCATTGAATTTTGAAAAGTTTAGAAAGTATGTTATGGATATTTTAAAACAATAAATTCAACAAAGCGGGCAAACTTAGATCAGTACTATGCCCAAGAAAATGGATCGAGTTGAGTTGTACCAGTAGCATTATCTTCGTGCAAATTTTTGTACCATCACAACCAGAGCATCCGTAGAGCAAATCTTTTCAAAAATATTTTTCAATTCATTATGCCACAATAGGAGCCAAAAAGTAGAAATATTGAGCACATATCTTGCTCCAGGAAATTTCCAAAGTTTGTAAGTATACATTGCGTTCCAATGAAACAAATTTTTATACTTCCAGAAAAAAAGGAACCAAAGACTTTCTGACAATTGTTTGAATTAGTCATGCTATAACTCAAGCATACCACACATTGGGCTCAATAAAGTTTATGAATTTTGCATGTAGCCATTACTTTTCGAAGAAAAATTTTAATCCCATCCAAAAATGAGCAACTGAATAATTTTCATAATAAAATTTTCAAGTCCTAATAATGCCACTATTCGAGCCAAAAAGTGGAAAAATTGGGCACACTTGTCACTTCACAGATATTTCAAAGTCTGTACGTATCTGTTGCAATTCAATGATACAAATTTTGATAATATCAGTAAAAACACATCAGAAGACTTTCTGAAACAATTTTTCAAAATTTATTATGCTACAACTAAAGTGGGGAAGTGAAAAAATATAGCTCAATAGAGCCGAATGAAATTCTGAAATTTTGCATATATTCATGGCGTTCCGAAGACAATAATTTTGATCCCATTGACAAATGAGCAACCGCAGAATTTTCATAACAAAATTTTGAATTCATAATGCCACAATCGGAGCCAAAAAGTGGAAATACTTGGTACATTTGTTGCTTTACAGAATTTCCAAAGTCTGTAGGTATCCAATGCAATCCAATGATACAAATTTTCATAATATCAGTAAAAAAACATAAGAAGACTTCCTGAAACAATTTTTCAAAATTCATTATGCTACAACTAAATTAGGGAATTGAAAAAATGTAGCGCACATTGGGCCCAACAAAATTCTGAAATTTTACATGTATGCATGGCATTCTGAAACCAGCAATTCTTAACCCATCGACAAATGAGCAATCAAAGAATTTTCATAACAAAATTTTCAATATCTAATGCCATAATCGAAACCAAAAAGTGAAAATACTTGGCACATCTGTCGCTTCACAGAATTTTCAAAGTCTGTCGGTATCCATTGCAATTCAATTATACAAATTTTGATAATATCAGTAAAAACACATCGGAAGACTTCCTGAAACAATTGTTTAACCCATTAACGCCGAAGAATCGTGTTTTTTTCTCTCATTTTCAAGCTAGATTCTTATCATCGAAAAAAAATCATTTGCAAATAAAAAATATGTTGCCTTGTACTTTCGAGTGTCCCCTTTCCGAATCCGGAGTCAAAATTGAGTTTTGTCCATTAGAAAAAAAAATATGGCCGTTTTTAAACAAAAAAAAACCGAAAAAATCGAAGACATTTTTTTTCAATATTTTTTTTCTCATTGAAGACGCGCGAGGACCCCCCCTTTTTCTTCAACCATGAGTGCACAAAATAGTTGTAGTTTAAGAATATATTTTTTTAATTTGTCGACATTGACATTTTCACCCCCAAAATGGCGCTTTTCATCCCTTCAGCAGGAAGACAATTTTCACTCTCGGTGCCCGACAAAAAAAATATTCAAATCTTAACGAAAATTGGTATCCCGGGGTTTTCAAGGTCGCTGATTACGATTCCGCCCTCAAAATTCGAAAATTCAGTATGGCGGATCCAATATGGCGGACCCAAATTCAAAAACTTACTTGAATCGGATGAAATGTGGCACTCGGGGGTTTTCGAGGTCGCTGATTACAAATCTGCCCTCAAAATTCGAAAATTCAAAATGGCGGATCCAATATGGCGGACCCGAATACAAAAACTTACTTGAATCGGATGAAATGTGGCACTCGGGGGTTTTCGAGGTCGCTGATTACAAATCTGCCCTCAAAATTCGAAAATTCAAAATGGCGGATCCAATATGGCGGACCCAAATTCAAAAACTGTATGAATCGGATGAAATGTGGCACTCGGGGGTTTTCGAGGTCCTTGATAACGAATCTGACATCATCATTTCAAAATTCAAAATGGCGGATGCAATATGGCGGACACCTTCCCGTTAACACCCAGTTATTATCTAACGTTTATTGAAGAATTGACAACTTTATATATTGACAAATTGACAAATTTATAGAAATTCATCACTCCGCATTACTCAACGGATAAACTTATAATTCCTTATTCTACTTAAGAGTATTACCCAGAGAATTACTTAAGAGCATTACCCAGAGAAAACGACATGGACGTGGTAGAAATCCTTTCTCCTTTGGGGTGCTTGATTTGAGTGAGTCCCCTTGCCTCTCACTTTTTGGGGTGCTTGATTCGAGTGAGTCCCCTTGCTTCTCACTTTTTGGGGTGCTTGATTTGAGTGAGTCCCCTTGCCTCTCACTTTTTGGGGTGCTTGATTCGAGTGAGTCCCCTTGCCTCTCACTTTTTGGGGTGCTTGATTTGAGTGAGTCCCCTTTCCTCTCACTTTTTGGGGTGCTTGATTCGAGTGAGTCCCCTTGCCTCTCACTTTTTGGGGTGCTTGATTCGAGTGAGTCCCCTTGCCTCTCACTTTTTGGGGTGCTTGATTTGAGTGAGTCCCCTTGCCTCTCACTTTTTGGGGTGCTTGATTCGAGTGAGTCCCCTTGCCTCTCACTTTTTGGGGTGCTTGATTCGAGTGAGTCCCCTTGCCTCTCACTTTTTGGGGTGCTTGATTCGAGTGAGTCCCCTTGCCTCTCACTTTTTGGGGTGCTTGATTCGAGTGAGTCCCCTTGCCTCTCACTTTTTGGGGTGCTTGGTTGTAAATGCGCCCTTTGCTTATCCCCGAAGCCTGATTACGTGTTTCGCTTTCATACAAGCACTACAGAAGTAAGCATTACAGTCCTTACAGTACGTATATGTTCTTATTGGACAGATTGAATAACGAGCTTGTTTGCTGTGACGGAAAGTATCGTGTGCTTTGTTCCGTTTTAGTTTTCCCCTCTCTAAGTAATATTTAGCAATCGAAATTGCGAATTGCTTTGAACCAATTTTTTTTGTTTTATCTCCAGTTGCGTTGAAAATCACGACTGAGTTCACAATGGCGGCTTGTATAAATCTAATAAAGACGACCCATGTCCATTTTTTTGAACGGATACTTGGAAGCAAGTTGTTGCAATGTCCATCGTGAACGTCTACTCCGCCCATGAATTTATTGTAGAGATGAAATGCTTGTGGAAACGGAATCTCAATTTTTGAATGTGCACTCGAGCTAAATCTCTTAGACGGTAATAGAGCAGTCACCCCTGCAGCGGTAGAAGCGATCGAAACTGGTTTCGAGTCTACGATAGTTATGTAGTTTATTCCGCTGTTTTGATCATGCTTTACAACATACGTACCTCGTGGAGACTTTTTGTCGATTACATTTTTTTCTTTGACTCGATTTTCTCTTATAGTTCCTGTACATTGTAAACCTAACTTTTTCAAATGTACTAGGAGATCGAAATTCGTAAAAAAATTATCGCAGTAAAGATGGAACTGAGATATCTTCTTAGGAGGGATAGATTTGAGAAATGGATCCAATAATTGCATCACTACACGAGAACCTAGAGCATATTTACCCAATTTATCTCCAATTGATGAATTTTTTCCACAATATAAATCGAGATTCAACAGGTATCCATCGGCGGTGCAAAGACCCCAAAATTTTAGTCCGAATCGTATGGGTTTTCCCCGGATAAACTGTTTTAGCGATGTTCTTGCATATGATTTGGCCATCATTTCGTCAACAGATAACGCAGTCTTCCACAAGCCAAACTGACGAATATTTCTCTGAAATAATTGTAGTAATTTACGAACGCGCCATGCCTTATCACTGGGATCATTGTCTTTAGGCATCGAATACTTTAATTCTGATTTGATTTTCTCAAATGTATCGCGTTGCATTGCAGAAGAAACCACCTCACATAATAAGAAGGGATCAGATAACCAATAGTCTCTTTGAGATTTTCTTTTATTGAACGAGCTTACAATGATGATGCCAATGAAAGTATTCAAATCATCCAACTGCAATTCAAACCCATTCTCTTTACATGAGTCAATAATGTATGTTTTCATTTCCATGCAGAAACACTTTTCAAACAGTTGTATCGGCTCACTTTTTTGAATACTTTTTTTTACACCGTCAGTTAGTAATAATTTGTCTTCAGTCTCATTCGAGTAGCTCTTTTCACCAACCATCCACTTATATTGGTGATCTCCTTCCAATTTACATTGATTATCTGTGTAATTTTCCGATGCTTGTTTATAAGTGATACTCGAAAGGTGATCGTTTGATTCAAAATCAGAATCGGAATCACTAGAACAACCGGAATTGTCTGGATTCGGAATCGCGACGAGCTCGTCACAATTATCGTCAGAAGTATCCATTTCAAACTCTACATGAGAAGGAATAGATTGCCTTGGTCGTTTTCGAGACATAATGGTAATATTGTCAATATGCTCACGCTGCCGATGAGATAAAAATTATCGAAGAAGTGAATTCACTCAGGAGCAATAAAGATGATAAAACAATATTTTATGAATAAATTTTGTTGAGGTACTGAGCTGAAATTTAGGTATATAAGTGAGTTCGATTTAGTCTCAAGACAAGTTCTACGAAAATAGAAACCAAATTATTCAGATAAGGAATATTGGCAGACCTAAAATGAACACAAAAATTCTGAGCTAATATTTTTTACAGAAAATAAAATATCATTAGCAATGTGAACGATCCGCACTCCACAAACGTGAAAAATTGAAAAAAGATGTGATAGGCATATACAAAACTTATTTGCAGACAGAAATATTCATGGATAATAAATATATTTGTATCAGGGATAATATTCAATGATGACCCGTATAAACAAAAACAAGATGAAATGTAAGAAAATCGGAGATTTCTCAGCCTCTGCAACGTCAATTTTTATTCGACACATGAAAAATATAATATATGATCATAAAATGGGAATCAATTGAATGATTATTATTTACATTTATATAAAGTTGTCAATTCTTCAATAAACGTTAGATAATAACTGGGCTTTAATGGGAAGGTGTCCGCCATATTGCATCCGCAATTTTGAATTTTGAAATGATGATGCCAGATTCGTTATCAAGGACCTCGAAAACCCCCGAGTGCCACATTTCATCCGATTCAAGTAAGTTTTTGAATTCGGGTCCGCCATATTGGATCCGCCATTTTGAATTTTCGAATTTTGAGGGCAGATTTGTAATCAACGACCTCGAAAACCCCTGAGTGCCACATTTCATCCGATTCAAGTAAGTTTTTGAATTTGGGTCCGCCATATTGGATCCGCCATTCTGAATTTTCGAATTTTGAGGGCGGAATCGTAATCAGCGACCTTGAAAACCCCGGGATACCAATTTTCGTTAAGATTTGAATATTTTTTTTGTCGGGCACCGAGAGTGAAAATTGTCTTCCTGCTGAAGGGATGAAAAGCGCCATTTTGGGGGTGAAAATGTCAATGTCGACAAATTAAAAAAATATATTCTTAAACTACAACTATTTTGTGCACTCATGGTTGAAGAAAAAGTGGGGGTCCTCGCGCGTCTTCAATGAGAAAAAAAATGTTGAAAAAAAATGTCTTCGATTTTTTCAGTTTTTTTTGTTTAAAAACGGCCATATTTTTTTTTCTAATGGACAAAACTCAATTTTGACTCCGGATTCGGAAAGGGGACACTCGAAAGTACAAGGGAACATATTTTTTATTTGCAAATGATTTTTTTTCGATGATAAGAATCTAGCTTGAAAATGAGAAAAAAAAACACGATTCTTCGGCGTTAATGGGTTAAAATTCATTATGCTACAACTAAAGCGGGGATGTGAGAAAATATAGAGCATATTGAGCCAAACAAAATTCTGAAAGTTTGCTTATATCCATGGTGTTCCGAAGACAATATTTTTGATCCCATCGACAAATGAGCAACCGAAGAATTTTCATAACAAAATTTTCAATTCATAATGCTAAAATCGGAGGCAAAAAGTAGAAATACTTGGTACATTTGTCGCTTCACATTATTTCCAAAGTCTGTAGGCATTCGTTGCAATCCAAAGATATAAATTTTGATAATGTCAGAAAAAACACATCGGAAGACTTTCTGAAATAATTTTTTAAAATACATTATGCTACAACTAAAGCGGGGATGTGAAAAAATATAGAGCACATTGAGCCAAACAAAATTCTGAAATTTTGCATATATCCATGGTGTTCCGAAGACAATATTTTTGATCCCATTGACAAATAAGCAACCAAAGAATTTTCATAAGAAAATGTTCAATTCATAATGCTACAATCGGAGCCAAAAAGTGGAAATACTTGGTACATTTGTCGCTTCACAGAATTTCCAGTGTCTATAGGTATTCGTTGCAATCCAAAGATACAAATTTTGATAATACCCGGATATGGAGTATATACCGCCATAGTCTTTTGACATAAAGATATATTATACGAGCCATTTTGATATAAAGATATATCGTTACTTACTACGGTTATCATCCAGATGCATCCATATATATCCAGATACATGTTGACAGTGTATTGGTCTATTCATTCATCAAACGCGATATGATTCTACATCATATTTTGGATAGAAAAACGACGTCGAAAATCTTTTGAAATGGGCCAACAATTATCATGCAAGGAACATTTTATGATGTACAAATCTTATTATGGTAAGCGAGGAACATTTTATAATAAAGAGGAAAGGGACCAATAGAATAAATTGTCAACGGTGTAGAGTTAAAAAAATATTTATTAGACACTGCTCAAAACTCGGCATGATAATAACAAACTTTGCCATATACATTTTTTTGACACTGTTATTAGTTTTATAGAGTTTCTTTTCCAAATTTACATCGATTCACACCAATCATGATTAACAGTTCAACGTACCCCATTTTATAGTTATCAAAGAACCGAAAAGAATGATTTCTCAAGAAATCTTATACGAGGAACATTTAATCGCGAAAGAGAAAAGAGATCGCTTTCGTTTCCGTCGTAGAGTTAAGTGTGGAAAATAAAAACTGCAGGGTTAACAATAATAAAAAAATACATATTGATTTCAGCACTGTTCGAAATTTGATTAAAACCACTTCACTATTTTCACACCATCACTTTCTTATTATTACTGTAACCAAGAGTTGATCAAACCTAACCATGATATTTATAACCTCACAACTGTTCGTGAAAAAACATTAATATTTTCAATACTGTTTAAGCCGCGAGATTCTAATTAGTCGCGATCGAAAGGGGGAAAAAATATAATATATCTTTCTACAACCAAAGTCCCAAATTTATAATGGATATCACACATTTTTTCTAGCCTGACACAAACGAAGAATAATAGACAAGTGGCGAATGAACACGTAGAAACGTTTCAACGATTATAAGTATTATTTAACCAAACTCACACATCCCGCACGGTTTTTACGAAACTCCGATTAAACTTTAATATTGCTGACGACGACTTTCCAATAATTTCGATACTTAGTCCAAGTGCCCTTCAAATGGTTATTATTTAACTAAACTCACACATCCCGCACTGTTTTTACGAAACTTCGATCAAACTTTCAAACCTCAAAAAACATCTTAACAAATACTATTGTCACTTATCACTTATCCCGATTGATTTTTCCGAATTTTGTCACTGATTCCCGATATTACGACGAATGCGCGTTAAAACGGTTATTTATTACTGTTTATAACCAAACTCTTCCACACGTCCTGCACTGTTTTCATCATTTATTTTTTGAATTCCGTTTCACACAGATTCACACATTGCGCATGACTCATTTCATTGCGCAGTTGCGTGTTGCGCATCATTATGCGCATGCGCACTTGTTCACATCAAAATGATGAGACCTAACGAACACGACCACAGGTCACACACCTTTAATGGTATTATCACAGATATAGACACCAACCAATCAGAAACTCGAGAGGCTTCAAGAGGCCTTTGATGGTGTTATCACAGATACAGACACTAACCAATCAGAAACTCGAGAGGCTTCAAGAGGCCTTTGATGGTGTTGTATACAGACACGTCGAAATCCTTCACACAATGATAGAAAAATTGATAATTTGGCCTGTGCAAATTTTTTTCTCAGCAATTACGCCACCGATCATGCTGATTTCGGGCTCAATCGAAAGCATTTTTGACAATTAGTCTCCAGTCCGATTTTCGTTATAGCAAACGACTCCTGAGCTTCGTAATTAAACGAAAAGGCATGCCAATTTTACCCCCACCACCGAGAATCGTTTTATTCAGAGAAAGTATAGACTCGGTGAGCCTCGGACGGGCAGACGACAGAGCTGTCAATGTACTTGTCCCGAGACTCTACCGAGTCTCTTGATATTTCGAAGCGTAGACCGGTAAATAGATTCTTAGCAGAGGAAGATGTAGACGGCGTGAGCGCGTCGGCCAAGAAATTACGACTGTCAACAAGTTCGCGTGATACTGACATTAACGCCGCATTCGGTTACAGATTTATAAATTTCGTAACTGTTATGAACGCAATTGCTCAAGTGGTTGTTTACAAAACGTGCGGTTAAGATGTAAAATTCACTGAATCGGCCACGCGCGGTATGGGTTTCAAAATCGTAATTTCTTGTAACCAGTGTGAAAAAACTGAAATACCTAATTGCCCTTATGTGAGAAATGGGTATGAAATTAATCGCAGAATAACCTTAGCGATGCGATTATTAGGTGTAGGTTTGAATGGCATAAAAAAGTTTTATGCCTTTATGGAATTGCCGTGGCCGATATACCACTCTTTTTATGACAAACTTATCCAGGCAATTGGTGTAGGAACGAAAGCTGTGCGTACTACGTGCATGCAAAGGGCAGCTGCAGAAGAGAAAGCGATGTCGCTTGAAAAAGGACAAACCGATGGAATGACAGTTTCAGGCGATGGATCTTGGCGAAAGAGGGGATATTCTTCTCTGTATGGCATTACATCTCTAATTGGTTGGTTCACGGGAAAGGTCGTCGATATAGAAGTTAAATCAAAATATTGTAAATCCTGCGAATTTTGGAAAGGTAAAGAAGTCACGGCAGTATATGACGAATGGTATGAGCAATATCAAGATTCATGCCGAAGCAATCATGAGGGCTCTGCAGGAAAAATGGAGGTCGATTCCGTTGTCGAAATGTTTGGACGCTCTGAAGAATTACACAGCACAAAGTATGCCTTTTATATTGGCGATGGCGATAGTAAAACTTTCAAGGTTATTATTGATTCAGCTCCTTATGAAAATCTAATTGTACGAAAAAAAGAGTGTATCAATCACGTCCAGAAGCGTATGGGCACTCGGCTCCGAAATTTGAAAAAGAAAACGAAAGGACTTGGCGGCAAAGGAATGTTGACAGGAAAATTAATTGATGAATTGAGTATATATTATGGATTAGCGATACAACGAAACACAGGCTGCATTGAAAATATAAAAAAAGAAATTTGGGGCATTCTTTACCACAAGCTTTCTACGGACGAGAAACCGCAGCACGGCAATTACCCTTCCGGTACCGACTTCTGGTGTACGTGGCAAAAAGCAAAGGCTACGGATGTTCTTGTTTCTTACCCGCATAAGAAGCCGCTCAGCACCGAAGTTTTCGAAGCAATAAAACAAATTTATGGAGAGCTCTCGAACGTCGATCTCCTTACTCGCTGTTTGGGGGGTTTTACACAAAACAACAATGAGAGTTTTAACTCTACTGTTAAAATGTGTGGAGCCTTGCACCCAAGAGAACTTCCAGCGACAAATTGGTTTTTGATATAGCTGCCGATATTGCAGTGTACACCTTCAATGATGGACTCAGCAGTGTAATGGACATCATGAAAGTTTTGGGCATGACTGTAGAACCGCAATGCTATAATTTTTGCTTAGAAGTGGATGCACTGCGCGTCGACTACGCCGAGAGATCGTTGTCGGATGCGGCGAGGGACGCGCGCTCGAGCGCACTATCGTTCAGGATAGCTGAAGAGTAGGAAAATCTTGCCTTAGAAGGCCAACTTTACGGAGCTGGCATCGCAGACTAAAGGTAAAAAATTTTTTTGGTTCGATTCTTCAAGTTTAACAACAAAAAAGTTATACGTTAAACTTTAAACGCATTTTTCTCAAAACAGCTTTTTTCTAATTCGCGTGATAAATAACTTCGGCAAATTTCTTCCGATTGAATTCAAATTTTTAAATCATCTTTTGAATTGTATTTCGCAGAGAAGTACATACGAATTTTTTGATTAATTACAAACTTTCCATTTTATGAGCAGTTTTATATGAAATTATTTACTGAAAATTCACCTGTTAACTTCAAATACCTGCCATTTTCGAAAAAATTAATATTTTTAAAATTCCTTATGTACTTCTCTAGGTATTCTTATATAGATTAACGAGAATTTTTTAGTTTTGTTCTAGGTCAAAAATTGTGGATGCCAAATGTCACTCCGTGGAGCGCCTCAGAAAAAAGATGAAAAATATAGTTTAAAAAAACTAAAAAAACACGCTTTTAAAAAATATCGAACTAAAAAGTTTAAAATAATTTTAAAAATAACATTATGACAATAGTACATAAAAAATACTAGTATAATTGAGGGAAAAGCGTGGGGCGCTTTGTGCTATAATTATCGTATATCAAGCGCCCCACGCTTTTCCCTCAATTATACTAGTATTTTTTATGTACTATTGTCATAATTTTATTTCTAAAATTATTTTAAACTTTTTAATTCGATATTTTTTAAAAGCGTGTTTTTTTAGTTTTTTTAAACTATATTTATTTTTAACTTTTTAGTTCAACATTCTTTAAAACCGTTGCTTAACCCTTGGCTGGAGCTGAGTCATGATGCCTTCTTATATATACGGCCAACGACGCCGACATTTAGTGTGAGGAGGTCTAGTACTATAGATTTCTGCGGAGTGGACTCTTCCGTTGTCGACTATAGCGAGTTGCCACTAGCGACTTGAGCGCAGAACGTAGATGCGCAGAAAGTTTTGGTCCGCCACATTGGATCCGCCATTTTGAATTTTGAATTTTTGAGGGCAGAATCGTAATCAGCGACCTCGGAAACCCCTGAGTACTAAATATCAAGCAATTCGAATGAACTTTTGCATTTTTGGTCCGCCATATTAGATCCGCCATTTTGAATTTGAAAATTTTGAGGATGGAATCGTAATCAGCGACCCCGAAAACCCCCGAGTACCAAAGATCATGCGGTTTGAATGAATTTTTGCATTTTTGGTCGCCATATTGCATCCGCCATTTTGAATTTTGGAATTTTGAGGGTGGAATCGTAATCAGCGACCCCGGAAACCCCCGGGTGCCAAATATCAAGCGATTAAATGAATTTTTGCATTTTTGGTCCGCCATATTGGATCCGCCATTTTGAATTTAAAAATTTTGAGGGTGGAATCGTAATCAGCGACCCCGGAAACCCCCGAGTGACAAATATCAAGCGATTCGAATGAATTTTTGCATTTTTGGTCCGCCGTATTGGATCCGCCATTTTGAATTTAAAAATTTTGAGGGTGGAATCGTAATCAGCGACCCCGAAAACCCCCGAGTACCAAATATCATGCGGTTTGAATGAATTTTTGCATTTTCGGTACGCCATATTGGATCCGCCATTTTGAATTTTGAAATTTTGAGGGTGGAATCGTAATCAGCGGCCCCGAAAACCCTCGAGTACCAAATTTCAAGTCGATTGGACTAAAAGAAATAAAAGAAAAAAGAAA